>OZ007589.1:304475727-304860727 GCA_963931845.1 Maratus michaelseni
GCCTATAAAAAGAACGTACAAAATATAAATTAAGTATAAAGAAAACTAAATATGAGGCATGGGAGACCTTTTGTAAAAATACCAATAGTGCTTACGGCACAGTTTTCAAAAGTATGAAACAGAAGTTTCTAAAAAATACAGATTTGATCCACTCTATATTAGAGACCTCAGCAAACTGCGACATATACCAAGACATCCAACTAAAATTGATGAATTTCCACTACGGAACTGCCCCACTAAATTCCATATATAATTTTACTAATGGCAAAATATTTACAAAAGACTCAATAGAAAAATTTTAAATCAGTCTTCGAGAATTACGTTATTGCGCAAACCAACAAATTAATAAAAAAGACCCAGGCGTTGACAATATAGACAAAAGAATGGTAAAAAATCTAATAAAGTCATTCCCATTTTCAAAGCTAAATAATTATAATAAATGTTTTGAACTAGGTCACTTCCCAGCAATTTGGAAAAAGGGCCTAGTAATCTTTTTCAGAAAAAAAAACAAGGATCCAACGCAATTTAAATCTTACTGTCCAATTACATTCTGCCGAGCCGATGCTAGGCAAAGTTTTAGAAATACTTATCAAAACTACAATCATGACTTTTCTGGAGGATTTATCATATCTTGACAAGGATCACTATATTGTTTTCGAGAAGACTGCAGCACTTCAGATGCTATACAACATATAATCAATAACGTAACAGAATTGCAAGTAACAAACAAGTACTGTGGATTATTTTCTTTCGATATTCAAGGAGCATTTGATTCAATTAATTGGCACATTATATCTCAAATAATAGATCAATCCCCACTTCCTAAATATTTAAAATATTTATTCAAAAATTACATTTCAAACAGATTCAATGGCCACTATCTAATGAATATTTTGGGAGTGGTTCAGGGCATTTAGAGGCTGGCCTCAGGGTTCTTGCTTCGGACCACTCCTTTGGCTGCTGATTGCTGATCATCTACTAAAACAATATAAAAAGAAAGCCTCATACCTCACAGCATATGCAGATGATTTTGTAGTTATAGTTGAAGGAAACATCCGTCAAGATCTAGAAATAACAGCGAACTACAGAATTAAAGTCTTTTATAATCAATGCAATAGCCTAAATCTGAACATATCTGAAGAAAAATCAATAGCAATATTATTTGGCAAAATTCAACTGCAAAACAGACTCCCAATTTTCAAAATTAATGGTAAAACATATCTTACTTAGGACTAATACTGGATTCTAAGCTAAATTTCCAAGATCATCTAATTTATATCAAGACAAAAATTTTAAACTTCGTCAATGACTATCGGCGTCTTCACTTTTTTAAGGGAGGTCTGAAAACTAAAATTCTTAAAACATGGTACAATTGTGTAGTGCAAAAACAAATTCTATGTGCCTCAGATATCTGGTTTCTGCATCTTAATGCCCATGGCAACAGAAAGCTAAAGTAAATTCACTACTGCACTAACTAGGTCTAATCAGAAGACATAGAAGTATCTCAACGGACGCACTAAACATATTGACTGGTATCCTAATACCGATAAATATCCTAATTGGAAATGAACTTGGCTGTAATCAAGTTTGTAAAGGAAGCAGAAAGTAAGTTATTCAAGATTACACAATTAAAAATTCAAAGCTGATGCAGAAAGAAAAATCATTTGCCTTCACAGAATATTACCAGATTAACAACCTACAAATAATAGAGTCAATTTCACAAGAAATATCCAATAATCACGAAATAATAATATATACATATGGTTCAGTAATGGACAATGGTACCTGTCAGGTTCTCTCACAGCTGCAAGAGTTGAAAGCTATTCTTAAGGGATTAGCATATTGTATGTATGGTATATGTATCTATTGTGTACCGTTAAAGGCTGGTTTAAGAAGAATCTTAATCCGAAGGGGAGCGACTCAGAATATGAGTGGAAGGAAGGTGGAACAGAATGAAAGCAGTATTTCCATTGCAATGTGGTCTTTCATAGATAAGAAAGCTATGGTACTCTTTTATTTAGGAAGACAGATCCGTCAAGAGGGAGGAAGGGTTGTCAAGGACCCTTGGAAACAGAGGAGAAACCCCGTAGAAAGGAGGGTGTTCTGCAGTTTACGAGAGAGAGAAAGTTAGTTCTAACGTAGGAAGCGAAGGTGTAAGGTCGTTCAGAGTTGGAGCTCTGAGACCGGTATTGAGTTCGGACGGAGCAGCGAAGTGGGAAGGTTGCTCGAGGAATGAGCGCTGAGAGCGGGTGTGAGATGAATAGAAATCTCAGTGTGGAATAAATGAACGTAGTATAACGGTACACGTAAAGCGTTTCTATAATTATTTTGATTTAATATTAAACCGGATACTTTACCTCCGAGTTTAAGTGTAAATATTGTTAATAAAGTGTTTGTTTAAGTGTAATAGAAAGAGTTAGGTTTTTCTTGAATATACATCACGTATTGTGTCCGATATCACGTATTCATATCGGCGGTGGCAGCATATCAAAAGACCGGATTATATTTCGAAGTTGTGTGGACGGAGAAGTGGAATCCGACAGTACCTCTTCAGCATTTATAGTAGAAAGGAACAAAATTTTTATTGATAACCACTCCACAAGACACAATAAACTAAGTTCAATCTACCAAGCGGAACTGTATGCTATAAAAAAAATGCAATAGACTGGTTCAAAAAATCAATATGTGGTAAATCTTCAGGAAATTCAATTCATTATACCTTCGGAAACTGTCCACTTAATGAAATTTCAATTCAAATTCAACAAAAATAAAACACTCAGAAAGAATTTACAAAGAACTCTCTTGGATCCGATTAGTTGTAATTAAGCTCACAGAGAACTGTATAATATTCTAAACAAAAACTTTTCATACACCTCTAAAAGTTTATAAGAACAGTCATAAACTATATATAATATTTCAAAAACCTATAATATGCAAATTCATTTGATTCTCTGTTAATTTTAGATATTATTACCTTTTCATTCTATATAATAATTCTGCTTCTAACTCTTGAAAATTTTTAAATTAAAATTGCTGAATAATTATTCTTTAATCTCTCTGGATAGTTTAAACTTAGTTTCTATGATTGTTAAAACTTACAGTTGAAATATAAATACTGGATTTGTTAATTTTGATGAACATTGATATTAATGTTTGATTTAGTACATGTGTAGTTGCTTACGAATATCACTATAATAAATTTCATTTGTCTTTAAAATATCTTGCTGCTCGATTACAAATGAATTGTTATTGATATCAACTCATACACATCTTAGCAATTTTGTAAATAACTATTTGTCTTTAAAATATCTTGCTGTTCAATGTACAAATGAATTGTTATTGATATCAACTCATAGACATCTTTGCAGTTTTGTAAATAACTATTTGTCTATAAATGTTCATGATATGAAAATATGTTATATTTTTCAACCATTTTTAGAAACTTTAGTATAAAATTGTAATTCAATCCTTTTTTTTTTCTTTTTTGAAATTGGTAAATACTGTGTAAATGCTTATTAACTACTGATTTTCTAATATAATTTGTATCAGAATTTCGAAATCTTACGTCAAGTTCTATGTAAAACTGACAATTTCGCTCACCCAGCCATAGGCGATTTGGGCAGCGTATGTGATTATTATTCTATGTATTTTTATAGTATATAATATTGTATATATCTTTACGTTCAATTAAATTTCGTCATCGGAACGGAGACCAACCGTTTACCTCTCGGACTCTCTCGGGGGTATGGCGGGGTCGGCTTGGGGGTGGGGGGGTCTTCCTTTCCCCGTTGCTTCTTGGGTCCAGTCTTCCGGCTGTGGTCCGGAAAGTGGCTGATTATTTTTTTCTCTCGTTGGCTTTTTGAGCCTATACCTCACCTTTGGCTGTCCACAAGTGGATGTGATTGCTGTAAATTTCTGTAAATTTTGTATAAACATATTTGAATTGTGATAAGATCTTATCATATATCATGAAATACTGTGAAAATAATATATAACTACACTTATTTCCAGCTTTTAATATAGTGAGCGGAGAGTCATTTTTTCAATTACCCATGACACATCAAAAAGGCAGTAGTAATAAAAATGAAGACAATGTACGTAAAAGGTAAATAAACTTAAATTTATGAAGACTATTCTATTGCAGCCTGGTTTAAGAGCTGTTAGAATATCTGCGTAAAGGCTTATTTCCTTATGCGTGATTTGGTGTTTTAGCAGGCCACGCTGTTGATATGCTAACTGTAAAGGCATAAAAGTGTCAAGCAGCAACAAGATTTGCTATATTGCTCTGAAAAATGCAATTAAACTTATTTATAGCTTTTAATATTATGAGGAGAATCTTTTTTCAATTCCCATGATACTTATCAAAAATGCAATATTAACAAAAATGGTGACAAGTGTAAATATTATACCATATAAATAAACTCAATTATGACAGCTATCTTGTTACTGCTTGGTTTTGAAACATTTAGAAAAGTTATAATATTTATACAAAATGTTATAAGTAGTAGCAAATTTTTTCTGTTGCTGATTTTTGTACAAATTATGATATTCTATCTTTATATGTCTTTATATAAAACAATGTGAATAAAATAAAACTACAGCTGTTTAGAACTTTAATTTTTTTTTTCAATTTCCATGACACTTATTAAAAATATTTCACAAGCAAATATAGAGACAGCTGTGTACATAAACGGGGTAAATAAACTTAATTAATGACATTTATTCTATTACTGCCAAGTTTGAGAAAATTTAGGAAGATTACATAGTTATGTAAAATTTTCTTTCATACTATAGCTGCATTACAAGCCGAAGCATTGCATGACATCTTTTGATTTTTTGGACAAAAATGTAAGTCTAATTTTATCTACAATAAACAAATATTTATAACATTAAGGTGCTCTGGCTCCTATGAGCTACACTCGCCAACCCCCGTTCTGACACAGAAAACATTAAAAACACTCTTATTTGATCAACTCTAAAAGCAGAAGATTGATTTATAAATAAACGTCCAGTGTCGATATGGTGTAATCGGGTTTCCATTCATTTTGCTTTGACTGGGGAATTTTAAGGCTGAATCAACTGCAGTCGAAACAGCTAACGACTGTTTTCGTGAATGATTAAATAAGATCAATTAAACATTTGAAAATCAACTTGTGCAAAATGGTTAAATAAACAATGTCGCTGCATCCGGGAATTTTATAACAATGCTATAGAAAATTGGGTACTGCTTCATTGTCCCGTCAACTAATTTCTATAAAAGAAAAACGATCTATTAAAACTCTAAAACGATTACAGAAGATTGATTTATAATTAAACGTCCAGTGACGATCTGCTGTAATCGGGTTTCCATTCATTTTGCTTTGACTTGGGAATTTTAAGGCTGAATCAACTGCAGTCGAAACAACTAACAACTGTTTTCATGAATGATTAAATAAGATCAATTAAACATTTGAAAATCAATTTGTGCAAAATGGTTAAGTAAACAATGTCGCTGCCTCCGGAAATTTTATAACGATGCTAAAGAAAATTGGGTACTTCTCCATTGCCCCTTCGACTACTTTCTATAAAAGAAAAGAACTGTCTCCAAAATATAGGATTTAACGCCCAAAGTGTATAACCATGGCGTTGCATTCAATTGACATCCGATGAGTTACACTCAATTATTTTTTACACAATAATTATAATTCAATCTTCCATAATCGTTTTAGAGTTGATCAAATCAGAGTGTTTTTAAAGTTTGAGGTGTCAGAACGGGGGTTGGCGAGCGTAGCTCGTAGGGGGCAGAATCCTCTTAGTCTATATTAAAAAGAAGTAACGACCGCCGCCGCAGCCACTGTCAATGAATATTTTGTACCTTGACTTCTTTCTGGAATAATATTCTGAAAACTATTGCATATAAAAATATGAGAATTGGTAGTTTCATAGAGAAATGTTCGATAATCACGCTGAAGCGCAGGCAGCTTTTAGATCGAATGAATATTTTAAAAGATATTTAATATTAAGTCCGGCCAGAGTATTTATCTTAAAATGTTTTATAGGAACGGAAACTATGCATAGGAATTTAACAATAATTTAAAAGCATATAGTTGACAAGTTTGGGGTGTGCAGAGTGCAATTTTTTTTTTTAATTTAGCTAATTTTTTAAGGCTTTATTTAAGTTTTTTATTCAAATTTTCATTATTTTGATGAATATTTATTTCATATTTCAAAAAGTCGATTATTTGGATTGTTGCCAATTTGTAAAATAGCACACAGAATAACATTCCCTTTCAATTAAAAAATGTATTTACACGTGACTATTAAAAACAGAAATAAAACTGTAATAATAACTTTAGTGACGATACCATTAATTTCTTTAGTACTCTGTTTTTCTAGCACTTTTTGTGAAGTTATCACATCTTCAAATTTCCATTGAAATATCTTTATTTTACTCAAAGTTATTAACGGAAAGAGTTATCAACTCGGTTAGGGTGCAATACCCCAGTATTTTTTACTAAACAAGTAGTGTTTGCGACACCCTGTTCCATTGCAACACTGTAAAAAATAAAATAAAATAAAAATATGTTGATTTTACAGGAAAATATTGTCAGCTAGTACGCCAGTAATATATATATATATAACGGAAATAATCTGTATTTATGACGAACTTACGGACAAAATCTTTTAAACTGACAGAAAGTTTGCAGTAAATGCAGATTATTTCCGTAAAATAAACAGCAATTTACTGGCGTTCTCAGTGTTGAATTCAGACACTTTTCTTCGGGAGGGATTTATGTGGCTCCGGGGGGGGGACATTATAGAGTTCCGGGGGGGAAATTACACTTTTTGACCATTGAAAGCATAAAATTTCAGATCTTCCGGGGGGGACATTCCCCCCCCCCCCCCGGGCCACCCCCTGGATTCAACACTGGGCGTTCTGTCTGACATTTTTTTCTGTAAAATCAACAGATTTTTTTTTTCTTTCCACAGTGAATTTTTGCTCCTCTGGATGTCTACTAACAACCATCTGAAGGTGCTGCCACATTAACAAACTACCCTATGCATAGATTAGAGAAAAGTAGCAGACTTCTTTTTTTCTTTTTCTTTTCTGTCTTTCTTTCTTTTTCTTTTTTTTTCTTTTCTTTATTTTTTTTCTTTTTTTTTGGCTGCATTTAGCAAAAACATAACTTAATTACTTTTGTAAACATAACCTTTTGTCTAATCACATATCAGAAATAAAGGCGAATAAAATAAAACGACACTCATTTACAGCTTTTAATGTCGTGAGGAGAATTTTTTTTTTTTTTTTTCCAATTCCCAAATCAAAAATGTAATATTAACAAAAACAGAGGTACGTTAACCGCAAATAAACTTAATTAATGAAGTCTAATCCTACTGCATTCTGTTTTAAGAGATGTTAGAATATCTACGTAACAGCTTTTAATTCCCGTATGCGTGATCTGGTGTTTTTACGTGCCACGCTCATGGCGTGCTAGCTGTAACTAAATGCATAAAAGTGTCACACAGGAACAAGATTTGCTGCCTTGTTGTGAAAAATTAATGTGTCTGTTGCAGGGCATAAATTTATAATCAGTAAATTACGCTGTCTTTTCTGAAAACGAAATTATATCACGATAACATTGTTTTAACGTGGATGCCTGTTTTTTTTTTCCCCCTGTGTTACAGAGTTGTAACGTATTGTTTCGTATGAAATGAGAGTAGATGGATAATATGAAATTTGATTGATAATTTGAATATCTTGAATGTTAAACTTGAAAAATTATACGTCCAAGGAAATAATCAATTTATAAATCATAATGTAGAAATCTGTATGTAATGAAATGTGAAATATGGAACAAATTTATATGAAAGAATAATGTTGTTATATTTATTCAATAATATTAAACTATTTTTACACGCTTTTATATGAATTTGTTTGTTGTCTGAATGTCTGGTTCAAAATTTGTAATCGATTTTTCACCCACTTCTGTCCAATCTATTGTCCTCAAATGTAAAACGGTGACAATACAACAGCCACGCATTGTCAGAGTCATACCTCATCAAGGGTAGGGTAAAGGAGCAATTTTTTTTTTTTTTTTTTTTTTTTTTTTTGCGTTTTTGATTAAAATCACAAAAACCTTTTTCATTTTGTTGGAAATGATATTAAATATTAGATTAAAATATTGTTATTTTAAAATTTTAAGTTATATTAAGTTTTATTATTGTATTGGAATAGTGTAAAGTGAGTATACAAATTTGAATAAATATTTTTTAAATATATACCACGCTTCATTTGCACTAAGAGTGATTAATTTTTGTCGGACAACTGTAGCCGCAAAAAGAAAAGTTTTTGCTTAACTTTGCATCTAAGTGCTTTTTAAAGTAATAGTGTTACGTACTGTTTTCAATATCTGGGAAAATGTCATATAATTTATGATAAATGCACCCTGATTATGGAAAGAAACCATTGTTGCTGTGATTATTGTGTTATGGATTCAGTTAAGGACTGTTCCTCATTGGTCAAAATTACTTTATTTCTAAGAGGGAAAAAAAAGTTTGTTATTGCTATTGTATGCATATTGAGCTCTGAGCATGGGATAGGAACATAACTTATTATAACTTAATTTTACGGGGCGTATTTCAAAGGTACTTACACTGTTAGCTAAGCAATTTTGCGAGGAGGATTTCAGTAACGTTAAACATGTCTATAGGGTTATAGAGTTAAAACGATGTTTGTGAGGCAAATCGTTGAAAAATTATACAACTGGCAATGTTAGATATAACTATGCCTAGGTTTTAAAATCATGGAATTTGGAGGATATATAACATTTTATTAGAACCTACGTGTCTGTAAAAGAAGAAGATTGAAAAATGTATAAAATAAAGATAAGTTAAAATGAAGAAAAATTTATTTGTTTATCTTAATATCTGTTGTGCGTTAAAAAATCTGTCAATCTGTCTTATCATTTTATTTATTTTTTTTTTTCTGTTTTTTTTTTTTTTTTTTTTTTTTTTGTATTAAGAATATTGTACCTGCTCACAATTTGTTGTACACAGTATCTTCGGTTTAAATAAACAGCTGTTGACAACTATCATCCAAAATAAATAGCACTTCATTAAATGATGTAGATATTTTGAAGGCAGTATCCATTTGTTAAGCAATAACCGTACTGTACCTGACCTCAGCTTTTAAAACTCATTTGCAACGATACGGCAGGAATTACCGCGGTCTGCTGGCGACCTGCGCAAAGCAGCGTAGAGGGTCATTTCCTCTCGAACTTTCCTCCCTTCCTCTTTGATGTCCGATGCTTGCGGACCGTAGAAGGATGGGGGGATGGCACGTGCCACGGCACCCCGCCCAGAATTTTGGGCGAACCGTGAATTACCTTGCGCACAAGTCACTGGCCTCGTACACACATTCATTCATAAAAATCCATTCGCTGATGCTTTTTAGTTTTGGTTTTTACTTACTATTTTTTATTATTTATTTTTCATCTTTTCTTGAGTGAGATTGGGGATGTGTTGGCCATAGTAATGATGATATAGTTTTCTAGGCGTAGTTCGCTGAAGGAAAGGGTTTTGCTTTTAATTGAAATCATCTGAAAGCTGGTCATATCTCTGAGGGCCATCTTAATGAATCGCTGCGAAACCGATTTTGAACAGGGAAGAGATAATAAGTTTTTCCAAATGAGATGTTAGTCAGCGAAAAATTAGTTTTGCGAGCAGAGTCGTGAAAGTAATCCGTCTTCTGTCTAAGGCAGTCTGAAATGTTAAATAAGTTACATAATTACGATTGTTATTATCTAGAATGCTGAGCTTTGGCAGTTATTTAAAACAATTCGTCCAGTGTTACATCAGTGTAATGTATAAAGAATAATTGCTCTTCGTGCCAAATGGTAACAGAGAAATGGGAATGATTTATGAAGTTTTGTTATACATTTTCTCCTTTTTTTTTGTTTCGTGAAAATTCTTAATTAAACTGCAACTTTATTAAAATATTTTATCTATATTTTGATTGATATGTATGAACTTTAAGGAGAAAAAAATTGTTGACTTAGGAAAACTAATGTTATGGGAAAATCTGCCTGATGAAGTATCTTGGGTGGGTGAAGTGAAGTTTAGAAAGTAATGTAAACGTCGCTGGCCCATAATCCTGTTACATTTTAAGTAAGACATCAAAAACACCCACTAAAAAATATTTATCTGGTTATTATTAACGGTTTGTAGAATATACCTATTTCTAAGCCTTTAAATAACAGAAATGCTGTGACTAACTGAAAAGAAAGAGAAATAATATTGAGTACTGCCTTGGCTCCTTAGTTTTTAAATTATTCAGCATAGTCAAAAAGTACTATTTTAACATGTTCGCTGCCGAGGAAGCATACGTGATGTCCTTTGGTCACTCATTTGACATTCCCTTTTTAATCCAAAATTACGAATTCACATCGGAAATTTTGAAAGAAGAATTTTTATTTTATGTAATCGCGAAATGTCTGTCATTAAATAAATCCAATATTTATAATAGTATTTTCTGGTATGAATTAGGAATTTCTGAATAAAATAAAATTCCGTTAATTTTAACCCGGTAGTTAACGCGTTAAAATAACCTTGTAGCATTTTCTTCGAGCACGCTAATGTTTTGTGTAGGATTCATGACACCAGTTTGGAATTAACAATAACAAATATTTTTTATAGCATTAAAAGGAAAGTTCTGTGAAGAAACTGGATAATTTAACTAATTCAACTATCCATTACTCCAAATAACTTTTTAAGAAAAGGGAAACTATTCACCTTCAAACTGAAATTCAAAAGTCTAAAGAAACAACTCCTCAATAGCTAGCTAATGTCACTGGAAAATAATCTTCAGATAAATTAGCATAGGATGAAAAGTGTTGCTTACAAACTGTAACTCTAAATTTTGAGACAGATTTTATTTGTAGTAATCAAACTTCTAATCTTACCACCTGTAGATACTCAATCCAACAGACTTTGATTTCCCAAATTTACTATATTAAATTGATAAAATGGCGAGCTACCAATTAAATCTCAGCAAGGAAAGAACTCCAAAACTTGTTCGTCAGTACAGTAACTGATGGTCCTAAGAACATCAGATGGTTATAAAGACTAAGTTGAAATTGAAATAATCCGCTATAATAAGAAAATACCACATTTTATAGCAAACACTTGCAACACTAATTGAAATAAATTCGCAAAATACAAACTGGGATTCAATTCCACTGAGCATTTTCACACTTATGAAATGAACAGAAATAATTTAACATTATGGAGACCAAACTTTAAAACTGGATAATTCCTAAACTACTTGTCCAAATGACTTCCTGGTTAGTATTCGAAGGTACTTTAAAAAATCTAAATTTGAAGTCAAAATTAGGTGTTAGTATTGGAAATTTTAAAGTCTTTCAGAATTTCTGCATGTAGATGACTCCCTAAGCAAAAAATAAGTATACCACTTTGTTAGTAGGCATTAGTAGGCACAAGTTAGTAGGCATTATTACTAATCGATTGGAATCATTGACATTTTTATGCAGATTTTTTTCTTTATTTTTCTTCTCTCTCTCTCTCTCTCTCTCTCTCTCTCTCTCTCTTTCACGATCTGTACACGAAATGCGTGGACACAGAAAGACACAGAAAATGTTATATATATATATATTTAAATCCCGAGTACTTTGCTTTCAAGAGCTTCCAGTGCAATATCAATATTCTTGACACTAGTGCTTATAGCATATCCTTAATTAAACTTACATTTATACTTCTGTACTAAAAAATGTCATTTATGTTTCGTAAACTAAATCTTTGAAAAAAAAAATCCGTAATTGTAACAACCCATTTATCAAAATAAATAATTCTTTTAAACAGGAGTTTGTAATTAACTTTTCATTTCAAATAAAGTAAAAATAAAACATATAAATTCATTGCTTACCTTAAATGTTATTAATTTCAACTATAGCACTAACTAGAAAACATATTAAATTTTACCATTAAAATGCGCTGATTATTTCTTTTTTTTCCCACTGAGATACATTTAATTTACCTTTCTACGTGCAGTTTCGTTATTTTCGTAAAAAGAAATAAAAACTGGATCTCATTAAAAAATACATTAACGAAAGCATGCCAATGAATGCTAATTAAAATTGCTAATAAGTTGGGTTCGCCGAAATCGCGTTCGCATTTCATGTGAATGCTAAAAAATACACAATAAATACCAAATTAATAGGGCAAACGAAGTGTCAAAAGCAGAGGCATTTGCTGAGGATCTGTTTACTGATTCCAGATTTAATTATTAATAAAGCTAGAAATTATTAGTTTTTTTCTGTATGAGAAAAATTTTATTTGCGAAAGAAAAGAAGGCTACTTACTAATTGTTGGAAAATAATAATAAATTCAAGGAATACGTATCGTAATTTCAAACAATAGACTTCATTGTCGAAAGAATATAACTGCTGATTAGGGCTGGTATTTCAAAATCAAACTGTTAATCACGCAAGAAATATTATGCTCTTGTTTCGGGATTGCTTGCAAAGGGAATTGTCAATATTTACTAATTGAAAAAAAAACACTAATTTTAATTGCCAATATAAATGTTCACTAACTTTATTTTATTTACTATTTATTTTTGTTTTTTGTGGTTAAGATGAATTAGACATGTGTTTGTCTAAGCATTTTGTAGATTTCAAAATGTATACCGGGTGTTTTCCGAAAAAAGATGAAACAGACTTATGAGGTTAGTAGAGAAGAACAAGAAACATTTCTTTTTTTCCTTTTTTTTATTGGAAATCAGAATCACAATCTGCTTTTTTTAGACAAAATTACAGGGTAAATCAATCTAAGCCAAATCCTGATTTTCATTCATTAGCATTGAAAATAATAAAGATAATTTAGCGAAATATTTAGAAGAACAACTTTTCTTTGTGGGAAATGTGATGATATCACAAGAAGTGCTGGTAGTGCAATTGTGATTAGGTAAATGACGCCAACTACGTTCCGAATTATAGAGCGTTTGCCTCGATTTTTGTTCGGAGTTTTTGCTGCGAATTTCGTACAGATCATCAAATTTCATACACTGAAAAAAAAAAAATCCGTTGAGTTAACAGAAAAAAAAAACTGTCAGCAAGGACGCCAGTAAAAAACTGTTTGTTTTATACGGAAATATTCTGTATTTATTACGAACTTACGAGCAAAATCTGTTAAAATAACGGAAAGTTTGTAATAAATACAGATTATTTCTATTAAAAAAATAGTTTTTTACCAGCGTCCTGGCTGATAGTTTTTTTTTTTCTGTAGAATCAACAGAATTTTTTTGCAGTGTAGAAATCATAACAAATGTTTTAAAAACACTGCTACAATATCTCGATTATTGTTAAAGTTGTGGACTAAAATCTGGATTCTCATAGGAGTGAGTCATCTGGAATTTTTGATTTAGATCGTGACATTTCTTATACAAAAAAAAAAAAAAAAAAAAAAAAAAAAAAGAAAGAAAGAAAAAGAAAAAGAAACATCTTGTATATATTTAGAAATTTAATATTACATTTCCCCCTCTCCCCCCCCCGTAACATTAAGGAAGAATTTTTAAGTAATATTTTTATAATTTTTTTATTTAAAAAATATCATAATCTTTTTAGGTTTCTGAGAAAGATGTAGTTTGCTGGCGCAAGGACCCTATACGAAAATATTGCGCATTTTTTTTTATTTTACGTTTGATAGATTGATATTCATATACTGCTAAAGCGCTAGTTTAATCAAAGTGTGACTCTGTATTCTGGAATACAATAATGCTTCGCTTTTTATCGTCGAAAATTATTTATATATTTATATTGAACTTCTCACCATTCACAAAATACGCTTTCGCTACATTTTTGTAAATGTTCAACCCAGTTAAAATTACAATCCTTCCAAAGCGATTCCAGGATTATATGTTGGCACCTGTCATTATGTTAAAAAAAAAAAAAAAAAAAAAAAAAAAAAAAAAAAAGTAGTGTTTTAAATGAAAATAAAATAATTTTTGCACTCTTTTATTTAACACATCTTGATTTTTGTATACAAAGACAGAATTTTGTAATCTATTTTTCACTAACTTTCTTATATGCTAGAATTAAAAACAAATATGTTTACAAATGTATTTCTGATGACAATACAACATTTTAATATTTTTAGAACTTAATTATAGATTAATACATTAATTTTTAGGCTTTTTTTTTTTTTTTTTACTCACCACAGTTGGTAAATCGCCAAATATTTTCCAATTGTATACAAATTACAACAAGAATGGATTTAATTATGCGCCAAAATAGGCCAAATGGCTGTGGAACCGGAACGATCCAATTTTAAACACTAAAAAAGAGAAAGGAAAATAAAAATAATATAACTGGCTAATAATAATTTTTAAAAATACGCTCTTATCCATTAATACTTTCATATTAATTAAATTATGATTAAACATTATCAATTTAGAAATTCTAAAAAGACAGTTTAAATAATGGTTGCTTTTCTTTCCTGTTAGCCATAGCTTAAAAAGAAACAGGAATAAAATCATATTTAAAAGAAATAAATTTACGAGCTCGTGCTTTTTATTTATATATCAAGCGTAAATCAAAGCGTTAAATTTTCGGATTTGGTGCTTACGTTATATTAACGTATTTTATCGAAAATATTCTGGAAAAATCATGAATTGCAGTCATGAAATTAGGTGTGAATTTCAAAATAAACAGTGAATAACAGAAAAAATAAGCAAGATAGGCAAGAAGAACATTGTGTATAAAAGAGTGTTTTCTTTAAAAAAAAAAGCTATTTTTACTTTTATATTCATTATAATTTTTTATTAAAAAAATATATCATAATTTTTTTTTTTTTTTTTTAGGTTTGCTGGATATTAGATGCAGTTGACTGGTGCAAGGACTCAATACGGAGATATTGCTCGAATATTTTACTTTTGATGGATTGGTATTCATTTATTACTAAAAAGCTAGTTTAATTAAAATTGTGACTGAGTATTTTGAAATGCGGTAACACGTCGATTTTTATTACTGATAATATTGTTGTTGTTTATTTATATTGAACTGCTCACCATTCCCGAAATAGACTGTAGCTTACATTTTCGTAAATCTTCAACCCACAGTTAAAATTACAATCTGCTAAAATGGATTTAGTATTTATTTTGGGAAAGTTTCATTACGGGATGTCCCACCCCATTATCCTGCAATTACAGGATTATATTTTGGCGCCTGTCATTGTGTAAACAAAAAAGTTTTACATTTTAAATGAAAATAAAATCATTTTTATCTTTACTTACATAAGGACGATGAAATTCTGTCTAACTTCTGACACATTCAATTAAGTATTTTTTATTCGTAAACGTATAAAATTTCCAGTTAACATTCAGATGTCAGAAAAATCAAATATTTCTCATTTTTCTATAAATGCAAATGATCTTTCAGAAAATGATGTCAAAGTTTGCATTTTACCGACTTTCAGAACATGTGTATTAGAAGAAAGTAACCATCGAAGAGGTAAGGTAACCATTGGTTATTAAAGATATATTACTACGTTCACAGGAAAAGGAAAAACGATGTTCGATACTTTTACACTTAAATAGTAAAGTCTAAAAAATTAAATATTTTGCGGATAAAAATGTCAGAATATTTGACATTATTGGACAGGGAAAATAAAAATAATCAGAACTCCCTTAACCCGTTATGTTCCAAATTATAAATTAAAAAATATATCCCTTCCCAAAGTACTTTCTTCCATATTTGGAGGAAAAATAATTACAACAATTACATAGCGTACAGAAATATTTCAATGATTAAAATTAACTAATTAAATTGACACATATTGATGCTTTGTGAAATATTTGAAATAAAACTCCATTATTTCTTTGACTTTTTTTTTTTTTTTTTTTTTAATCTTATAGAAAAAAAAATTATACAGTGGCTTTTATTTACATGCGAAATCTGAGACTAAGAAATTCTATAGATGTCTTTCAAAGGAAAGATGGTGTCACGGTTATAAACAAACGTTAAATTGTTATTATTATTATTATTATTATTATTATTATTATTTTGCTCTAGAAAATACGATGTTTTTTTTTTTTTTATGGACGATATAATTTAGAGTATTTAGAATTGGTTCTGTAGGCTACAACTAAGGAATGTGTTAAATAAATTTCATAACGTTTTTAATAAAATAGTATTTTGATATTGTGTTGAAAATTGAAAGATTAAATTAAAAAAAAAAGTGCAAAAAATTATTCAATGCGGAATCAAATTGAAAGTAAAATGTAATTTAATTTAAATATGTTTAAAAAAGGGCGAGAAGTGTAAGTTTTAAAATTAACACTAGACACATCTGCTTTAATTTATTAATGCTTATCTTTTGTAGATATAAGAATTTTCCATTCGTTTTAATTTTTATTTGTGGAAGTTAATCTGTCTAACAGTGAAACATAGTCTCTGATTCATTCAAATTGTAAAATAATATAATTTCCTTAGTAACAAAGTTATAAAACTGAAAACTTTAGTTCATACCGAAAAACATTTATCAGAATGAAGCCAACAAATAAATTACTATATAAAACGTTACTGCTCGCTTTAGCCACGCTTTGCCGCCCAATTGACAGATAGCTTTAATGGAGTGCTAATGGACTTGAAAAATCTCAGGACAGAAATAAAAAACACCGAATAGAGGGGAGAGGGGGGAATTACGGAAAATAAAGCAACAAAAATTGTTTTTCCCGAACTCACTTGCAGCGATATTAAGCACAGAAGAAAAAAAAATAAATAACGAAATTGGGCCCCTCCCGCTGTTACGATTGGTTACATACAATTCCTCTGATCTTCATTTTTATACAAACAAATCTCCACCCGTCCCCCCTTAAAACAGTTCTTTCCCCCATTTATCCAATCGAAAATCAATTCTCACTTTTGATACAACTGGCTTCCCCTCTCCTCTTGTGCCTTTCGGAAGAGTCGATGAGAAAGCCGGCTTTTGTCACAACAAGGAAAATTTTTTTATTGTTATTTTGTTAATTTTTACTGAAGGGGGGAGGACGAAGAAACCCCCTGCTGGTTCTCGGCATCATCACTTTTGTGAAAGATGTGTGTGAAGTTGCCGATTCCAACCTCATTCTGATCCCAGTCGATTGAGGATCAATTGATTGTCTCTCCATCCCTGCCACAGATGGAAAAGTGATTAGGGTGCTGCTTTTCTGGAAGAATCCTCACCACAAAAGAAAACCCTCTTGTTTCTTCCGGAAGAGGGGTGTTCATCGACAGAAGGAAAAGTCCACGGCAGCAAATATGTTGACTGATTCCACGACTCAATGAATATATAGAAAAATAATTCATTTATAGAAATCTTTGATGGCAGCAAATCATAGAGTCATATCTTCATAACTCTTTGAGTGTAGACTCTGTGTTTATAGTGCCGAAGAAAATTGAACGTATTTGTAATTGATCTTTAAATTTTAATAGTTTTATAAAGTTTGATAAAGATTTCGTTTTTGGTTACATATATTTTACATGACAAAATACAGAAAATTATTTACAAAATCCATAATATGATGTATAAAAATGGGTCTAAAATTATCTATAACAAAATAAATTTCATAATCATAGCTGCCAACTTGTACGGTTTTTTCTTACAACTAAAATTTAGTAGAAAATTTTGCCGAATTTATTAGCTGAAATCTAACAATATTTAACAATTAAATAAAGCAAAAATTTCCATTAAATGTTAGTGGTAACGCAAAAAGTACAATTTGGCAGCTATGCATAAGAACTATTAAATTTCTTAATATCATTTTACGTAAATTAATTCCTAATGACTTTGAATGTGACATTTAGATTTTAGTTATGCATTATATTATTTTATTTATTGCTTTGTTTTGTTAAACTTGCCTTTTTATGTGTTCAAGTGATATTTTTTTTTCTTAAGCTATGAAAAAATAAACCGCATCTTGGAAACGCAGTATTTGGCATTATTTTTCTCAGTGATGATATTCGGTAATTAAACAAATTATTTTTATATTGTCACGTGATGTCGTGATGTCAAAAGTAAAAAGAAAAAAAAAAGTTTTCAAAATAAGCAGTTAAAGGTCTGATCTAATCCTGTTTGGTGCAATTTCCTTGAAAAGTGTTATTAATTACAATTAGTTGCAATTATTCTTCAGATGATTCTACAGATATGAACACTTTGTTCTACATTCAGCCAATCTCTACATCTACACGATTCATTTTAGCCAAAAGTTACAATCTTAATGGTGGAAAAATGTTATTCATTTTAGTTTGCATTCTTCTCTTTAAAAGCATATCTTTGGAGAAAATGAATGGAACTGTATAAGAAATCTTTGGAAAATACATGAAATGTTCAAAATAAAAATGGAAATGTATATATTTTTTCTTTTTGTCTAATAAAACATGAAGTTGTAGCCTTGGAATCAGAATCAGATTTTTAACTGCTATAATTATATATACACAGAAAGCTAAATTATGTAGAGATGTCGATTAAAATAACTCAATTCTAACAAATGATTCTTCCAGTTCATTGTATAAAAATATCTTGAATTTCTGAAGAAAAATCTTTAGAAAACGTATAGCAATACCTTTTTGAAAATTCTTCTACTTTTATTGGATATTGACTCCTAAATGGTTCTATTAAGTTTTTGAATTATTCGTGTGTTACTCAATTGGACTTATTTGTGACATTAAAAATAAATAGTTGTTATTAACATTGCCATATCGTGGTTATCTGTGGAAATAAAAAGTGATTTTTATGTAGCTTTCGAAATTAATAATTGTAGCTACTTTCTTTTGTTCAGAATAGGAATTTTTCTTTTCTACATATTTTTCACTTCCAGTTTATTTAAATGTTATTTAGAATTAAGCATAACTCAAAACCAAAGTCCACAAGCTCATATACTATATAACATTAATTTTCAATGTATATTTCTTCTTTTTGATTTAGATAAGATGACCATATTTAAAAAATATCTCAGATTCATACCTTTCAAAACTCTCAAATTTATAACTTTTAAGTAATACCTTTTTTAAAACTTCACAAATTTATCAACATTTTAAAACTCAATAATTTTTTAAATAAAAAAGCTGCGGGTGACCCTTTAAACATGAACTATTTTCCAGAATTTCGCAAAAGTTGGTCACCTTACATATGGATGAGCCAAATGGAGTAGTTTTGTAAGAATACGTTGATTTTAAAATTATTCCTTACAGCAAAATTAAAAAAGAAAGAAGAAGAAAGAGAAAGTATCTTTCGAAACTGCTTCTTAGCTAAAAGTTAGTTTTTTTCCCCCTTACACAGAAAAATAATAAATCCCAATTTGGGTTGAAAGAGTCTTAGGTATGTGCCCAAATTGGGTGATGCCTGTTTTGGTTACCACTGTGTATCCATTTTGGGCACTGTTAAATACCCATTTAAAAAAAAGGGGGTATTTAACAGTGCCCAAAATGGATACACAGTGGTAACCAAACCAGGCATGGCCCAATCTGGGCACATACCTAAGAATCTTTCGACCCAAATTGGGTTTTATTTTTTTCTGTGTAGCAAATAAAATTAAAAGATTTTAAATCAAAGTCAAATGAAGATGTTTCACTTAAAATTCGAAATTTTGCAGCATTTTTGTGTAGGTAATTGCAAAATTACAAATTGACTTTATCTTTGCTAACAAGAGTAATTATATGGAGTACTAATTGCTTTACCACGTTGGATCGTTGAAGATGTAACAGCTGGAACTCTTCAGCAGATAAATGTTAAAGACAAAGTAGAGTAAAACTAATCTGTTGCTTTGGAGGCATCGCATGAGAAGTGATTAAAGACTTTCCAACCGGTAGCAATGTCGTTCCGTCTTCGGTGTTCTTATTTCAGCCAGAAGGATATCTTCCAACAGCTGTCAGAAGGGTGGATCTGGGGCTCAACAATTGACACCATCTGCAATAGAGTTGGTGCTTCGCAAATAATATATATAAATAACGATAAAAAGATAGGTTGTACACGACCACGCCTATCTGTAGACCGAATTAGAAGCAGAATTCAATTAATCTCCAGACTTTTTTCCGAGTTTGACCAGACCGCTTGGCGGTTCATGGGCGTGGTTGTACTAAGTATGACTGAATTGAGTATTACCAAGGAATGAATTCTTTTAGCATTCTGAACGTATACGGCCATCTATCTGCAACTGGTAAAAAACTTTTCAAATTGACATTACTCTACAGAGCTAAAAAAGAAAAAAGTAATAATGCCAATTACGGAAGTTTGGTAACGACCTTGCTGAAGGTGTTTCTAAAACGGAAGTGAATTGATCCTTGTATTGTACGTGCAAGGAATAAATTTGCTCGAAGAAAATAACCTTCATTGTTGGATATTGGTAATGAAAATGCAAATTCAAGGAACAATGACATATATATCATATGCATCGAATGTTTAAAAAATGTTTACTATTACTTGGTTTGCACCAGAATCAATCATTAAATTGAAAATATTTTGGTCTCATATCTGAATAATTTATATAGCAAACTATTTTGAGCGAAATATAATTTATACATTACTTACCTTATTCTTTTGCAGAGATGCCAAGACTCCGGTTTTTTCCATACCAGTATTTTATTAGAGAAAATGTTGTTCTTTTAAATCGCAGAATGCTCCCATTAAATATCACAACATTTTCTGTACTAAAATACTGGTATCCAAAAAGCCGGAGACTTGACAACTCTGTTCTTTAGCATGTATGTCTCACTTAGGGTAGCCATAAATTAGTTGGACAATTTCGTAACTGAATAAATTGCGAAATAGTAATTCTAAAGTAGCAGTTCAAAGGCAGATTACGAGCATGTATCATCAGTTTGCGGATAATGCAGAAGTCTCAGTTTGGGTCGGCCGTGGAAAGGTTATTCGCGGGCATGTTATTCGTTATGACATTTTCTGGCATGTTATTCGACGTGTTTCACGGCCATGGTGGCCAGTGGCCAGCATGATCACAAATCCTTTCATCCCTAGATGTCAGTGTATGGTTTTATTGGATGAGGTTTGCAATCCGGCATCCATTCCCGAATTGTAATCCGTGAGTCAACACTGAACTTGGTTCGATATTACATGTAACATTATCCCATGATCACAAGCATATGACAAAAACTGATTTAGCGATGGGATATTTTCAGAGCAACAAAGTGCAGCTACATCGAACCATGGTAAACTACTATGTTGTGACCATCACAAAACTTTCTTATATTAAAATCAAATCGTCTACAAACAAAATTAAATGACAATCTATTCGTTCTTGAGATACATAGCTATCGTGGAAATCGTGAAAAACACAGCATAGCAACGACACTTGTTGGATGGTATACACCCAAACCCAATAAGAAACTATTTATGTCGAGGTCCAACAGAATATGAAGTAGAAATTCAGTACATTAGTTCTGAAGATATAGCTATGACGGAAATCGTGAAAAATGCAGCATAGCATCGCCACCTGTTAGATGATTTACGCCAAAACATAATCAGCATCAAGTTATCTCACGATCTAACTGAATCTGAAATTTGATTAAATTCCGTGCATTAGTTCTTGAGATAGAGCGCCCGTTGGAATATATTTAAGAGGAGGAGAGTATGAAACAGTGTTTCCAAAATTTTATTTTAAAAGTTTTTGCCCCTAGTGAAATACAGTACTATTTTCGATGCAAACTCCAAACAAACAATCCATAAACAACTATGTACTGCAAATCAGTTCGACATTACCGCCATATTCACCACTGCAAGAAAGAAAATTTCATGGACCTATGAAGTATCATACAAATAGTATATTCCTATGTCCATATCATATTCAGTAAATAAATAAAAATAAAAATAAAATAAAGCATACATTTCTCCACCTGTGATAATGCAATCGAATGAGCTCCTATGCGCATGTGTATTTGTAGATTTTTTAAAGAAAAGATTCTTTCTTGGTTTTCTTCTTTATTGTTACAAACACATAAAAAAACATGAACTTGACAAAACACAAAAAAATTTCACAGTTGACATCCACGAACATATACAATGGAACTTCTGGTTTCACATTCTATTAACTAATGCAAAAATATTCTTAGAAATAAACCTATTTCAAATTACTTTCATCTAACTTGAAAGCCTTAAATTAAATTATAAATTATTAATTTCCCAGCCAACATGATACTGGGGAAATACAGTACAATAGAATAAAACAAGGACAATCCATGCCCTGCAAGCACCTTCCACCAACCAACTCAACAGACTGACTGATGTGATAATTCTGAATCAAAATGTTCTTAGAATTACATAGTGGCGCCATCTGTTATCAAACAGAGCAACTATTAACTGTACTGAACATACTCCCACCCATCAAGAAGTTATTCTTGATGCAAAGGAAGTAAACAAAGTTTTACAATTGGTCTCTTAAAGACACCCCTAGAAGTTTTAACAGTCACTACACGGACTATTCCATCCTTACCTGGATGAATTTCAATAATTTTGCCCAATGGCCAAACGGACGGAGGAACATTATCCTCTTTCAAAATTACTATATCATTCACTTTAAAATTTTCAGTACGCACTCTCCATTTTTTTCTATTTTGTAAAGAACTCAAATAATCAATACTCCACCTTCTCCAAAAACATAATTTTAATTTTTGCACAATATCCCAACGAGACCGTAACGACAAATTTTCCTCATTTAAAGGTTCAGCTGGGGAAGTAATAACATCACCAATTAAAAAATGAGATGGAGTCAATATATTTATACTGTCTGAATTGTTATCACTATCAATTGCTACTAATGGTCTGGAATTTAAGATAGATTCAATTTGAGTCAAATATGTACTAAGTTCTTCAAATGTTAAATTAGTACTTCCAATTACACGTTTCATATGAAATTTTACCGAACGAACAGCGGCTTCCCATAGTCCACCAAAATGCGGACTCACTGGAGGAATCATATGCCACTCAATATTTCTTTGAGACAGAAAATAACAAATTTCTTCATTTATTTCAATTGAACAAATAAATTTATATAAATCTGAGAGTTGCCTTTTAGCACCTACAAATGTTGTGGCATTATCACTATAAATATGCTGAGGAGCTCCTCTTCTAGAGCAAAATCTATTTAATGAAGCAATAAATGCCTCAGAGGTTAAATCACTTACCAGCTCCAAATGTAGAGCTTTAGTTGCAAAACAAACAAATAAAGCAATATAGCATTTGGTAGTTTTAGCTCCTCTACCTCGATATTTCAAAATATTAATAGGCCCTGCATAATCGATTCCGCATGCAGAAAATGGCCTGTTAGGAGTAACTCTGTTAAGAGGAAGATCTCCCATTAACTGTTTGGAAGAGGCTGCTCTATACCTACAGCAAGTAACACATTTATGAATACAATTTTTAATTATCCTTTTGGCACGTATTATCCAATAACTCTGTCTAATGATGCCCATAAGTAAATTTAACCCAGCATGAAAATGCATAACATGAAAATATCTAACAATTAATACACTTAATTTATGCTGAATTGGCAAAATGACTGGGTGTTTTGCATTGTACTGGAGAGGTGAATTTCGCAGCCTACCTCCCACCCTTAGCAAACCGTCACTATCAATAAAAGGACAAAGTGAGAAAAGAGAACTTTTTTTAGAAACTGATCTATTTGATCGAATACAACTAATTTCATCAGCGAAATATAGCTGCTGAACATAAGAAATAATCAAATTACCTGAATGTCTTCTTTCAATTGTTGATAATGGAAGAAATTTACCTTTATTCAAAGGACTAGTGTTCATTTTGCCAACTTTCTGTTTGCAATTTTTCACAAACCTAATACAAAAAGCTAAAACATCAATAATTTTGGTAAAAGAAGAATAAATTTCAAAATATAATTCAAACAGAGAATTATTTAAAGTTATTGGAAAACAAAATTTAGAGTTCTTTTTCTCTTTATTTACAGTGTCTAAATCTGTCTTAATCTGAGGTTGAGGCCAATGTTCTTGATTCAAAGAAAGCCATTTTGGGCCATCCCACCAAAGGGAACAATTAGGAAGATCCCTGGGAGATAACCCTCTAGACGCAATGTCAGCAGGATTTTCCCTTCCTGGAACATACCTCCAACAGTCAGATGGGACTGAATCTAGAATTTCAGAAGTTCTATTGGCCACATAAGGCTTCCAACACCTAGGATGAGATGACAGCCATGAAAGTACTACCTGGGAGTCCGTCCATGCGTAGAACTTAATAACGAACGTATTCAAAATAGTCACAAGTGTAGAATATAGTCTGGAAAGTAGTAAAGCACCATTGAGCTCAAGCCTAGGAATAGAAACTGGTTTAAGTGGAGCTACCTTGCTTTTTGCAACCAATAGGGTCACCTTTGACTTTATTTCACCAGGTTGTACTACATATATCACTGCAGCATATGCCAATTCTGAAGCATCGCTAAATCCATGCAATATGATCTCTTTACTGGAAACTTGGATCCATCGAGGAATTCGAATAGAACAAACTTGTTCAAATTCCCTTTGGAATTTTTTCCAATTTGTTTGGAAAATTTCAGGAAGCGCAGTATCCCAATCTAACTTCATTAACCACAATTGCTGGTAAAACATTTTTATAGAGACAGTGCATGGTGCCAAAAATCCTAACGGATCAAATAATTTGGCAGATTGTGAAAGAAATTTTCTTTTAGTTATGTTATCATCAAACTGTAAATTAACGTTAAAGATAAAAATATCATTTGAAGAATCCCAGCTAAGCCCTAAGGCTTTGGAACAATCATCAGGATGGATTTCTAAATTTGTAGACTCAAGATAATTTGAAGATAAATGAGTTAATACATCAGAAGAATTAGATCTCCACTTTCGTAAATGAAAACCTCTATTTTCTAAAGCCAGTGAAAGCTTTTCAATCACTCTAATAGCTTCTTCACTTGAGATTGAACCTGACATACAATCATCAACATAGAAGCTCTCTTGAATTATTGCAGCTATTACAGGATCGTCTTTCTCTATGTCCTTTGCAACTTGATATAAGCAGCGAGTAGCCAAGAATGGAGCTGAAGATGTCCCATAAGTAATAGTTCGCAGCCAATATTCCTTTAAAGCTGAGTATGCTGATTCTCGCCAAACAATACGTTGTAAATCTTGATCTTCTGGAGCAATCAAAACTTGTCTATACATCTGCTGAATATCAGCAGTAAAAGCAACAGGATTTGTTCGAAATCTTATCAGAATAGTAAAAAGATTAGGTTGTGGAATTTGTCCAACAGCCAAAACAGAATTTAAAGAAGCACCATTAGACGGTTTGCATGAACCATCAAACACCACACGTAACTTTGTAGAAATAGAGTCACTTTTTATAACAGAATGATGCGGAAGGTAATATACTTTGTTGCTTGTAGAATTTGAATTTTTGTCCACAAGTGTCATATGACCAAGATCTTCATATTGCTTCATAAAATTTCTGTACTCATTTTCAAAATTTTTATCAAACTGAAATTTTCTCTCCATAGCAAACAAACGTGAGACTGCCATGGACTTAGAATCTCCTAATGACATCACATCTTTATAAATTGGTAACTTAACTTCAAATCTATTCTCTGGAGTTACCTTGTAAGTTGAGCAAAAATGTTGTTCACAAAAATTTTCTTCATCAGACAACTGTGGAATTTTAATGTTTATTTCTTCAGTTTGCCAAAATTTTTGCAATAATAGATCAACATTTAATTCGCTTGCAACACTAAGAAAATGAGATTTGATACTAGAAGAATATTTACATTTAGGTTCCAATTTTCCAGCTACCACCCAACCAAACATAGTATTTTGGGCAATTGGCTCATTCTCAGTACTCACAATTCTACCATATCTTAAAATAGTAAAGAAACAGTCAGATCCCAAAATAACATCACATTCTTGCGGTTTCATGAAATCTTCATCTGCTAAGGTAATATTTTTAAGATACTCCATATTTTTTGTATCAAGTAATTCAGCTGGTAATTGAGATGTTACTTTAGGCAGTATATAAGCCTGAACCTTTAAGGACTCATTAGAAAGCTTAGGCCCAACTGTAAGAATCACTGAACCTCGAGTTTGTCCAGCTGATACTCCGGCAATTCCATTTAGAACAATTCTGTCATTTTTTCTTTTTAACCCTAAAGTTCTTATAACATTTTCACTTACAAAGGTACATTCAGAACCAGAATCCAGCAAAGCTCTGAAAGAATAGGCTTTATTTTCATTATTATATAACAGAACTCTAGCAGTAGGAAGAAAGGAAACACATTTGGAATTATTGAAAGAAGCACTAGAATTAATTTGTAATTCATGAGATGTTGACTCGTGTACAACTTCCCTACTTGAAAGATGGTTTTTATTCTCAGATGAATGAGGAAATAATTTAGTTTCAGTCTGAATAGTGCAAGCATTATTACCCTTACTCTCTTCATGTAAGAGTGTATTGTGTTTACTTTCACATTTAAAACATTTTAAATGAAAATTGGGACATTCCTTAACTTTATGAGAATTTAAACACAAAAAACAACAGTTATTACGTTTAACAAAGTTTTTTCGGGCAAAAACATCCATAGATTTAAATTTTACACATTTGTACAATGGATGCATTCCTTGACACTTTAAGCACACCTTTGATTGTTTATTATTTGAAGTGTACTTAGAACCAACAAAATTTGAGCTTTTGGAATGTTTAATATCACTTTCATTGTTAGAGATGAGCTCTAAAGAAGAACATCTTACACTTAAAAAATCAAAAAATTCTTTCAAAGTGGGAAATTCATTTTCTGTACTTTCAATGGACCAAAGTCTTCGACTTTCAGGATCAAGTTTTTGGAATAACAAATATATTAACCATGGATCTCTATTTGTAGCTTCATCACCAACAGCTTTCAAACCCCTAATAACTTCATCACTAGTATTAAGCAAATTTCTTATATTTATGCTATTAGGTTGAAGAACTGATTTCTGGTCTAAAAATAATTTAATCAAAGAATTGACAATCTGTTTCTTTTTATCATACCGGTCTAACAATTTTTCCCAAGCTTCTTGGTACGATTCATTAGAAAGGGAAATGTGCTTAATTAATGAAGCTGGTTCTTCAGAAAGTAAACCTTTAAGGTACAGGAATTTCTGAATACCATTCAAAGCTACTTGGGAATGGACAGTGGAAACAAACATATCCTTAAAATTTGTCCATTCGGAAAATTTTCCAGAAAATACTGGAATATTTAATTTTGGTAATCTAATATTACATTGATTTGGAACAACAACAGAAGGACCTTGAACAGGATTTTGTGTTACAGTATTAATAACTTCTGAAGAATTCAAAGAATCTAGTTTGTTTTGATATTTAGTTTTTAACTGAAAATACCTTTCTTCAAAATCTGATAATTCTGAATCATCATCATTCAAATTAGAATCTAATCTTAAGAACTCTTTAAGTAAATCATCTAATCTTTGTAATCTAATCAAAATTTCATTCTTTGTATTCACATTATCAAAACTATTCTCTAATCTAGTTACAGAGCCTTTAACTCTACCTCTCTCAATTTTAATTTGAACAGCTTTCTTTTCATAATCTTCCATTTTATACAATAACTTATAAGCAGAAGGATTTTCAAAATAAAATTAACTTCAAAACAAAACTAATAAAAATTACTTCAAAATCAAAAGTAATCAAAATTGCTTCAAAACAATAATAATCAAATTAAGTTCAAAACCAGAACTAAATTAAATTCAAAAACAGAACTACTATACAATATTCAATCACTTAAGAATACTGTTTCATACAAGCAATAGTGGAATGTTCTGTTCTACAATCTGCATAAACTTAAAAATAATCTTCAAATTCTTCAATGCAATATAATAATTCACTATAATAATTAAATATTCAAATTTTTCAATTAAATAAATCATAATATTCTTGAGAACAATAAATAAAAAATCATAATGTTCTTCAGAACAATTTTCTTTTCAAGAACAGTTATCCAAATAATATAATTCTAGAATACTTTCTTATTCTATCATTTTCAATAAACCAAAACTTAATTGTTCTCGTATTGCAAAATAATATATGCTGAATACACTTTCATATTTAACTGTATTTGCAAACCAAATTTCTGCATCAAAGAACACTATAAACAAAGGTACTCACATCATAGATCATATCTCGCCATAGTGCCTCCAAATTTTCTTATGTAGATTTTTTAAAGAAAAGATTCTTTCTTGGTTTTCTTCTTTATTGTTACAAACACATAAAAAAACATGAACTTGACAAAACACAAAAAAACTTCACAGTTGACATCCACGAACATATACAATGGAACTTCTGGTTTCACATTCTATTAACTAATGCAAAAATATTCTTAGAAATAAACCTATTTCAAATTACTTTCATCTAACTTGAAAGCCTTAAATTAAATTATAAATTATTAATTTCCCAGCCAACATGATACTGGGGAAATACAGTACAATAGAATAAAACAAGGACAATCCATGCCCTGCAAGCACCTTCCACCAACCAACTCAACAGACTGACTGATGTGATAATTCTGAATCAAAATGTTCTTAGAATTACATAGTGGCGCCATCTGTTATCAAACAGAGCAACTATTAACTGTACTGAACAGTATTGCATCTGCACAAAGGCACCGTTGAAATTCAATGTTAAAAAATGTTTTAAAATGTTTAAATAAAAATTTTTAAAATGTTTAAATAAAAAGTTTTAAAATATTATACTGGTATTTAATTATTAACATCCCGTCCTTAGCATTTTTATTACATGACTACACATTATGGTGAGAGCCCCTGGAATTTTGGAGTATTGTCTAAGCACCTGAGTATTTTAACAAAACGTATATCTTTTCGTTAGAGATTTGGGTGTCGTCCAGAATTTACAGATACTTTTATAAAATAGCATTTCTCTTATTGTGTGCTATGTAAGTCACCTGCGAGGATTATGTATGGGGATTCTTTGTGTGAAAATAAGGAATTTATTCCAAGTATTTATTCCACTTATATTATTGCGCTCTACTATCTGAATGTTTACTCTTGATGTCCTTTTCATGACTATACTTTTTTTTTTTCAATTTTGTGTTTCTTTATAGTTAACTGAGAACCAGGGAAATGTTTAAGGGTCTTCCAACAGTATACCACCCTCTAGTTCAGATGAACCAGTCACACACACACACACAGAGAGAAAGCGAGATAGAAAAATATCTTTAAATTAGACCAGAAATGGTGAAATGGTTAAAAGAATAAATTTAAGGCTGTTGGTCATTAAGAACTCAAATTCCCCTTGTTAAACCTATGGGCATGGAATGCATTCGTATTTTTAAAATATCTCTTTAATATTTTTAACCTTTTTTTTCTGTGTACTGTTCTTAAAGAATGCATTTATTATTTTTATTTTTTTAGTTGTGAAAATATTTCTAAAATATATACTTAATTTTATTTGAAGTATTAAAATCGTATTCAGTTTCCTAAAATTTTTAACACATAAAGTTATAAATTAAGTATATATTTTAGAAATATTTTGACAGCTAAAAAATTTGAGACATCCTTTAAACCCCCTTTTTACGCATTAAAAAATGAAGTTAAAAATATTAATTTGCCGAGGAGATATTTTAAAAATTCGAATGCATCAGGCGTCCATAGGTTTAACATTAGCAAATGAAATTTGAGGTCTCTTCATAACAAAAAGAGAATAAAATAAACATAAGATAATCATTTAAAATTTATTTTAAGTTAAAAATTATTTTTCATTTTTCTTTTTATTTATTTATTTTCTACATACTCTAATTTCTATTATTTTGAAAGTCCTTGCCCCCCACAAGCAATGTTACTTATAACTGTGTGCGTGTTATAATTCCTTGTTGTTAGTTGAACTTTTAACTCTATGCCAAGATCCTGTTGGTAGGGAGTCAGGTAGGAAATATTATTTACCTTATATTTCCAGCGGTTTCAATAAGTTTCTTGAAATTTATCTTCTAATTGTGCAAATTAAAAATAAATATTCTGTGCAATAAACGTAAATGCGACATGACATGCACAATAATGTGCAATAAAAATAATAAATAAACAAATAAGAATATCCATAAATTCGAAATTAAAAAGTAATTCATAAACTTTCCGAAAATAAAAAGATATGAGATTGAACAACCAATCTTTGTTTCTTTCTTATACACGATAAATAACTAAAAGAAAAAAGAAAAAAAAAGCTATTTAATTTTTTCCCCCACAAATATTTCTCTATCAACAAGCATAGTGCTTTTAGAATGCAATAAAGAATATTGAAAGAAGACGGAATATAAATTCTTATTTTATGTCTAATTTAGATAACCTTTCATCCTTGAATTTGGCATAACAGGGATACTTTAATTAGAAACATGCTCGAATAATCTTTTTCTCCTTATCTTTCTTAGAGTTAATTTTATGTTTTGGCGACTACGATTTTATCTTACGTCTCTTTTCTTAGCAGCAAACTTGTTGCTCGTTTTGATTGGAAAGCATTTAATTTCGTTATTTATAACTGCTTCTGATATTTTTTAAAAGATAGTAATCTTATCATTTAATTATTTTCATGAAATTTATTCTTATAGTCTAAAAATAATTTATCGTTAAGTCCGAGTGAAGATATAAATTTATTTTTTTATGAGTTATAAAAGTAATTTCTTTTGTGTTTTCTCTTTTACGTAAAATACATAAATTTGAGTTCAGAAATGGATTTATATAAAAAAGGATATTGGGCTTGATTATTAATATATGTATAGAAATAAAGTAGGGCAACTTTATTGGCAGATTTTATAGTCACATACTTACATCAGTACACTTGCATACTTATATACACAAATTTATATTCCATATTCAACATATTTTACAATATCTGAAATTTACAATAGATACAATGCATACATACACTGTAAAAAAATCTCTCAAATTGACAGAAAAAACTGTCAATTTCGGCACCGGTGGAAAACCGTTTAATTTACAGAAAATATTTGTATATTTTCATTAAAACATTTTTTTCTGCAAAAAAAATACAAAATTTTTATGTAAAAATTACAAAATCCACATTTTTTTTACAGGAAAAAACTGTTTTTCTCTAAAACTGTTCTTTTCTGTAAGAAATACAATATTTTTTTGTCAAAATTACTGATTTTGTTTACAGTGTATATATATATATATATATATATATATATATATACACAAACATATATGTTACAAACACACAACATAATCTTATAACATGTATACATCCTTGCAGTATCTATCTTGTATATCGAAGTATATATATGCATGTTGCATACATCTACTTTATATTTAATTTACAATACATTCATCTTACATACTTACATCTTATATTACTTAAAACATCTTGCACAATCCATCTTATATACTGACATGTATCTTACGGCATGCATTACATTTTATGGCATACATGCTTCAAATAACAGATGCAATATACATGCAATACATACATACCGGGTGTCCCAAAAATGACTGATCGATTTTAAAATTCAATAACTTTCCAACAGTGAGAGATATTAAAACAATTCTTGCAGGATGGTTATGTATGATGTCAAGAGTTTTTTTTACTGTGATTCTTGATTTTAGTTCGAATTTCAAACAATAGATGGCGCTGACAGCGTTTGGCGCTCAGTCTAAGCTGAAACTGACGCCCCTTAGCATTGATGCACCACCCCCTGAATACTAGGCCTGCGAGCTGACAAAAATGGCCGCTGTCGCTGGCGGATTTTTTTTTTCAGCGTTTGAACGGTCCCTTGAAATTCAACACCAATAATTTCTAAAAGTTTTCTTCGCCTAGTTTTTCTAAGATCAAATAATTCAAAGAAAACTTTTAGATATTATTGGTGTTAAAGTTCGAGGGACCGTACAAACGCTGAAAAAAAAAATCCGCCTGCGATAGCCGCCCATCTATTGTTTGAAATTCCAACTAAAATCAAGAATCCCAGTAAGAAAATTCCTGACATCATACATAACCCTCCTGCAAGAATTTTTTTAATATCTGTCATCGTTTACAAGTTATTGAATTTTAAAATCCATCAGTCATTTTTGGGACACCCGGTACATATAGATACATATACAACATTACAACAGTAGAGAACCATTTAAATTGGGGATATTTAGGAGTTTCAAAATTTTGTTAAGAACGTTATTTTTTTTTCAAGAAATGAAAGTAGTAGCCACTAGGTTGCGATAGAGGTAGGTTAGTGAGTAACGATATACGGGCAATACAAATTGATTGGTCGCGAATCTTTTGGACAAAAGGGAAATGTTAACCATATTGGCGAGCTTGCTATTATTTCAAAGCTAATGTTTTGTGGATTGCCTCACTCGTCAGGAATGTATATTGCAAAATTCTTGAATGTGAGTTGCCATGGTTTGGACAAAAGCAATCTCAGCATGCACCCTGTGCGTCTGTCACAATTTACATCTGACAATTTACATCTCTCTTATGTTATGCAACTCAAAAGCGACCATTCTGTCATTAAAAAAATAAAGTATGCTAATTGCTAATAGTATGCGAAAAAGTAAAGTATGCTTCACGTAGTGCAGGCCACAACATATAGATTTAACATCTTGGAGTTTAAAATTGTAGTTCATTTTCATTTTGTTTCATGCCTGAATTCATGTAAGTTTTATGATAATCTCCATCAGACTTTTCATTTGACACCCTTTCCCAGATGTTCGAAGGGAAAAAAGTTGCTTTGTTTGACAATTTACATCTGTTGTACACCATATGGCATTTTTCATGCCATCATGTACTTGCCTTTATAAGGATAGGATCGAAGTATGTTATCGTTTGTTTGCTATTGCCGTAATGTGTCGTCGAAAATGAGTGGAATACAACTCTCTCTAAAGTCATAATACCATTTTTTGACGATCTGAAGCTGCATATTAAATAAATATTTGCAATTTATTCATTTATCTAAGGTTATTTTCAACGGACATAATGAAAATTATGCATAATCAGGCAACAATCTTGTACTGGATTGGATAACCAGATTTCATCCAAACCCGACTAAACCCGTGGTTCAGATCAGTCGGGGATAATTTTTTTCGTTGCGGATCGGAGTCTTGTCGCCTCTAATTGTTTCCGGTTCGGGTTAACCGGAATTTCCAAAAGAAGGTTAAAAATATTGATTCAGATGAAAAAACAATCAAACAAGCATATATTTGAATATAAATAAGTACATTTTCCAACATAAAAGATGAAATTGATTTTAGAAATTAAATTATAGGCTATTTTAACAAAATTGTATTATAGTTTTAGACTTTTCTTACATTTCAGGTTGTAGTGTATAAGGGTTCGGATCGGGTTTCGGGTTGACTTTAAGTAGCATTTTCGGGTTCAGGTTGGATATAACCGGACCCGCGGAGTGTTCTAAAGTAGGCTTTAGATCAACAGTTTTTTCGACTTTAAACTAAGTTCATAAATAATTTTAAATATGCTCTATTTAAAATTAACTTTAAATAAGTCTTCACGGAGAGCAATTGTTTCTGAACTTTTAACCTCTTAAAAGTGCCAACATTTCTAAAACTGCTGCGAAAACTCTTTCTCAGAAACCTTTCCCGAATGAAAAGCAGTGCAGCGTAAAACTTAGCGGCGTATATCCCAGTTGGTTGTTATGCAGTTTCGTGATGCCGAGATGTCAAAATAACAAGTGACCCCCACCGTGGCGAGAAGCTCTTGAGTTAGGCATGATGAATTACCTAGAAGGGTCAACAAGAATGCCGAGTTAGAAACAACTGCATCCTTTATTTTAGCATAAACTTTGTTTAAAATTGCAAACATGTATTTCTGAGCGAAATTACCGTAAACCGCAGAGATACAAAATTTCATTTTATTTATTTAGGTCAAATTTCAAGATGCGTTGGGCAACAACTGTTTAGAGAAGGGCAAAAATTGAAACTTTTAATTAATTTTGTTTTCACAAATCCACTTTCATTTCAACGATGAGACTATAATGATAAAGGCAATAAAATATTCTGTAGGTTCTTTTTTTATTTTCACAAATACAGACTATTTAAAAGTAATAGATGTCCATAATTCTAAAATTTTTAGAAACTTTTTTCTCCAAAAAATAATGACTTTTTAATTGTTTTCCAAGTACTTCTCGTTGATGTCTATTTACTTCTTAATTAATTAATTAAATTATTTATTTTCAAGAAATCAGAAATTGATTTGGGATAAACTTCGCACTTGCCAAATGGTGTTATCTGTTGTAGCAACTGATTTTTTTTTAATGTACACCATTGAAATTAGCTGTGTTTATTTTGAACAATTATTCCAATGAGAAATTCAAAAGACTATCAATTCGAATCCATTATATCATTTGTTCGTCCAAATACTAAATGTCATTACATAAAACTTTAAATGTAGTTTTCTCAAGATTGTGTTCTTTTTTCTTCCTAAATACTTCTGTGAAACATTATTTCTAGTACTTCCAATGTAATTTGATGAATTTGTGAAATTAGTTATTATAGAAATCATCATAACTGGGACCCTTCTGCTATTTGTGTGCATGGAAAGGGGGGGGGGGAATCAACGAATATTCGCGAATGAATGTAAGCCGTTCATTCGGCTATCACTATAAATTGGGTTCTTTTGAGCTTCATAAATTAAAAAAATACCTCTGCCTCCACCTAACCACACCTTTTAGCTAGCGAAATCATGCACAGCCTTCTTAAGAATATAGAAATAATTTCAGTTCTTTAAAATCAGAAGAAATATTTAAATTTTCGAATTTAGATAAATAAAATGTTTTATCCGTCCTGAAGTTTTCAAAGAAAAATAACCCTTGCAGCTAAAAACCGCCATTTGATTACCCAATAACACAGACATTGTTAAAGTAAATTACTAACAAGTGATGTTTTCTTTCGTAAATAAAATTATGATTCTTCCCGTATCAACCAGTTTGCAAAATATGGCACGCCCTTATTTATTCTATGACACACGAACGAGCCGATATAACGAAAATCATGTCATTACAACGAGAACGTGCTTCCTGGCGAAGAGGTTGTGCAGGATCGTAAATTATTTAAAACCCGATCGCCAATAGCCTGTTCTCATTAATTTAGATGGCGCGGCCCCGTGGCACGTTATTATTGTAAACGCCACAATAATTATGATAAAGTCAATTTAGCGGTCGCCTTATGACGCAATAAAAAGCAATTACCCTCAGTAAAAGAGCCGATCTGGGAAGCAATAACTATGGAATTATGACGCTATTATTGGCAATGGGGTTAGGGGGAGAGGGCTCATAACTTCTCACACGAAGAATTTAAAGCGCGTTAAGAATTTATGATAATGTCCGTGTTATCGGCGCGCGTTTTATATTATCTATTTTTAAGTCGGAATTTTTATTTACTTAGCCCAGTTCTTTTTTTTCTCCCCCACTTCCTCGTGAGTCGTTTTGAAAAGTGATTTTTATTAGGGTGATAGTTAAAAAGTGATAGCAGACGTTGTTTTCAGTTGCTGCACTAGTTTTAATGATAAGGTTCGCAGGTGAGTGTCATAAAATTATGATAAGTTAAATTTAGAGCTCCAATATTAATTTTATTTCAGTTAAGAGGTTAATTTAATTACCCATTTTGTTTATGAAGCAGCTCTGTACTTTTATTTTTGGTTTATTATACTTTACGATGAAAAGTAACATAGTGGGAGCTTCATACTTCTCATAGCATCTCAGTAATGAAAAATTGAATAACTTTTGAATGAGGAAAAAAAAATTTCTAATTTTTATGATTTACACGTGAGAATAAATGAAATGAAGAGGTGTTTTTAAAAATGTTTGCTATTTGAGTTTACTACGAAACGAAGTCTCTGCTCGAAGTTCTCCGTAACTCGCTCACTGTCTAGTGTTTAATCCCTCCTAAGTTGATTAGTTGGATATTTTTTGGACACTTTGTCATTATTTTGCGTTACAATGTGTTAAAACTTTGTAACTCTTGACTGATAGAAAGCGGCTTAAAAATATAGTGAGCATTCAACAAATGGTTCTGTACTAAAATTTTTATGGCAGAATAATAAAACAATATATATATATATATATATATATATGCAAATATAATCAGGGAAGTCTTGCAACCAGCCAATATCATTTCCAATGTAATTTTAAACTTGCTAAACATTAAAAATATATCCTAATAGATCAAAAAATCTTCCTGGAAATATTTATGACATTATAGGTAACTTCAACAATTTTTATACTTAGAAATAAAAGTAAATAGAACAAAAAGGTGGGTGACTGTAACGCTATTGCATGATTTTGCTTCGCTCGCTTCAAATTTGCAGGTGTGCTTGAAGGTCATCTTGCTCAGAATATGACAAAAATTTTAAATCAAGAGTATATGAAAAAATAAATTCATAAATAACTGGTATATTTATTGCAGTAAAAGCAGAAGAGGTGACAGTTTTTGGTTTATCATAGTAAATTTTTTTCGTAAATCGTGAATATTTCATAAATATATTAAGAACATTAGAGGAACTTTTGGTGCCCCAGAAAATCTCGTGCCCAGGGAACAGGAACCCCTAATAATCGGACTGTGATAATCGGTCCCTGAACCCAATATGGTCTCAATATGTCCAATATGAAGAAGCCGAATGGGATAAATCAGGACTATAAGGGGATCAAATAAGTCCTTATTGGATTCGAGAAGTCTCGTGCGATGAAACGATTATCATAGTGACTTCTGAGAACGTCCAACACATCGACCTGTTGAATGTTGGGAGAGCTCCATCCTGATAAAACAATGTATCTGTGGTGTCCGTATAGTTGATATCAGGAATGAACCTCGTTATATAAACTTTTGACTTGAAATAAGTTAAGATTTAATTATTTAGTAAGTTCTGGAGGTCCTCCGATTGAATATCGGTCCCTTTTGCTAAAATACAAAATTAATTAAAATAATCGTAAAAATGGTAAACACGGTAGCTACGGTTCCTTTTCGCTCCTGCGAAAGTGCACAAAATTTGACGACATTAGCTCGGCTCATTTATAACTAGCGAAACACATTAAAGTCCGGTGTTACTTGCAAGCTACAAAATATTAGAGGGAAATGCGTCAAAGAAAATATTGCCTACTAAATATTGCCCTACTAAATTCATTCCGACGACATATTTTTTAAAAATGTTTAAAAAAATATTTCTGAAATTTAAATTTCCGCATCCCCCCCCCCCCCCATCACCACCAACTTTTCACAAAAACAAGTGCAGTTTGATGTACAGAAATTATTAAGAAAATACATTTCCTGAAAAATTAATATTTAGTTTACTTTAATATTTTCAAAAAGGGGATGATACTACATAGATCTGATCAATAAAAGTTTTTATTTATTTATTTTATTATTTATCTTAATTTTTTAACACATAACTTTAGGTTGAGTAAATAAATGTTGATTTGACAGATTTATTTATTTTGCATGAAAGATCTTATTTTCGAGATTATCCTTGCAAATAATACCAAACCCTGAACTCCATACACTAGTGCGAGTTCGTACTGAAAACTTACTCGTTACTTTACATTTCAAATATAGATGTTTTTTTTTTTTTTTTAAATGCTTTCCTTAATTTACTTAATTTACTTTTCCTTAATTTTTCATTAATAAAATGGAATTTTTGATAAAAATAAATATCACAGTTCGATTTTACATTAAATTTCGTATAGGAATCATATGTTATGTTTCATTATCACTATATTGCCAATAAAGTTATACGCAGTTAAAGTTACGGAATCCCAAATCGCATTAGTATGCAAGTGTGCGCGAGTGCCGAATCGAACACTGTAAAAAATTTTCGGAACGTTTCAGGAAGTTATCCTGAAACATTTCGCATATTTTACCGGAATTTCGAATTTCTTTATGTCCCACGTCAATTACGGCAATAATTCGTGTAATATTTTTGAGAGGTTTCAACTTTTCCGTAAACTACATTCTGCGCATGCGTACTTCATGTTTTATGTTCCATTACCATTTTGATAACTAAAGAAGAATAACAAACAGGTACAGTCGTGGAAAAAAAAACGGAACACCCCCCACTAACTCTGCAACAAATTATAGTAGAAGGAAGTGACTGGAACCAAAAGATTGGAAATAAAGTCTACTTTTAAGTGATGTATATAAAATTTGATTAGGGGGCCATATACATATAAAAACACACCCAAACTTTGTTTTTTTCAATAGCAAGACCCAAATTTGACAACATATTTGAAATCTGCAGTTCAAACTATGCCCAGATACCAAATTTCATTAAATTCCTACGATTAGTTTCTGAGAAATTAATTACTTTATAATGAGCATATTGAAGGGGCTCTATCCAAATTGAAGTTCGGTACTCGATTGTTGAAATGCTGCAGAATGTCACCTTTTAATGTATTATGTTTTACCGATATGACCATTTTACTCACTTAATAAGTTTCGGTTATTGTTATATGCTGTAAGATAATGTTTACAAGTGTTGAATTATCCGATTTTAACCCCTTGGGGACGAGCGACACGTATGCGTGACGCATAAGATGCTCAGAATCCTCGATTTTTCCCACCAGTTATTTTTTATTGCAAGCTTTGCCTTATTATATCTTAGCATTTCCACAATTCAATTAGACGAAAATTTCTGTTTTGAAAAACCGGTGGTAAATTATTAAAAATTCTGTAATAGACTCTCGTCACGAAGGGATTAAAAAACCATAAGATTATTTGTAATTAAAATAGTCTTAGAATATGTAAATGTTATTGGAATTTTACAGGTGCTTTTATAATGCCTTTTTTCAGATTTTGCATCTATTTAACTCGCCTTTTCTTTAGTTTATTAGCAGAAACGTGAATAATATTGACAGATACAAAATTTAGAATTAAAAAAAAAAATAGTATAAAGCAGCGTAATGAAACAAAGTAAAAATAACAAAAAAAACCCGCAGATAAATTGTTTTTTAGTCTGAAAATAAATCCAGACATTGCGTTTTTTTAGCAGCGAGAGGGGGGGGGGGGGGGTGTCTTGTTTTGAGATATGTTCGCAGAATTTACATTCCGATTTATTTGAAGACCTAAAACTAAATATATGTTATAAAGACATCTGAATAACTTTACATCCGTTATTCTCCTTCGGAATAGGGGTAATAATTCTATGATTAAACATATTCTGGTAGTTCATTTGAAATTTTACAATTAACTCATTAATGCCTCCTGGCAAGAAAACTTGCCATATGACATTTATTATTTTTTATTATTATTATTATTATTAGATTTTTTTGCACACTGCTAGCGATTGGGAAATAATCTTGCCTATCAGAAAACCATAAAAATAACTTGTAATTTTTTTTCAATTAGCCTGTTTAATCGAATAGATTTAAATACGAAAGTTATAGAAGAAATATTGTAATTTTTTCTTCGCAATAAACTACCAATATAAACCTTACCTATTAATCCATGTTGAAACAGTTTGAAGAGACACTTGAAAATGCCCAGCTATATAACGAAAACTTCTTCCAGCTTGCCACATGCCAATCATTTGGCCTTTCGTTGCTTCAGTTAATTGTGGGGCCATTTTGTTTCAGCAAATACTCTACACATATGCATTTATAATAAACTTCACTTCAAACATATATACTGCAGAAAAAACAATATAGCTTTATTAGACTGGAAAAGAAGCTATAAATCCATTTAAAGGTAACAAAAATGATTAAGTTTTTTTCTAAGGTAGAACTGATCATATTTTTCAAAAATGAGCTTTATTAATTTAAAAATAAAAGCGAAACTATTTTCCATAAATGAAAACATATATCTCATGCAAATACGTTTTACGTAATTTTAATGAAAAATTTTAAAGCAGACATTGAAAAAGTAAAACATATATATATATATATATATATATATATATATATATATATATATACTAATAAAGGCTGGGGTTCTGGTGCCTCGCTATCTTATATCTTACTACAATCACAGGTCGTTGTCAGAGTTGTTTAACGTAAGATCACGAAGCATTGAAATACGGTTTACGCATTGTTTATAGTGTAAGACAGACTTAATCTCTAAGTTTATCAAGGGGCATTCCACATCAAATCAGGCATAAAATATCAATATGTAACCCACCATCATAGATTTTAATGAAACTGCGTGTGTTTGTTCTTACTATTAAGATATGATCACCAGTAATTTTTTTTTGCTCCTTGGTGAAATAGTTTCTGAGAAAAAAATTATCAAATTTTGGAAAATTACCATGAATTCGCTTTCTTGATTGTTCAGTTTTCATAATCATTATTTTATTTATAAAATCATATGTCAATATCTAATGAATAAATCATCTTCAAATAATTTATACAAGGTAAATGATGTATGTAGATCATGAAAAAAATATTGTTGTAAGGTTTAAAAAAATTTAAATGTGTCTAAAAAATTGTACAATCTTTGAAATAAGAAAAAAATTACAAAAAATAATGAAATTATTAAAAGATCTTTATCAACCAAAGGCGCAGTTTCTATGACGATTTTTTTAACTTTAAATTGTACATAATACTATATTATAACTAGATCTGAAATAAAAATAGTGGGATTTTGGTTGGTTTTAGTAATGTTTAAATCATATTTAAAATTATCAATATTTTCAGATTTAAAATTTACTGAAAGCAATGATATCTCTGGTAATACTTTTTATTTATACATTTATTTTTGTCTTCATATTATATTTAATGTTCGTTTCTTATGCAAAAAAAAACAAACAAAAAAGTACAATATTGTTTTTTAGTAAAACCATGGGCGTTTCCTAGAACAAAGAGAAATTATCCCTTTCCAAAGAAAGAGAAAAATCCCTTGCTCCTCAACGTCCAATAGAAATTTTCAAAATGTCACTCCTAATCTTTAAACTCATATTTGCATGCCTTTGAGCTGCTGGTTAAAATAAATACAAATTTTCACTTTTTTGAACAAAGTTTTGAGATATTGTGCTTCAAAAATATGAAAAATTTGTACAATCAATTATATTTATACACTAGAAATAACTATATCTAAAAAACTCTTAAAAACTAAATAAGATGTATTTTTGTCATTTTATTCACTTTTTAATCATCTTTAACTTGATTTATTGCATCATAATCTTGCTGATAAATGGATTTTTAATATATATGTATATAATATATATATATATAACCCGTTCCCAAACAAATTATTTAAAAACTATTTATTTATACTTAACCTAGTAAAGCCAAGCGGTACCATATGGTTCCGGAAAAGCTGCCAATCAATTTTCTGTTTCAGTACCCTTATTTTTTAATAGAAATATTTGCTTTATTTGATGACGGAAATTTCGTGATAAAATAATACCAAAGTTGCTTTTCTAAAAAATTGGTACGAAATGTAATTTTTGCATTTTAAAGAGAAAAATATTTCCGTCCTTTATGGGTTAATAAAGTATATATATCGTTTATACACTTACAGAGAACACAAATGCTAAACTTTATGATGTTATGTCTACAAAATCTAAAAACTAAGAAACTTATCTAACAGTGTGTAGGGAAAATTTAACATCTGCTGTAATGACAACAAATTGTTATAACAGTTTTACTTAATTTTGAATGAATGAAAAAAGCGTACATGTTTATATTTTATTGGAGTACAGGTGAAAATTTCACAAAGACATGCCTATCTCAACAACATCTCAGTAAATCACATTCCTACAACAGCTGATTTTATTCTTATTGATCTTTCGGTTTTGATGACAGATGGTTATGAATTAATTAGTTTTGTTAGAAGTGTCATTGCAGCCAGCATATTAAGTTTACTGATTTTTTTTAAATATATTTTTATTGACTCGATGAACAACCCACATTTAAAGTTATCATTAGATGTATTTTGAGTTAAAAGTTGATTTTTAAAATCATTATGTTCTTCAATTATTATTATCGTCTTAAGATAATAAGTTGTTATTAAGATTTTTAAATGTAGCTTATTTATTATTTGAACAACTGAAAGTATTTTGCAATATGAGCGATTTTAATTAAGCTGTTGAGCAGTTTAGTGCTGGTATTTTTCACAAAATTCTTGATTTTAAAAATTAACAAGATTATAGACACACTTAATGTTTTAAACATAACAAAAAATAAGAAATAATAATCTGCATACATTATTTGTCACGTATAAATTATTTGAAACCTATTTAGTGATTTAATATTGAAATGACTTTTTTTAATGCACTCTCTCTGAATATAGAACAGTCATTAAAACTAATTTAAGACAAATTTTCAAAATTTTGATATTTTTTATCTTAAAAAATATTTTACTCAGGTTTAAGAAAATTAATGGTAATTATGTCTGAAAATCAGCAAAAAACATACTCAGTTTCATTGAAATCTGTGACAGTGGCTTAGGGAAAATGACATGCAATGACTCTGCTTGATTTGATTTGGAATGACCCTCAAAATATTTTTAAATAAGAAATACTACAAAAAAAAAAAAAAAAAAAAAAAAAAAAAAAAACACCCAAAATCCCACTATTTTTATTTCATAATCGGGTAAAGGACACCTTTAAGTATAATCCCCAGCAAAAATAAATTTAATACAAACTGCGCCTTTAATTGATAATGCTTTTTTTGTTAATTCATTATTTTTTCTAAATAATTCACGATTTCAAAGTTTAATTTTTTTTTAGACAAACTTAAAATGTTATAAGCGTAACAGTATTTTTTTTTCATAAGCTGCGTACCCTATTTATTATGCATAAATTATTTGAAGATGATTTGTAGAATAAATATTGAAATATGATTATATTTATGACATACTACATTTGAAAACCGAGCAGTCAAGAATGCCAACTGACGTCAGTTTTTCAAAATTTGATAATTTTTTTCTCCGAAACTATTTCACCAAGGAGTAAAAAAAATTACTGGTGATCATATCTTAATAGTAAGAACAAACACACGCAGTTTCATTAAAATCTGTGATGGTGGGTTACAAGCCTGCCTGAACTGACATGGAATGACCCTCAAGTCACTATAATCCCAGCCTATGAGTATAATATTTTCTCAAAGAGGAATGAGAGCTCTCCGACCCGAATATCGATTCTTACCACTAAATTTTAATAGTATTCTCCAACGTAAAGAATTTCAGAAATTTTGTCCTTGAATAAGGTAACAAATACTATTAAAATTTAGTGGTGTCAATCGGGATTTCGAGTCGGAGCGCTCCCATCCCTATTCAAACTATACTTTAATGCACATCATAGACGGCCCCTTAAAGCAGCATTTTGTCGTTTTTTAAGCATAATTTGAAAACTACTTGGAAAAAAAATTGAAATTTTGAATACACATAAAGCAGGACATAATAAATATAAATCCATCAAAAAAAATTGTAGGTTGCAATTCATAATTTTTTCGAATATTAATTTCATAATTCATAATTCATATTATAAAATTTTAAAAATTACAAATTTGACGTAGTTATGTTTGCGTTTTCGAGTTTTATAACCAAACAAAACGTTAGCACATTAGGGTTATAATTTCAGGAGATATTAATAAAAATATGAAAATGTAATTTAACATTAGAAGCTCAAAAATTTGAATGTTTATAACTCAAAAACTTATCATCCAAATTACTTAAAATTTTGTATCTAGGCATAGTTTGAACCGAAGATTTAAAATATCATGTCAAAAGTGGGTGTTGCCATTGAAAAAATTAAAGTTTAGGCTGGTTTTAATATGTAGATGGCCCCTTAAGCATATTTTAGATACATCACTTAAAAGTAGACTTTATTTCCAATCGTTTGGTACCAGTCACGTCCTTCTACTATAATTTGTTGCAGAGTTAGTGGGGGATGTTCCGTTTTTTTTTTCCACGACTGTACCTAGGAACTTAGAGACAAATGCAATCTGAACAAATGCCATTCTTTGTTTGGCTATCAACCGATAAAGTAAGTAGCTAATTTAAATCTTTTTTTGCTTCATTATTTGAATTTTCATTTTATCTGTAATACGAAACTTTAAAACTTAATTACTTAAATAAGATTGATTATTGAAAATTGGAATGTTTCACTACTTTGTTGTGAAACGTAACAGCAAAAAGCCGTGGCATCTTAATGCCACCACTTTTTTTCCAGAACCTCCTTGAAAATTCTTTACAGTGAAGAGTGGAGCTGGAGTCCATGGGTTAATATCTAATGCTGATTAATTTCTTACTTGCGTCTGTCGATCTATCTACCTCTTAAATACCATAAAAAGTTCTACTTGTTAGAAAATGCAATACATTGTTGAAACTGCTGACAGTAACTTTACGTCTTTAACTGACCGTAACTTTAAAAATAGTTTCTAAATTCGCCATTAGGGGAAATTTTAGCGCTGCTAAAGTGTATTAGTGTAAATATTGAATTATTAAATGCCAAACAATACATTACACATCACTTTTATTTACAGCAAATGTTTTTTACTTACAAATTAGGTTCAATATGAGGACCATTGGTATATTCCAAGAACTGCATACGATGCACGACGTTTTCTACTGCCGCTCGCAGCATATTAGAGTTGATTTGGCTCACTTGTAAAGTTATTTGATCTTTCAACGTTACGATATCGGAGGCATGTCCTTGATAAACAACACCTTTAAGAAATCTCCACAACCAAAAATCACAAGGATTGAGATCGGGCGACCTCGGTGGCCACACTGTAAAAAATGAAGTACTCAAAAATGAGTAAGTCCATGTACTCATTTCGAAATGAGTATTTTTGGATCAAAAATGAACATGTGCATTCTCAAAAATGAGTAAGTCCATGTACTTATATCGAAATGAGTATTTTTGGATCAAAAATGAACATGTGTATTCTCAAAAATGAGTAAGTTCATGTACTCATTATCGAAATGAGTATTTTTGGATCAAAAATGAGTAAGTTCATGTACTCATTTCGAAATGAGTATTTTTGGATCAAAAATGAACATATGATCAAACCCAACATACTTGTATATTTCAGAATGTGTAATGACGAAATTTCGGAGCCTAAAAAGCTATTATTTGAAGGAAAAACGAAGAATAAGAGAAATGAAAAGTGGATCTGGTTGTTCTGGATTTTCATTAAAGTGGATCCACTACAACACATTTACTCTTTTTTTTTTCCTCACATTTTATACATTTACTTTTTTTCTTGATAGTACTTCAAAATTATGATTTTTTTCCCACTAATTTTTTTAAAATTTATTTTAACTTTTTTAACGTGAGGCAATATTGTGTTATTTAAAAGTTTCATAACATAATATCTTTGCAAATTATAGCTATGCAAATTGATATTAAACTAAACTGATTTGGCTTACAAATTTATGGATTACGCTAAAATTTATTATTTTATAAATTATAATTTTACAAAGTTTATAATTTTAGTATTTCAATCTATGGTCTTTTCTAATGTCATTTTTTAATTAATAATTCTTCGAACTACCTGTTACTTCAGACATTATTTTAATCTTTAACACATATAGACAGGCACTGTACATCCTTAAAAACATATTTAAAAACACATAACCCTCTCCCTTCCTAACAGATGGCGCCAGATGCTGTTAGAAAGGGATAGAGGGGTTAGTTTCAAAGTAACTACCAACATTTGAGAAAGAGGCGTGACCACTCACAGTACGTTGGTCTAAGTCGTCAGGTTAGTAAACAGGACTTCGATTCCTCGCATGGGCAAGGGTTGGTTAATTACTAGAAACTCACGCATGTATATATCCCTTATAAGGTTGTCCTCGCGAAGTAACTTTTTTTTTTTATCCTAAAAATTTTATTTTAACGACATAAAATTTTTTAAATTTGAATACATCCATGGGATCAAAAATGAGTACATAGCAGTTCATATTTGAATACATCCATGGGATCAAAAATGAGTACACGTGTTTCTCAATTTTGAGTACATTTGGATCGGAGCTATTTTGAGTATGTGACGTATTCAAAATTGAGTACTTTTTACTCAATTTTGAATACCCATTTTTTACAGTGCATGCCGCAGGAAATGCACGACTAATGATTCTGCTTATATTAAAACACGCATAAACAACGCCTGCATTCAGCAATTAAAGATACACAAGTATTATAATACAGACATACATACAATAAATACAATAATCCAACATTGAGTGAAAAATTAGCCGTAGCTATTAATCGAACCTGGGTCCACAGCGTTCCGGGCTGTTGCTCTGACCACTGAGCTACTCCGGCCCATTCCTGAGTCTGCAATTTCTCACTAATAAACCATGTTGGACAGAAAGTCACCATCCATCTAACAGATAGCCTTGATGACAGGACAACGGTATTAGATTATTACTAATCCACCGATCTATGAATATATATTCAAACACACATAAGCAACGTCTGCATTCAGCAATTAAAGATACACAAATATTATAATACAGACATACATACAATAAATACAATAATCCAACATGGAGTGAAAAATTAGCCAGAGCCAGGAATCGAACCTTGGGTCCACAGCGTTCCGGGCTGTTGCTCTGACCACTGTATGTATGTCTGTATTATAATATTTGTGTATCTTTAATTGCTGAATGCAGGCGTTGTTTATGTGTGTTTTAATATATATTCGTAGATAGGTGGATTAGTAATAATCTAATACCGTTGTCCTGTCATCAAGGCTATCTGTTAGATGGCTGGTGACTTTCTGTCCAACATGGTTTATTAGTGAGAAATTGCAGACTCAGGAATGGGCCGGAGTAGCTCAGTGGTCAGAGCAACAGCCCGGAACGCTGTGGATCCAGGTTCGATTCCTGGCTCTGGCTAATTTTTCACTCCATGTTGGATTATTGTATTTATTGTATGTATGTCTGTATTATAATATTTGTGTATCTTTAATGATTCTGCTGTCAGAAAAATGTTGCCGCAACACACGCTGTACCCTAAGTCTAATGTGGGGTGATACACCATCCTGCATGAATATGGTCAAATAAAGACATCCTCACTGCTGTAGTGTGGAATCGTGAAGTTCTGTAGCATATCTGCATACCTGGCAGCAGTAACGGTACAGGTCACTGGTCCACTTGCTCCATTTCCCACATAAAAGTAAGGACCGATGATATAGGATGCTGTAAAGCCACATCACATTTTGATTTTTGGCGAGTGGAGAGGCTGTTGCACACAAACGTGCGGATTATTCGCAGCTCAAATGCGGCAGTTGCGGGTGTTAATGACTCCGTTCAAATGAAAGTGCGCTTCACCACTCCATAAAATCTGCCACGGCCATGTAGCATCAACTTGCATGCGTGCTAAAAATTATCAATGAAAAATCCAATCGCGTGGCCGCATCGCCTGGGAGCAATTCTTGAATAGAAGAGATTTTGTACGGATAAAACTGTAACATCTGATGCAAGATCTTCCTCACCGTTGAGTATGGGATCTGCGTGTGCCGAGATACTGCTCGAGCGCTGCTGGCACCCTACACATTATCCATCTCCTGTTCGACAATAGCAGTTGCAACTTCGTCAACTTGTTGCTGACTAGTCACTTTGCGTCCTTGGCCTGATTGGCCTGATTGGCGTGCTAGAGTCCCTGTAGCTTCAAATCGTTGAATCATTTTTCTTAAATTTGCTATGCTCATCGGTCCTTTTTGCAATTTCTTTAAAAGGCGAAATTCACGAAGAGCAGCATTGCAATTCTCGTTCCGTTGATAATACAGCTTGACTAGCAAAGCACGGTCCCGTAAGGTAAGAGCCATCGCAAAGCCGTTGGTCTCACAAGTGGACCGCCAAACATGATGCGCACAGATTTTGATGATTTTAAAGTATGTTGTAGGGATCATACCCCTAACTATTCAGGTCAAAGGTTTCCTTCAAATGGGCTTTAGTTTTCGAGAAATTTTCGGGTTAAAGTTCAGCATACGTTTCAAATACCCATTAGTTCGCGATCTTGAGCAAGGTCTCCGTGGTGCAGAGCCAGCGCTCTTGATTTGAGAGCCGGAGGTGAGGGTTCTGTCCTCTCATGCGACTTTTTACCCTTTTTTTAATAAATTTTATATATTTGTCGCGTTACAAGTTTTATGCAGAATTATGAATTCTGCTTCTTTGAACTTTTTGATATATTCCTAATAAATTCCATTTACATTTTCGAATTTTTTGTAAAAATTTACTGTTTTTGTGTGTGTGCAGTTTTGAAATTAATATTTCTATTGACGAAATTCCAAACTAATTTATGTTTAGATTTTGTTTATTTTTTTTTAAATTATTATTTACCCTTTATATTTTAATAACCGTTCTAAAATAATACTTTTTTTTATAACTTTATGAAATTTTAAATAAAAATTTATGTACATTTTTTAATTTATACAAAATATCTTTTATCTCAAATCTTCTAAAGGTATGTATGATTAGGTAATTCCAACAACATATCTTGAAAGGAGTAGTAAAATATTAAAGCAATAACGGGTACCAAGTAGCACCAAGTTTTAGCCAGTTATATGTATATATTATTATTATTTTTTTTTTGTTATTTAAATACATTTAACTGTAAAGTTCAAACTCAAAATCATTTTTGATTTGCACAAATAAAAAATAATATATTACAATTATTTTTTTTTTATAAAATCTAACAAGTCGATGCCATACAGAAAAATTCAATTAGAAATGAAAAATCGTTTGTAAATTACAATACATGTAAAAAATATCTCAAAAAAAGATCGTCTGCAATGACTTTTAAGGTAATATCAGAATAAATAAAATTTTCTTTTTATCCATTTCGTTTAGCTTTCTTTGCAGACAATTACTACGTTTGAAATAATTTCTTTTTCAAATTTAATGCATTTTTTAATATATTTATCACAATTTAAGCATTTAAAGAATATATAATATGCTAATTTATACATTCTTCCAATATTGTTAAAACAATTTACGTAAAGAATATATTTAAAGGCGATTTTTAATGCGGAATTTCTGTAGAATATTTTTGCGACATTCACACAATTAGTTCCATATTTAATAAACTAAAAATGTCGATGTCGGTGAAGATAAATATTTTAGTATTTCTGCAGTTAACATATTTCAGTATATTTAGAACAAATCAAATATTAAAAAGATATATTATTTTGCTAATTTTTTCTTAATCATTTAAATTTTTTAAAATAGAAAATGTTAATAAAAAAATGCCTTATTTCATAAATACGATAAATAAATAAGTAAATATACATAAATGTAAACAATAATCATTTTAAAAAGACGCGATATCAAGACATAAATTAGTTTGGATTTTCGTCAACAAAAATATATATTAGAATAAAAATTACACAAAAACTATAAACTTTCACGAAAAATTCGAAAATGTAAATGGAATTTATTAGGAAAATATCAAAAAGTTCAAAGATGCAGAATTTATAATTCTGCATAAAACTTATAACGCGACAAATATATAAAATTTGTTTAAAATAAAGGTAAAAAGTCGCATGCGAGGACAGAACCCTCATCTCCCAATCTCAAATCCAGAGCGCTAGCTCTGCACCACGGAGACCTTGTTCAAGATCACGAATTAATGGGTATTTGAAATGCATACTGAACTTTAACCCGAAATTTCTCGAAAACTAAAGCCCATTTGAAGGAACCCTTTGACCTGAATAGTTAGGGGTATGACCCCTACAACATACTTTAAAATCATCAAAATCTGTGCTCATCATGTTTGGCGGTCCCCTTGTCAGAATGATGAGAAGTTTTCTAGCCTTTCCTTTTATACTCATGATCGCTACACAGAACGGATTTTATGCAAATTAATGCATTTTAGTCGGTAAACAGCGCCAAAATTTCCCCTAATGGCTTTTTTTTTTTTTTTTTTTTTTTTTTTCCCAATTTGAAATCCAATGATCTACTATGCATGCTCATCAAATTTGGTTATGTTTCATCCAATACTTTACTCGCTAGAGGACTCTGAACACCTCACGTTAATTAATAACCACCCTGTATATATATATCCCGGTAGTTATGCTATTTTGGATGCGAAATTGGAATGTTTTTCTGTTGACTGTCTCGTCTCTTCATGTTAAATATTTCGTAGCAATACGCTGGATGCTAACCGTAATTAAGGAAAATATTTCTTAGCAATGTGCTGGATTATAAGTACCGTAGCTAAGAAAATATTTTTTAGCAATGTGCTGGAATCTAAAGTACCGTAGCTAGAAAAATATTTCGAGTATAGGCGGGTTCAATTTTCGGTTTTAATATACTGTATTCAATGTAGTGAATATTGTGTTAAATATAATGCACTATATTTACCATATTATAACAATTTTAGTACAGTGTATTTAATATAGTGCAAAACTCTTAAAAGTATATTGTTTCAAAAAATGTCGATTAATAAACATACATCTGTGAAATTTCAGGGTAAGAGATGTAATTCAACCTCATAATCATCCTCATTATAACCGTGGTATAATGGCACAAAATTTCAAAAAATTGTTTACGTAAGCAGTAGCAAATCTTCTTAAAAAATTATCACTCTATTGCAGATTTTATAAAGATTATCCTCTATTGCATGTGATTTTATACCAATGAACAAAATGCATGCAAGTCTGCAAGTAATGGCACAATTCGCATTAGTGTAGCTGTTTTTGAGACGAGCCCCTGCAGTAAGTATGTGAGTTAGTACTACTGTCTTTCGTTACTTTTTTTTTAATTCTCTGCAGTAATTTTTTTTTTTATTCTATGCAAGTAAATTTCTTGAAAGGAAACCTCGAAACAGCTGCATGTTAAAAATTTCTGGCTTAGTTGTGTTTTACCTTACAAATGTTTGTTTGTACATCGCGCATCACACATTCAGAATAGGTGCCAAGGAAGCCACCCGCATCTATCAATGTATGAAGACGGGCGGCAAATAGGTGGTCTGTTCCCTATGTACTTTGTGAATGGTTGGCAAGCATTAGCGAGTAGGGGCTTGAGACCCCTAGTAATTTAAAATTTAAAAAACAGAAAAAGTAAAATTATATTTTGACTATTATTAACATTTGTATCATTTTGCGATTATTTCTAAAAATAGTACCGTGGAATAAAACAAGTGTAGAGAGAGGTATAATAAAAAAAAAAATCTATCGCTGATGTCATAACTGTAAGTTCATGTTACACCACTGCCGCCACTCCTCACCTATTACAAAACGTGAAGCTTTGTATTCTCAGATCATTAAATATTATACATTTTTAGGTGCGTTCGTATAAGCACCTGTAGTCGTCGTCTGGTCCATCCGTCGGTCCGCATATAACAGTGCAAAAACTACCCAACCGAATGGTTTGAAATTTAATATATATAATCGTTGTAGAATTTTGTCGAGTCATTTCAAATTTTATGAAAATCGAATCAAAACTTAAAAAGATATTAATAAAAGTTTTCTTCAGTCTGTTAAATCCTATAATACGTAATTAATTCAAAGATATCCCATTATAGGTAATGATTCTAAGTTGCCAGGGTGATTACGTCAATATTTAAGATAGAGTCATGTTATTTCCGTATTAATGAATTTAAAAACCGAATTTGTATACTAAAATTGTTTAATTATAGCAATCATATAATATACCGACAGTTTTTTGGATATAGATGTTTCTTGAGAAATAGATATTAAATAGAAAAAGAGTTTAAATATAGATGTCAAGTTCTGAAATTTTCAAAGCTAGGCTTAAGTTTCCCATTGGAATTTTCAGTAAATATCAACTAAAGATTAAAAAAAAAAAAAAAAAAAAAAAAAAAAAAAAAAAAAAAAGTTGCCAACTTAAAATGTACTTATATTTTATTACGGAAATTAATCATGTCATAATAGCAGACTATGTAAATAGTTATAACACTAGTTGTAGTATGAACGCACTTCATCAGTCACGTTTGACGTAGAATTTCCAACTTTTTTTGCACCGGAAATATCCGAAATTTAATGTTACGGTTGGTTTCAACCAAATTTTTTTTTTAATCTACATTAATCACCTTAAATCACTCTCTCAACATTTATTTAGAAGTTTTCTTTTTGTTTCTGTTTTAAATAAATATATAAATAAATGTAATTGTAATATTAATAATAAAAGCAGTTTTTTTTTCCTCTTCTTTCCATTTCTTTTAAGCAAAGCAATTTCAACTTTCATAGTCTAACGTAGCTTCCTGTTTTTCAAATACGAAAAGCAGACAGCAAGGGAAGTGAGGTTTCACAGTCAGGTGGAACATGTGTTCTTTTACAGGTGCAGAAAATATCTTGGTCATTTTAGTGGTAAAATCAGCCTTGTGGTCCCTCCTCTGGTAGTACTCTTTTATGGTCATGTTTCAGGTAATATTTTAGGTAATGGTTTCTACGGATGTACGAGCTCTGGTTGTATATATCCGGAATATATTGTCAGGGTGGTATTTCAGCGGTGAACTCTCTGGATCCCGTCCCGGATCGATGTATGATTTGTGTTTGTGGGTCAGTTTTTTCAGTGTTGAGGTCCCAGCATGCCATGTGGTACCCAGTTTCCTTTCAAAAAAATAATTTGTTTTCTCAAAAAAAATTTTTTTTAATTAGCCGGGGGGAGCAATCTTGTTACGGTTGGTTTCAACCAAATTTTTTTTTTAATCTACATTAATCACCTTAAATCACTCTCTCAACATTTATTTAGAAGTTTTCTTTTTGTTTCTGTTTTAAATAAATATATAAATAAATGTAATTGTAATATTAATAATAAAAGCAGTTTTTTTTTTCCTCTTCTTTCCATTTCTTTTAAGCAAAGCAATTTCAACTTTCATAGTCTAACGTAGCTTCCTGTTTTTCAAATACGAAAAGCAGACAGCAAGGGAGGGATGTTTTGTCAGTTAAAGACCGCACAGGTGGAAAATTTGGAGTCATCTAGTCTGACTTTGATATAAGAATGACCGACCGCCCTGTATAAGAATTACGTTATCTTATGAGTGTACTATACACGCAATTAGGCTTTGTAGGTTTACGACAGGCTTCAATTGGCTCTGCTATCAGGCGGATAGCTGGCGCCCATGTAAACAGAGGCTCACAGGACCCCCTTCAGCACATGCCATGGGGGTGAAGCATGGCTGCCTTCCCCCATGAAGCGGCCGGCAGAGTGGAGCGACAAGCTGGAGTCTTCAGGAAGAGTCCTTTTTTCCTTTTGTTTCCATTCCCGTACCCCCTTTGGCAGAGTGGATCGGTCCCGTTTTCAAACGGCGCGGGAGAGTGAATGTTTACGACAACAGTTGTTGCTTGGCCGAGATACCTGTCGTTTGGCTCGTAAAAATTGGACTTGTTACGGGGCTCGAAAACTGGCCTGTGGGCTGGATCGCGAAGTTGTTGAAGGCGGACAGGTTTCTGAAAGATTATTGAAAATGGGGCATTGATGGCCCTACACTAACTATCCTAAATCATAGTGTTATGATGAAAAAAGGCTATAAGGGCATTTTCGAGTTAAGGATCTGTATCTGATAGAGGGCGAATGAACAGAAAATATGTTTGACCCATCATGTAGTAGCGGCGTTCCTAGAAAAAGTATTATCTTGTATTGACTTCTTAAGCGGCGGTTGTTATTGATGCCTTGATGAAAAATGAATTAATGATTAGACGAGCATCATTTCTGGAGATGGGGCATTATTAATCCTAGACTAAGAAGGTTGGCGTGACTAGCTGAGTAGACTTGCCCGCTTTACAAGGTATCGGTGGTGTGAGGACGTCTTGAATCGTGAATAAGTCAAAATCTCCAAGTGATGTATGGAGTAACGGTGTTGGAGTAGGAAAGACTAAGAGAAAAGAACCCACCCGTGATGTGTTATTATACTGTTCCACAAGCGAAATATACTGCTCTTAGAGGCAGCAGAAAAGAATAGGTTGATAAAAAAAAAAGGACTATGGCAGACTAGTACGTATGCAAAGAAGTGTGCCCACACTGACGGTAGTAAATATTAAAGTATATTGTAAGTAACCCATATTTCTTCTTTATTACATGTTGCCTACTGTTGTAATATTTATAAATACCTGGAGAAACAAAAAATATAATTATTGGTGTTTTAAGTTGATTAACATGTAACTTTTTTTTTATGATTGAACGACATTTGAATTGTTAGTTTGTTAGTAGTTTAAGATTTATGATATTTAATTGAAAATTAATCAATAATTAAATTTTGAAAAGTTGATCCATCTTTAAATCATGATATTGTGGTAATTTTAGGGACTTTGCTGTTTAATGTAAAGTGTTATAATAGTTAATTTCAGTATTTTTTTTGATCAACTTTATTATTGTGTCATTATTATACTCTGTTTGAGAACTACCTTACTTTTATAATTTTAATTATTCAAATAAAGAAATTTTTTGTTTATTCTCAAATATGGTATGTTTTTCTGTATATATAATTTTTAAATAATTAATATTTTTATAATTACAACAAACCTATAAGAAGGGATTAACCTCTCAGTAAGTGTGACTAAGAATATGAAAGATATAATTTTACTAAATTAATACTTTTAAATTTCTTAAATCTAAAATTCATAGTAATAGTTTATTTGAAAATTAATTGAGGTTTACGTAAGGTTATTAGATGTAATTTTTGTTCATATCTCAGTATTGGATATACTGATAATTGATGCTAAAGTAAAATTAAGTCTAATTTCATGATTGATTAATTTAAATTTTAATTATCCTTTCTTTGAAGTATTTTTCAAAACAAACAACAAAATGGTTGTTTTTTAACAAAGTAAAAAAAAAAAAAAAAAAAAAAAAAAAAAAGGTTTCCAGTTATTTTATACCACTATAACGATTCTTGGCTAACCGATCGGATCCTGTTCAGAATCTCCATGGTTGTTCTAAAATTTTAGTACATCATCATATCCCTATTCTATTAACGGATTTAACTCCTTCTCCTTTTGGTCCTCATATTGGAGGAATTTCAGGTTGTCTGCATTTTTTCAAATTATATGATGATTACACTTTTGTTAATTTAATGTATATGGAGATTTGAGCTTGATCGGGTTGGAGTGGAGTTGGGTGTTCTTTATGCAATCCAGTATGCTACTTGATTTAGAAATCTGTTGCCCCTTACTACATTTAATATTGTCTTAAAATGATGAGTTCAAAATTATCATGTTGTATTAACTTATTCGGATTTTTAAGTTTTGATATTCTGATTAGTTCAATATAATTTACTCCCTTTTCCATGGCAACAGATTTCAGTGGAGTTAATCAAGGTACACTTATTTTTAAATTGTTTAATTGTCAAGTGAGTAATGAGTTGTAAATGAGTCTATTAAGTTTAAGTAAATTATTTTAGAAAGAACACCAAAACCCACAACATTAATTTAAAAAAAAATATCATAACTCGGCGAGTTTTGGTAGCTTTTAATCACCATAGCTTGATGAGTTTTGGTCGCAGAAAAACGGAATTTTTAATGTTGTACTTGTGAAAGCACGGAGAATATTTTTATAAATATAAATTACAGGACCCGGGAACCATATAAAAAGTTTAAAAATGTAATCTATCGAAAATTAATGGCAGAACTATTTCAGCAACACAATCTTAATTCCTACCTTATTTTGAACGCGTTTGGAATTTATATTACATACGCATCTTCAACAGATAAAAGTCAAAGCGAGTTCTTGGGACACCCTGTAATTTATGTTTATATACGCAGAAAAACATCCAAAATTAGCAACTATTAGACAGGCAAGGCATCACACAAATATGTGGATGAACCGCAAGTTATATAGTCATTATATATCATCATTTGTGTCCGATATTAAAATTGCTGATATTCCAAATTGAATTTTAAATATATTTTTATAATTTCAATTACTATATTTAGCTATTCAATTAATTTTAGGCCTCTTTCAACTGCGGTTGTGGTCACTCGCTCCATTTTGCTTGTGAGAAAAGTCAGTCCATGATTAGGAATCTTAATGGCAAGTGAAATTGTATGTGACTTGAATAACATTAACTGCTTCCTTCTGTGCTGTATGATCATCCACGTCCGGAAGCTAATAAGTTGAAATATCCAGAATAAATAGAAAATTTCCGCGCGACCACTACAGCGGTGACACACAGAGATGACCACAGACTCAATCAACATTCTCTTCCGAAGTTTATCGCCTCTTCCGCATGTGGTCCGGGTGGGGTTGCCGGGGTCACGGTTGGCCGCACGACCACAGCTCCGGGAAGCTAGAGGAAGCTTTCCGGCCGCGCGGTCACCCGTCTTCGAGTGTCGCGTGTCCGTCGTCAAGGCGCGTGCCAAGGATTTGGGAAGTCAGTGGGTCGGATAAGAAAGAGCGAGCGACAAATGGGGCATGCACGCGACTTTCTTGGACGCCACTGGAGATAGAGAAAAACGTGAGCGTGGAGAGAAATCGCTTGTAACATCTTGTTTACGGGATGAAGGGCATGGTCGCCCGCAGAACAAAATCCAGGAAGGGGAAAGATTTTGGAATAGTCCGCTCTCAAATCCATATTTTTTTTTGAAATGGTGAATATAAACATAAACAAAGCTAAAGTTTAAAAAAAAAATGTCGGAACACTCATGCAAGACAGTTTTTAAACATGTCATACCAATCATGAAAAGCAATACAGAAAGTAACATACAAAATCCCAAAATAAGATTCTACCTGCTATTTTACAAAATGAAGAATTGAATCCTCTGAACCACCCGTTTTAAGATAATTTTTAAATACATGCACGTAAAAAAAAAAAAAAAAAAAAAAAAAAACATCTAAAAATTATCTCCTACTGGGAGTTCAGGGGACTGCGCTCCGGACCCGGACAACGCCAGGAGGGTCAGCTCGTACATAAATAAAAATAAATAAAAAAATATGTAAAAAAAAGAAATCTTTGTTCTTCTCATGTATTATTGTTAATAATTTTCTGAATTTTCAATGTATATGAATAATATTTTGAATAGTAAAATTGCAAAGCAACAGTACTTCATTTTCCTTAGGAGATAAATATGTCATAAATTTTTTGGAACAGCGAAACATTAGCATAGGGATAATTTTGTATAAATCTACCACGAAAGTTAGAGTTTACAAATAACGGCAGCGAAGAGGGTGATTGCGCTGACCCCTGCAATAGCTGAAAATTTTTGAAAGTTTCACCTATACCAAATGAGAAAGGGAATCACCATCACTATGAAAGACTTCTCTGAGAAATCCCTTTCGTATAACAATAGAGTCAAACACCAAAAATTTTACAAAACTTTTTTGTAATAACGTGTATACATATATATATATATATTATTCACTAATTCTCATAGATGACAGCCCCATGGTTTGAGTTTTTGCTTTGCTGTACAATAATAATCCATGGTCAATCATCTTTTATAACTTGTTTTGGCAACATGTAATGTTTTTCTGCTTTTCTGCAATTCATTGCCTGTGTCATGTGATGACTCCTGTATATCTGGTAAATGTTGTGCTCTTTTCCATATATACTTTTTAATCCAGTTGTATTTTTAACTGTATGATTAAATTTCACTGTTTTTTCTCTTTTTTATGGGTAAGGTTTCTTTCCTTTTAAATATTGTTTAATAACCACAGATTTTTTCTCTATTATGATGTGGTAGTCCCAAAATCATATTCTTTAGCAATGTTATGGCTAATATGGTGATGAAACCACACATTTTATTTGGGGTATTTAGGCATTTGGGACCTTGAAGATTCTGTCTAAATTCCACAATTTTCATTTATTCAATTTTTAATTTAATTTCTTCTTCTTTTAAATATGTATATGGTATCTATATTCAGAGTGTTGGGGACCACTATAATTGACAATTAATTATTACATACTAATTCATAATTTCATAGTTTTTGTTGGTGTTTCGGTAATTTTTTCGGTTATTATTTTTTTTTAACTTAAAAAATATTTTTAAAACTTTTTAAATTTTGTAATTTTTTAAAAAATGTTTAAATATTATACATATATACATAATCATATACAAACATACAAATACATACTATTACACGTATACGTATACGCGGGCATACATATAATACATAATTTTTTTCTAACTTACAGATATTTTTGCAAACATGTAAATAAATGTATGTTTTTTTGGTAATTAATTTTCGAAATATATATATATATATATATATATATATGAATTGTAACCTATGCATTTTTTTTAGCAGAAATCTATTTCTTGAAGCTTTAAATATGCGAATCCAAAATTACAGCTTATTCCGCCAAGTAGTTTTTGTGTTATTCTTAAAAAAAACTACCTGGATTACAATCTGTTTTGCTACGATTAAAAACGAATTTAACATTAGGAATTCAAAATTTTACATATCCATAATTTCTAAACTACTTGACAAAATGACTTCCCGTTTGCTATCCAAAAGTTAAATTTACCAAAAAATCTAAATATGATGTCAAAATTAGGTGTTAGTATTGAAAAATTTTAAATTTGTGTAAACGATCCCCTAAGCAAATTTTAAGTGTAACATTGATTAGTAGACGTACTTTAAGTAACTTTTCTTATTAAGTTTTAAATTCTTTAACTTTTTTATAACTTGTAATTTTTTTAAACTTTTTAATAAAAAAATTTTAAAACTTTTTTTTAATGAGTTGTAAAAACTTTTTTAAATTATTGTAATTTTTCTCTTAAACTTATAAATATTATAGTACATAAACACACACAAATACATACACAAACATAACATAATAAGCAAACAATAATAACATAATAAACAAATACATACACATATACATAAAGGCATACATATACATATAGACCATTGATATGTGAGTGTGGTTAAATGTTCCCACCATACTCGCCTAGCAACAAGCTACACAGCATTTTCTCACGGCTAAAGCCATGGCGACAAGCGGAGTAAATATTTTATGGTGTGACGTAAATTCCTAGCCCAGATTGAAATGCAAGACGTGCAAAATCTATTATTCTGAGTGTGAGTTCTCAAAAAAGGCAGAGCATATTGAGATTCGAGCAGAATAAAACGTAAAACTTCGGCAGATGCCGAAGTACGCTCGAACGACGATTGCTGAGTAGAATGATGATGCTCTAATTGCCCCCCCCTTTTTTTTTAATTCCTGTACATAATTTCTAAGTGTTCTATTCTATATTGTAAATAATATTAAACCATTGATAGCTGGTATTTATCGAGTTATTCAATTATTACATATATATAGACACATATACATATAGACATACATATATATCTAGACACATACATATAGACACATACATATAGACACACATATAACCATATACATATACACACATAAAATCCTTTGGCAACAAAATATCAAATATAGCAATAAAATGAGGTAAAAAACTAGTGCGATAAAGATAAAGGTGGCCCTGACCATTGATTGTACCTTGATTGCGAGTTGATTGCAGAGTTGCGCATTACGGTGTTGTGCCTGTGGTCGTTGAACCCCCACTATATTACTACTGGCGTACTGTCCTTTGGCAACTATTTAAGCAAAAATGAAGGAAATTATTTTAAAACACGCAGTTGAAGATAGGCATAAAGGCAAGGGGGGAAGAACAATGAAAGTCGACGCACATAAAGTAAAAGAAGGACGAATAACAATCATCCAGGTATACGTGACTATTATCGTCTTTTCTCCTGATCTTTCAACTATAGTTTTTTTTTTTTTTTTAATTATTGTTATATGTTTTGCAATAAGTGTGACTTTACGTAGCTCCTGTATCACTTCAGCCTTCATCGATCCATTATTCTCTCCTACTTTCCTTATTCGTAGAAATAGTCATAATAAGCTTGTATACTTTATTTCCTTACCTATGCATACACGCTTCTATTTATATAAAATCGTGTAAAATGACTTGAAGTATCATCATGTATAGTTTTCAAAAAAAGAAGAAAGAGAGAGAGAGAAAACACCCCCCTGTGGAACTTTGCTTAAATGATCGTATAAAATATAACTGGTACCAATCGATTAGTAATAACGATTACTAATCTGCTTCACTTAAAATTTGCTTAAGGGATCGTTTACTCGGAAATTCTAACAAATTAAAAAACTTTCAATACTAACACCTAATTTTGACATCATATTTAGATTTTTTGGTAAATTTTGCTTTCAGATAGCAAACGGGAAGTCATTTTGTCAAGTAGTTTAGAAATTATGGATATGTAAAATTTTGAATTCCTAATGTTAATTTCGTTTTTAATTGTTGCAAAACAGATTATAATGCGAGCAGTTTTTTAAGCATAACACAAAAACTACTTGGCGGAACAAGCAGTAATTTTGGATTCACATATTTAAATCTTCTAGAAATAGATTTCTGCTTAAAAGAAAATGCATATAGGTTACAATTCATATGTTTTTTTTTTTTTTTTTTTTTTTCAAAAAATAATTTCGAAAAAAAAAAATATATTTTGAAATTTATTTTCGAAAAAATATGAATTGTAACCCATAAAATTTTTGACAAAAATCTATTTCTTGAAGTTTTAAATATGCGAATCGAAAATTACAGCTCATTCCGCCAAGTAGTTTTTGAGTAATGATTAAAATGTACCCCAGTGCAATATGTTTTGAAAAGATTAAAGATTAATTTAACATTATGAACTCCAAACTTTAAACCTGCATAATTCCTAAAGTACTTGATTGGTTGGCTTCCTATTTGGTATCTGAAGGTAAAATTTACTGAAGATTATAAATATGATGGAAAAATTAGATGTTAGCATTAAAAATTTTAAAGTGTGTTACAATTTCTATATCAAGATAACTCCTTTAGTAAAATTGAAGTATAGCATTTGTTGGTAGAATTTATTACCAATCGATTGATACCAGTGCCATTTTCGTGCGATGATTTGTGGCAGAGTTAGTAGTGGGTGTGCTCTCTCTCTCTATGTCCTTTTCTTTTTATTATCTTTGATGACTGTATGTGTGTTATCATGAACTTGTGCCTTCTGTTGCAGGTAAGCGCAATTATGTTGACCTGTGTATACCTGTTGTGCACTACACACTCCATCAGTTTTTGCAAAATCAGTATCTTAAAAAAAAAAGAAAAGAAAAGAAAAAAAAAGAAAAAAAAAGAAAGAAAAAAAGAATGAAAAAAAAAAGAAAGCTTTATTTTTTTTTTCTCTCGCTGTATATCAATAAATGAACTGCATAAATAGCTTTTAAACACTTAAAACACAAAGTACGGAAGCATTTCAAATTATCTTAATATTATTTGTTATTGCCAGTTATTTTTTTTTTCTTATCCGCTATACAAAAAGCGTATCTTCAAGTAGCTACCGTATCATCTATTCAACCTTCATTGATCCTCTATTCTCTGCTTCTTTCCTTATTGGCTTTATGATTCTTTCTTATTCATAGAAATAGTCGTAATAAGCTTACATACTTTTCTCCCTTACTTATGCATACACACGCTTCTATTTATATAAAACCGTGAAAAATGGCTTGTTGATTACATCAGGTAGTTTTGTAGATGTACGCAATTATCTTGAACTGTGTAATATCTTTTCTACACCGTGCTCTTCATCAATTTATTATAAGACTTCATTTCCTCAATAGCTTCTTCACCATACAGCACCTACCACGTCTTTAGGGCGAATTTGATATTTTCTTCTTTTCTTTCCATATTTGCATTGGGGGTTATTTCTGAATAATATAGGGGGAGGGATGGTTTGTTCTCCGGTCGTCAAAGCATTGTCAACGCCTCCCCCTCCCATAGTAGCTCGTGTACGTGGTTTCTCACTTTGTTTTTTTGTTCATTGTTTTCTTTTTTTCTTTCTCTCTCTCTTTTTTATGTTCTCACTGTCATTATCTGCTTGTCATAGGGGTGGGGTGGTTCATGAAACGGTATCTATGTGTCTGTATTGATTGACGCAAAAGGGTGGGAATACGGCGGTTAGGACAAAATTAATAACACTTTTTCGTTCGTGTGACTGAAGGTATAAATTACCTGTAAACTCAATGACGGAATAAGCGAAAAATGCGAAATTATCAAAGAGTATTTCCTCGCATTAAATGATATTTTTTGTATTCGTATATATTTAATTTCCTTTTAATAGAGGTTTGTTCGTATTTTCTTCTTACTATGCATGGGATTTAATTTTTGAAAGAGGACGTGTAGTTAAAATATATACATTCTTAATAATGCATAACTATTTTGTTGATTTTCGATTGATATGTTTGACCAATTTATTTATTTATTTATTTATTTTTAATAGATGTGTATATTTTTTTTTTCTTTTAAGATGCACAAAGTCCAGTTCAATAATTTTGAATTAAAAAATATTATATAAAATTTTCAGCTTAAAATCTATGAGTTCTAAATAATGCTTAACTATTTCGCTTGTTTTCGATAGATGCATTTCCTTGCATTTAGTGATATTTTTCTCAGATACATTTAATTTTCTTTTAATAGGTGATATTTTCTTTTTTTAACATGCATGAAGTTTCAAATTATACTTTTTAGTGATGAATTTCATTATAAGTTTTTTAGCTGAAAATTTATGAATTCTTAATAAAACATAACTTACTTGGTTGATTTTCAAACTGGTATAAAATGCATTTCTCGGCATTAGTAGTTTAATAATAATAATAATAATAATAATAATAATAATAATATTTAAAACAATAACAAATACGATTAATTGCAAAGTTGTGTCATTTTTTACAATGAAAATATAGAAATACGGTTGTTGAGGACTAAATTATTAACCAAATTTATAGTTCAATTATCTGGAAAACGAATGACAGAATAAAGGAAAAAAGGAGAAATTATCAAAAAAGGATTTTCTTGCATTTTTTATTTGATCCTTTTTTGCTATTTATTTGTTATTATACTATTTTGTTATTTACTTTACATTTTCGATGTTTTAAATACTTATTTCCTAAATAATAATACTTTTTTTTCTTTTTTTGTATCATTTGTTTCAAGATATTGATTCTGTAAAAACTGACGGAGAGTGTACTGTGCAACGACAAAATATATACACAATTCAACATATGATCAGCTAAACTACCTAATGTACAAGTACATCATGATACACATAGCGATTTACATGACAATATTCATGATCATATATATGATGTGATGTGATGATCAGGGCGCGATTAACTTCTGAATCTAGGGGAAGCACAGTATAATTTTGGGGACCCCTTTCATTTGGCAAAAGTTTTCTTAATACTTCATTCATGAAACTCACAAATAATATATTAATATTAATCCCAGGAGCCGGGAGTAGCTTAGTCGAGGTCACATATATTTCATTAAACAACTTTTTTTATGTTCCCTGTATATACTTCAGATGAATTTAGTACATATAGCTGCATGCTCAATTTACCGGGTGGTTTCTAACAGGCACATCAAGATGCTATATGATTAAATATCATCCTATTGATGACATGACATTATTTCCCTGTTAAATAAATTTCGTGAAGTAGTGCGTGGATTTCCTCTTTAAACAAACCTTCTTTTTTTTTTTTTTTAATTAAAAATACAATGTAAAACTAGTCGTTGGGGGCCACCGTAATACTTACCCATCATTGATATGCATAATGTAAAATATTAAAATAAATATGTGTAAACTACTTATAAAATGCATAGCAATTCAAATAAAATCGTGGCTTGATGACGTCATAAACTTTAAAGGCTCGATTACTGAATTGCTTGAAAGAAACCTCCTTATAACTCCAAAAATTATAATCCTATTAACTAGCGGTTTATTGCATCTGATTAAGCGTCAAATTTCCAATTAAAATATATCTTTGAAGTGAAATTTGGATGAAATACAGGGTCATGAAAAATCGAAGAGTTTAGAAAATAGGATTCCAAATATCTAGGCAACCAATTGTCCAATCGACTTCATGCTTTATGCAAAATTTATGTTTTTTATTGTCTTTTATACTTATTTCTTAAAATAAACAATTTCGAAAATTTTTATTTACCTTTTATCAGAACGAATATTTCGAGAGTCCGAAAAAAATAGTTCCGGTTAATCGAGGTTATTGAAATTAAATAGGCTTCTTCCCATTATTACATACTAAGTACCTACCAAATTGCAAGTCTCTATCTCAATTTTTTCGGGAGATAGAGCGTTTACAGACACACAGACACACAGACATACAGACACACAGACACACAGACGGACGGCAATTTTTTTTTTTTCTAAAAATATGTTTTTTGGAATCTCCAGTGTCTGAAACGTGTAAATCCGTCAAAATTTTTTTTTTCGATTTTCAAAACGATTACAAGACTTACCCTATACTACGTATGATGGGTAAGTAAAAAGGGAAATGGGAATTAGAGGGCTCTTTTCACAGCCATTTTGGGGCCCTTTTTAAATTTTAGAGGGGGAGCATATGCTTCACGAGCCTTTTGGATAATTAGGCGCTGGTGATAATACACAAGATACAAGTAATTTTTCACGGCTTTATATAAATACAAGATCTTATGTAATAGGTGTATGTATGTGTATTTTGACTCTTGCTACGAATAAGGAAGAGTCAAAAGCAAATAAGGAATTGGTGATCGATGAAGTTTGAAGAAGAAAGTGTGAAATGACAGCTATTGAAATTACGTTTATTGTAAAGAGTAATTAGTTACTCCTCATACATGGCTATACTTTTTACCTCCTTAAATTATTACTTTTTTTAATATTTTCATTTGTCTAATCATCTCTTATTTTATTATTATATGTATACTTTTTATCTATATTATTATTTACTATTATCTTATTTATCTATTCTATTTTTAATTAATTACCTACATTTTTCTTTCAATATTATTTATTACTATTAATTATATTGTTTACTACTCATCAAAATCGAAAATCACTACTTAATCAAAATCGTTAGAGCCGTTTTTTAGATAAAATTAACTTGACCCACGTTGACCCAAAAATAACCCACTAATCGAAAGTTCTCGAACATGTGACCCAGCCCAATCGTCTTCTCGTGCCCGAAAATGGTAGGATACAAAATTTAGTGAAAATCGTTTGAACCGTTTTGTAGATACAATTAGCTTTACCCTGACTCATGATGATCCAAAATGACCCACTAATCAAATTTTCTCGAACATGTCACTTAGCCCAACAGTCTTCTCGTGCCCGAAAACCATAGGATGCAAAATTTAGTCTAAATAGTCTGAGCCGTTTTTAGATACAATTAGCTTGACCCACATTGACTCAAAAATGACTCGGACTGAAAGGACTCAAAAATGACTTGGAATTTTCTCGGACATGTGACCTAGCCTAATGATTTTCTCGTGCCCGAAACCCGTAGGATACAAAATTTAATCAAAATCGTTAGCGCCGTTTTTAGATATTTGCATATATATATATATATATATATATAACCCCCATTAAATGAACGTTACAACCACCTTTCAAAAACTGTGAAATTATGAATAAAAGTAAAATAACTAATTGACAACAACACCCCCCCCCCAACAAACTGAACATAGATACCAGAAACATAGTATTTAAAAAAAAAAAGAAAGAAAGAAAGAAAAATGTAGAAATTGAATAACAGAAATTGAATAATGGAAATTTGTGGAATTTAGACAGAAGCTTCAGGCCCCAAATGCCTAAATTTCCACAAATAAAATGTGTGGTTTCATCTTCATATTAGCCATAAAATAGCTACAGAATATGAATTTGGGACAACCACACCCAGAATGTAGAGAAATACACAATGAAACAACAATTAAGTTCAAAATAAAACAAGACTAAAAAGGATAGAGGGAAAAATTAATAAAAACATGAAATCACTCCATTTGAAAGTAAAATCCAAACTTGAGTCAGCATATATTACAAGAATTGGAGTTTTAAGCATGTGTTCCCCCCCCCCCCCCCAAAAAAAAAAAAAGAAAAGAAAAAAAAAGTTATTTAAAAAATGATGGACCATGGATCAAGGAACAACATGTAATGCATAGCCAAGCACATATCCCAAAATATAAAAAAGTTTTACCACTCTTTAAAAAATTTAAAATTGAACTCCACCATAACTTTAAAAGAATAAATCAATGAGGTGCTGCCATCTATTGGTAAATATATACAATTATATAATAATTTATTACATTATTGGATGCTGTTTTAAAACAAATACTGTCTTAAGATAGATAGTTGAACAAAATTGTATTAATAAATTTATTGTATTTGAATAATGAATAAAAGATGTATTGAAAAATAAAATAAAATAAAATAAAAAATAAATAAAACATGAAACTGATGATTATTGATTAATGTATCACATAAATATTTGTACCTAGCGTTGACATATCACCATTTATATTACTGTGACAACTTTGCATCATATCTTAAGTTAATTTATAATTAAAAAAATGTATATAATAAAGATGCTAAGGAATTAATATTAATAATTAAATTTTGAAATTAATTAGTTACATTTAATGTGTCTGAAAACTTTCTTAAAAATTAAACACACATGATATAAGGGGAGAGAGTAAAATAAAAATAAAAAAAGAAAACCGCCCAGTTAAACTGAGGGCATTGAGCTCACAGGCTATTCACACTAATTGTATATTATACTCTTATTTCAAAGAGTTTGAAATATGCCCCTCGAAAAATAAAGAAATCAACAATATATTAAGGGGGGTCATCCCCCCGTTAACCCCCTCATAGTTAACTAATGAACCCCTTAAACTAATCAGGGAAGTCTCTAATTACAATGAATATATATACAAAATTTGAAGAAAATCGGATAATTCTGCATGAAAAACCCATTTATCTAAATTAAGGGGGGATTATCCCCCCTTTCCCCCTTTATACTTAACCAATGAACCCCCAAAACTATTCAGAGAAGCGCATTATCACAATGAACCTATATACAAAATTTGAAGAAAATCGGATAATTCTGCATGAAAAACCCATTTATCTAAATTAGGGGGGTTATCCCCCCCTTTCCCCCTTTATACTTAACCAATGAACCCTCAAAACTATTGACAGAAGCACATTATCAAAATAAACCTATATACAAAATTTGAAGAAAATGGGATAATTCTGCATGAAAAACCCATTTATCTAAATTAAGGGGGGATTAGCCCCCCCTTTCCCCCTTTACACTTAACCAATGAACCCCCAAAACTATTCACAGAAGCGCATTATCACAATGAACCTATATACAAAATTTGAAGAAAATCGGATAATTCTGCATGAAAAACTCATTTATCTAAATTAGGGGGGGGGGAGGTTATCCCCCCTTTCCCCCTTTATACTTAACCAATGAACCCCCAAAACTATTGACAGAAGCACATTATCAAAATGAACCTATATACAAAATTTGAAGAAAATCGGATAATTCTGCATGAAAAACTCATTTATCTAAATTAGGGGGGGGGGGGTTATCCCCCCTTTCCCCCTTTATACTTAACCAATGAACCCCCAAAACCATTGACAGAAGCACATTATCAAAATGAACCTATATACAAAATTTGAAGAATATGGGATAATTCTGCATGAAAAACCCATTTATCTAAATTATGGGGGGTTAGCCCCCTGTTTCCCCCCTTTATGCTTAACCAATGAACCTCCAAAACTAATCAGGGAAGCGCCTTATCACAAGGAACCTATAAACAAAATTTAAAGTAAAACGGTTAGTTCTATCAAGAGTTATCGCGTTACGTACATACATACGTACGTACATACAGAACCGGCGCGCACATAAGCTCTCAGGCTTTGATAGCCTGTGAGCTAATAAAAATTAATCCATGCATTGTATTCTCATTTAAGAAAATAAACTATGTATTAGAAGCTAATATAATATTGTCCGCAGTGGGCTAGAATTTAAATACAAGTAATCGTAAAATTATTAATGAATATGAATACATTTAATATGAATAAATTAAAATATAAATATAACTAAACCAATATGCACATAAAAAATCGAAACAAAGTCCATTACAAAATGTGTAGTTGCATCGTAGTTCTAAATCAAATGCCCCTTTCTCCCCTTTTTTTTTGTTAAATTAACCAATGCGTATTATCCAAACAACTTCACCACACCTCCTTAATTTATCATCTACCCACCCATCCGTCCTATTATAATTTTTTATTATTATTTTACATTTTTAATTTTTTATAATTATTTTCTTTTAATTGTATATATATATATATATATATATATATATATATATATATATATATATATATATATATATATATATATATATATATATATATATTTTTTTTTTTTTTTTTTTTTCGTTGTCAATAAATTATCACTTCCTACATCATAATTTCAAGTTTCAGTTGGTGTTTTGGTAATAATGTTTTACAGTATGCGTAAGGGAGACACATTTGTAAGAATCACAAAGCCAAACATAAAAGTTGGTGAGAATAGAAGTTCAGTAATGTTTGAAAATATAATGCGGGAACTATTGAAGTTGTGTTCACTACTACATTGAAGAATATCGTTTTACACACACACAAATAAATAATAAATAAACAAACAAACAAATAAATAAAATAGAATCACAATAATTTGAAATTTTTAATGCTTTGCTTCAACTGCTTTTTAACCCACTCCCAACTAAGAAGATTATGCTTTTCGTTTGTATACGTGTCTAATATTTAATGTATGCCTTACGCACACTTTTTAACGGATGCTCCGATTAAACAATGGTATGTTTGTATTTTATGCTCTTTTCTTTTTTTTACTTTATTAGGCTTGAACTTTCGTAAAAATTGGTGAAACTTATTGAATTTTGAATATAGCGCTAAGGTATACAGTACTAGCTTTCGTTTTTAAAATATAGCCGTCGGGTCGTGAATATATATATAATATATATATATTATATATATATATTATATATATATTTATTTTTTTTAGATGGAATCACCAAATTACTACGCTTCGAATTGAGCGATATTGGCAACACTGGGATTTTTAGCCAATGTGTATAACAATGAAGATTTAGCATAAAAACGCTCTGTTGTACTAAATTTCTCATTCTAAATATACATTAACTGGAGTGCAATAAGTAAATATCAGTGCAATGAAGTAAGAAAAGATCGCTTGATATCGAGTTTAATTTTTTCTTAATGATTACTTGTTTTTCATTGTCATCTTTATAGTTCGTTTTGTTATTATTATTATTATTATTATTATTATTATTATAAATGTAAATTAGAATTTTGCTTTTCATTTCGAAATGTCATTACCTGATCAATGAGTATAAAGTGTCTAGTGCGTCAATTTGTAATATAGAAAGTGGTTGTCGCAAAATTTAATTATATTTCTCGTATTCTGTAAGGATTTGGCGTATAGCATATTGCTTCTGGATGAAGGAAACGTTTAAAAACTAATACATGAAAAAGTTAGAAGAAGATAATTTTGTGAATATCTAATGCATATACAAATAAGTTGAGATTGTAACTCTAATTCAACATACATGTACATACAGGGTTATATCAAAAAGGACCCTCAACTTTAAAATTCAATAATTATTTAATAATAATAATAATAATAATAATAATAATATGATAATCAATAATAATATATTAACTAATTAAATGCACATACCGAGTGCCCTAAAAAGGATACCCTAACTTTAAAATCCAGTGATTCTTTAATGATAATAAATATAAAGTTTAAGTAAAGTGGTATGTTCATAATATGTATAGCTCGTAAATTTTGTAAACAGTAATTTAAAAAATAGTTTAAAATTGTGAAAATAGATGTCTTCAGATCTCAACCTATAAAACAAACTTGTAAAGCTGGATTCAAAATTTCTTGCATTTTGGATTTAGTTGGAGCATTTTTACAGGTTATGAAGCAATGAAACACCATATACTAATTAAAATGTAAACTATAATTAAAATTATTATATGCAAAATTTATGAGTTAAACAATATTATTACAAATAAATAAATAAAAAAAAACATCGAATTGTTGTAAATATTCATAGATTTCGTACTGCTGCAGTAATGTTTATAGAAATTACAGAAGAAAATCATGTTTCTCTCAAGAATTTTATCTTGTTTTGTTTTAAAGCAATAAATTTTCAATGAGATTGAGAAGGGAAAACCCTGACATTTTCTTTTATAACCATTTATTTTAAATGCATACTATCTAGCTATTTACAAATACATATCTGCACGGACCGAAATTCTCAGGCCCGGCCCGGTGAAAAATCCATGAAATCAGGACTGATCCGACACTGCCCAAAAAAGTTTCTACAAAAAATGATGATATTTCTTAATCAGCATTGTCTCACTTTTAAAAGTCCATTAAAAGACCACTACATGCATAACAAAGCTTTAAAGCACATTTTTTTTTTATAATTTTATGTTCGCAAGTTATTGGATATGGAATAACAACATTACTGATCGTTTAGATTTAGACAATTATATTCAAATAAGGACTCATTAAAAAATTAATATAAGAATGGGAGAAAAGACAAGTTTTAAAAAATCATAATTTTGAAGTCCCATAAGGAAAAAAATGTATTTTATAAAACATTTCTCTGTAATTTATTAAATCAAAATAAACTTCAAAAGAATCCGTAAAACAAATATACACAATCACTATTGTTATCAAAGAAAACAAAAATATCGGCAACCCCATATGGCCTGAGAAAAATAATGTCAATCCCTGGCTCTGTTTGAATTTGAAGAAATAAAAGAAATAAGCCCGGGATCAGCCAGTTTAATGAAAGAAAATTGGCCCGAACTACATCTATACGGGCCAAGTCGGTCCCGGGCTTCGGGCTAGGTTCTAACACATGCGAAAGTCTACCTGCAAACTAATTGTGCAGTAGCATGGACAATGAATCTCAAAAGTAATTGTTAAATATTTTTGCTTGAACGGTTTCATCAAAAAATTTTCTCATGAAAAAATATATCGAAGAGTAACAGGTGGCACATCTGCTTAATAAATCTGCTAAATAATTGCAGTTCCCCGATTGATGGCACAGATGCTCATTCTGTGAAGGAAATAAGATTAGAAACAGATAAATTTTGATTGGGAATGCTTCAGAGAAATTCAGTAAAACCATAGGAATCGTCAGGTTATGTAAATAAATGTATCGACTATTTGGCATTTATCTGTTAAAACTTAATTGTATAATTTTGGTACTGATTAATTTTAATTTTGATAAATATCTCAACTCTCAACCCAACGTATCGAACTCCTTGAAGATCTATAGCAGAGGTTCCCAAAGTGTGCTCCGCGGAGCCCTTGGGGCTCCGCCTAAACTTTTCAGGGGCTCCGCGGCGTTCCAGGGAAATAAACAAAACATGAAAGAAATTAGCATATTGCAAGGGATTTTTTTTCGAAGGTATGTAAAAATTTTGTGTGTGTGTGTGTGTCAAAAATAAATACATCTATCACTGTGTGGAAAAATACTATAATATATATTTTTAAATTATATACAAATTTGCATTATACATATATCTATTTTCTAAATAATATTTTTGGTTTGAACAATTTTTTTTATGTTTCTGCATTTAATGCGTTTTTAAAATTGGATTCAAAATAAGCTACAAGAAATAGTATTCTGAATGGAATGAGCAAAGGCGCGACAGTGGTGTTATATCTGCTTGCCGAACAAAAGGGAGAAACGTTTTGTTCTTTGTAGCTCCTTCTATTCATGTGTTTATTCTTAGTTATTTTTTTTGCTTAGTAACCAGGTTCTAACTTCCTAATGATGTAAGTGTATCTTACATTATTTTTCTTTCGCTTCATTCTTATGAGATCTTTAAAATGTGGTATTTTATACTCCATTACTATGCTATATTTATGTTACTTGCTATATTTATGAAATGTGTTAGTTAAGCTATGATTGTTTCAGTGATAGATTTATAATTGGTTTTAGCTTTTTGTTAATGTTTTAATTTAAATGGTTTAATCTCAAATTTCATGTTCTATTTCAGTTTAAAATTCAAAACTGCTTCAAGTTTTTTTAATCTGTTTAGTTTTTCAAAAGTTGTAATTAATTTTGACACCTTTTTCACGAAAATGGAACATATGTATTTACGAAATACATATGTATACGTTGTGTATTTAGTTTTCTTTTTTCTTTTTTTAACTTTAATTCCTTTAATCTGTTTATTTTATTTTTATTAATTCTTAGTTCTTTAAATTTTCTGTGCTGTTTTACATAATTGTACTTAATTTTTTAAGCAATGTATGTTGCTGAAAACGCATTTTTTTAAACATCTTGTATTACTTAACAACCCCTCTTTAAAATTTTGTTTTAATTGGTCTCGGCATTGGCTAAGATTCTTAATGCCACATTTTCCTATCAGAAATAAGGCTGTAGCAATTAAAAAATATATATTGGTTCTTTATATTTGTCATCACACTACCAATATAAACCTTTGCTCAGATGCACTCCTTGCTTAGACTTTTCGTCAATGAGTACCCGCCCTGATATGAATTTAACCATACCTTTTTAACCGTATACCTATTTTGAGGCAAAAACAATGGTGAAAGAAAGTTTCTTTCAAACCTATAATTGATAGTTAAATACTTCAAATAAAATATCCAAAAAAGTGAACGATGCTGCGCCTAACAATACAGGTTATAGATTTTGCCCCGCCCACTTAAACACTAAAACGATGATCTGCTTCTAAATATATATATTTTTTAAATGGTTCAAAAGAAGCTCAGAGGTGATTCGTTTTCGTTGAATGTTTAGAAGTACTAGAAACGTAAATAAGAGCGAAAAACGAAACCGTAATCGCATGATTCTATTACGGGTGGGCGGGACTAGCGAAAACGTGTTATATAATTACTCATGGGCGACTGGGCCTACGCAGTTTCTTCCTTTTCGCGAGTGGCCTATTGGGATTATACAGAAATCTCTTTGCAAATGAAAACTGGACAATAGGGTGGTCCTTATTTTTGAAGTTTTAAAATCCATTGCTCTCACATTCTAAATTTGTTCCATTATATCTAAAAATAATTCTTGTAAAATTTAATCACTAAAAACTAATATTTTTAGGTAGCTCAAAGTTTCATAATTTGGGGTGATTTTGTTGTTTTCTTCTCCTTTTACTTGAAAAAATATATCTAATCCCAGTAGTAATAAAATTATTTCAATGTATTAAAAAGTCACTTATGTACACTATCAAATACATAAAAACATTTGTAAATGTAATTATTAAGTTAATTATCTAAAAGTAATTCATTGATATAAAGATAATAAATGTCTGAAATTATTTGAAGAATGAAAACTGTTAAAGAAGAACAAAGGAAACTAAAAAAGTATGCATTTTCTTCAAAATTAGATAACTTATTTCATATTGCTCATGCCAATGCATTAAATTTAATCAAAATAGCTGAAGATAGAAATTCCTTGCTAACAGAGCAAGAAGATGGCAGACAAGCATCAATGATTGGTACTGACATGAATAAATCTCTTGCGGAAGGAATTGATTTCTTATAAAAAGAAGAATCTTCTGAAGAAAAGATAAGAAAAAATGAAATGTTCACAGGAGAAAGAAACAAAAATAGCAATACTTGAATCTTTTACATATAGCTCAAATGAAGAAGATAGAAATGAATGAAAACGAACAACACAATCAGGAAATAAAACTGTTAGAGGATGCAGTTTCAGATCCTGGTCCATCCAAAGCTAAGAGAGGGCAGGGCGTATGGATATTATAACTCCAGATTTAGCAACAGATCTAGACAGGAGAAAAGTATTAGACATGTATTAAAGAAGTCAGTCTGGTTGAAAAAGAATTGTTCATAGAATTAAACAATCATAAAAATTAATAAAAACGGCTACAAAGAAATGTTTCTCTCATTGTCCATAGAAATGGGAAACTTTTACCAGAATTAATTGGTAAAGAGAAAATAGATAAACTACCAATTATAATTTCCAGAAAACGAGTTTCTCTGATGCTCTCAGTTGCTAAACTTCTTTCTGCAACAGGCAAAGCACAAGACTTGCAATTTATAAAGTTCTGAATGAATGGGATATTGCAGATAAAGTGATTGGAATGAGCATTGATACCACTTAAGCAAATACTGGAAATAATAATGGTGCTTGTGTTCTTTTAGAAGAAAAACTTGAGAAGAAACTCTTTTTTTTGTCTGCTGTCATCATATTATGGAAATTATTGGAAAAGTATTAAATAATTCGTTGTGAACTTTGTCATCAAGTCCAGAAGTACCTTTATTCAAACGTTTCCAAGGGTACTGGGGAATTCTAGATGGAGACAAATGTGAAACAGGTTGGGAGTTCTTGTACAAAATGTAAACGATGAAATTTTGGAGTTTGCCACTAGAAAAGAATCATGATCAGCATCTGGACCAAGAGATGATTATCAAGAATTTGCAGAACTTGTTATTAATTTCCTATGAGGAATACCTGTCAGGGGAATTCTTTTTATGCTTCTCCGGGCAATGCATCGTGCTCCTTGGATGGCTAAGACAGTGCATGAAATTTCAGTTGAAAAGGTACTACCCAGACTAAATGTTTTGCTCGCCACTATTTTACATTCATTCAGACAGTAACGTAAGCCACCACACCTGCCCAGAAAATGAACTATTTATGACAAACTGAGTTGAATTAAACCATTGTTAGAAGGAGCTGTCTATTAAATCCAAAATATTTTACATTCATGAAAAATATGAACAATTTTTAAATTGGTAAAAATTCGGGAGAAAGCGAATAATTTTTACCGTGTTTCAAGCAGCTGAGCTTAGGTGGCGAAACCCGATTCACTTCGCGCAGGAGTGAAGAGCGATCAGATTCGGCCTCGGAAGTGAAAAAAGCAATCCTTGGCGCTTGCACTGTGCGAAAGCGGAGGAACGAATGCAGATGGGGGAGGGGAGTTCTTTCTTCCGTAGGAGAGAAATGGAAGTGGTTGGCGCCACATTTTTTCTTCTTTTGTAAGGTAAATTCTGTCGCTTGATTTTAAACACTTCCGCGTGTCGCTAGATTGAGGCACGATATTCTGAGCGTATACAGTTTGATTTGAAGCACAATATTTCAAAAGACGAAACTTACCGCCAACCTTAAATATTTGCTCGCCAATGGCAAGCTGGCAAGCGGTAATTTCGTGCCCTGGTCTAAGATAATATATTCTTTGAAGATATTCATCCCCAATTCATTCTTACCAAAAAGGAAGAAAGAGGTCTTCGTGATGTTCGTGTTTTTAGAGTGAGTGTATTTTAAAGTTTGGATTAGAGCTTCAATAACAGAAACCTCACCAAGCAATGACTTTCAGTTAATGAATATTTCATCAGAGTATTCAAGAATATATGAAGAAATTTTCAAAGCATCTATAATATTTGTTAGATCTTTCTTGACTGTCTATTTTCGATAGCTATGTACTTGTATTAGAATCCCGAGAAGAAGATAACTGTTTCCCTTAAACATTTTCCTGAAAAGAAGTTGGAAGATTTTATTACTAAAGAATCTTTCAAGCTGTTCAAAGAAATGAATTTACCCCAAGGATTCTTTCAAGTAGACACTGAACATTGGAACACTAATTCTGATTATAGGATTGCATTAGAAATGATCTGTTAAAGTGGTAAATGATCATGCTGAGAGAGGTATTGCTTTGATCAAAGAATACACGAGAATCCTTGCACGAAATGAACCTCAGTTTTAGCTATTTGTGAATATTGTGGAGGAACACTGGAAAGCTTATCCTTGCTGCAGAAACTTAACAAATTAATCTTAACAAATTAATCTAATTACTAATACTTTCATACTTTAAACTTTTTATATGCTTAATACTGTGGTTTTATGTTATATAAAATATGAAAATAATTTATTATTGTAATAAAAATTATCATTTTGTCTTAGTTTTCTTTTGTCAATAACACAATGTTTTTAAGTGTAATCGTCAAACTTCAGCAATCTTGAGCTACCTCTAAATGTATTTCTTTTACATTCAAACTTTTCCTACTTTGTTTTTTGAGGGTGAGACAGAAGAAAATTTTAAAAAGTTAAAATCAATCATATAAGGACCACCCTACTGGACAACTTACCCTTTTTTCTGTGTGTGTGTGGTTTTTGCCATAAATAATAATGGTTTCACGTAAGCCCCAATGCAATGCATGATCCAGACAGGGTTATCATGTTGATTTTTAATTCAGAGTTCTTACTGGAAATCCCGAAAGAATATATTTTTTAAATGGATGTTATTAACCTCTTAACAGTACTGCTGGAACGTCGCTCGGGTAAGAACAGTTTGTTTTCTTCGTTACTAAAAGCTTTCAGAAACCACAAATTTTTAACTATAATTTTTGCTGTATTTGGCGGACATATGTCGATTATACAAAGCTGATATTTTAATACAAAAAAATGATTGCTAGTCCTTATTTTTAATTTATTGCGTCCAATAATAGCAATATTAAATAAAACTGATAAGGGTCTAAATAATAGAAAATTTGATTTTCAAAATTTCTAGTATGATATCAGAATTTCTGCAGCAAGAAAAGGGCTCAACTGAGAAACTTGGCCCCATGTTAGAAACTAGTGGTTCGGACTCTTATCCAGCAAATCTTTCTCTTCTCCATAGGCATAAAAAACATTAATTTGTAAATCATAGAGTACCGTGGGGTTAAGGGGCTCCGCCTTAGAAATTTTTCCCAAAAAGGGCTCCGCGAGCCCAAAAGTTTGGGAACCACTGATCTATAGTATATTATTTATTTATAACACATAATTTTAAACAAAATTCGCACCGGAATTATTTAATTAAATCTTGCTTTTATAACTTACGAGGGGTTATTTTTTTTCCAACCTCCAGTGAGGCGTAAAATAAAACAAGCATATAATAAAATGGTTCTATTACCCAGGAGTGAAGTATAATCAAATTTACTTTTGAAATAAATTTAATAAATTTAGTAATATCACCTTCTTTCCTGGGTAAAAAAAATTCGCTATAAAAACAGTTTCCTTATACATATTTTGTAATTTTTTTTTGCACAAGGACATAGACGCTTACAGAAAAAAGTCCAGGTAGAGGCAAAATTTTATTCCGTTTAAAACTTATTAAAAATATTCTGCCTAGAAAGTTCAATTACAGAAACCGCCATTATTTTTTAACACAACCTAAAAAAATTTCCCAATCAGGCAATTTTCTTAAATATATTTATTTAAGATTTAAACGTAGAAATTGATGAAAAATTTCTCATTTCCAACAATTTATTTTTGTTAAACTGTATCGAGTAAGTGATCTATCTCCTCTTAACCCGTAGACGCCTTTAAACCTCAGATCTGTCACCGACCTACACAAATTTATCTTTTTTTTTCTCCAAATTTCGTTACTAATTTTTTTTCCACCCTTTTCTTATTTCTCGGGTGCGACTCTTGCAGAAATACCCCAGAAATTTCGAGTGCCGCATGCAGATGCGAGCGTGGGGCACACCGGGGTCAGATATTTTACTTTGCGTGTGGGGGCCGCTTGGGGATCACAGGGGTCAAATCATCTCCTCCCAGTGTGAAGGAGGGTTTAATTGGCACTCTCGCTTGGCTTGCCTATTAAAACTTAATTATGTAGATATACGCCGTCGAAGAGCGTCCGGTGGGCGTTGTCGCGGGAGAAATTTTTCAAGATGTTTACCGCCGTTTTAGTCTAATGAAATGCAGCATTTTGTAAATTAATTACAGGCGGACACTCGACCTCGTTTATTTTAATGGTTTTTTATCCGAGGACATTTATTACTTGTTTGAAAATATTCGAAGTGCCGCTTATATTAGAGGCAGAATAAATTCTTTCAAATTCATATTGTTTGTTTTAGGAATGTTACTTGCTGTGACATAACATTTTTATCAGAAGCTTAAATTGTTACATTGTAACAATTACCATTTGTGTACGTGGCACGTAAAACGCAATATGAAGAAAAGTAAGTACAAGTGGGCTGAATTAAATTTAGCCTTTTTTTTTAAAATCAAGGATTTATAAAACAGCCATTGCTGCAGTTTGTTCAAGTGAGTTGGTGTAATACTTTTAGCAAAAATAATTAGATAGTCTTTTGATAGTCTCTATTTCGTAGTATCAGTTTTTAAATAGTCTTTATACCTATTTTAATGCTAAACCGTTTAACTCTTTAAGCGAAACAACGATTAGAAACAGTTAAAAACGAAAGAAAAGTTTACGGTTCTCAAATTTTGAAAAGATAATTTATTATTATATTCATATCTTTATGTAATGGTAGAACTAGAACAGTGGAGTTGGAGATTTTTTTTTTTAATATTCAGCAAAATAAGAAAAAAATATATACAATTTCAGTTATTTCTTTGTTATAGTGTCCCCCCCCCCCCCACACACACACACAATTCCGATTATGCCAAGGTTGTAGTTACGATTTCACCAAGGTCATCACTAAGCTTATAAATACATCATATATACGCACATGTATACTCCAAATGCTCACACATGCGCCATATACGTCGATATATACATACTATTTGCTTCTTGTATGTCATACATATGTCATATACGTCTTATACACATGTCATATAAATACGTTACATATGCGTCATATTTGACTAGACATTATATGTCATGAAATGTCATATATGTCTTATAATTCGGTGAAACATCTTGGTCTCTCGGTGATTCATCCTCGAGAACCGCTACAACAAAGAAGTACCCAATTTCAATATTTTTAATTAATATATTTTCGTTTTCTAATAAGATTTTTAATCTTACAATTCTATTATTTCGCTGAATTAAAGTTTTATAAAAATATGTAATCTGATAACTTTGGACCACCATTTACAATTTAGCGAAAGAGAGGCAAATACAGGATAGGTATTAGGATTTTTAAAAATATCTTGGATTGGAAAAAATACGCATTCTATTAAAAATCAGTTTAAGGCGAGTATAATAATGTGTATATCTAGTTAAAGCGTCCGACCACCTAAGTTAAAAAAAAAAAAAAAAAAAAGAGTCGGTATGCTTTTTAAGTGAAAAATGTGTGGGACGATGATAGATCTTATCTAGAGAGGCGTCGACGGGTTTGGTATAGATGTTTAGGAGCTGGCAAAATGAGCACAGTAAGCGGTGATAATTGTGAAATGCATCCTTTTTATGAGATGCTCGTCGTGAATAGCGCAATGATTGAAAAGAATTTATTAAGCTTTACTCGTTTTATAAAGTAAACAAAGTTAATTATATCAAAGTCATGATAATGTAAGCAAAGGGAACTGGAAGACCAAGGTAAATAGTGTAAGAATGGGAATTTGGGGAGATGGCGCGAATATAAAGAAACTTTATAGGTAGTAACTGTTTGGAACAATTAATCATCTATCAGTTTTTTGGGAAATATTTGTTTTAAAATTCAGGAGTGAAACTTGAAAAAAAAAATATTTTGTGTGAGTTTTATTCGTTTTCGTTTTTTTAAATTTTTAAAAGGAAGTTTTAAATAAATATATTACTATAAAACAAGCGTAAAAACTAAAGCGTTAATATGAAAGTTTTTGTAAATAACATTATAGTTATATCGACATCATGTGGTGCATTTATTTATGAATTGCACGTGCGTACGTGTTTTGCAAAAAATTTTAGTATTTAATATAAAGAGTCTTAACTTGTCGTAATGTATAATAAAATTATTTTATGATGTTTTAATGGAATTTTAGAATAGCTTATTAATGTTTATTATGATTATGCTTTATATTTAGCTACTATAATTTGCGAATGATTATGTAATTATAATATTACATCATTGATACATGTACAATTTGGTATGCTCATAGTATTGAATCATTGTGTAAATCTTTAATAAAAAGGTAGAGTAGAAGATCCAAACATAGGCTAAGAATCTAAAAACGGGCCAACTGTTGAATGCGATACTAGAAGCTTCGAAATAAGCCACGTTTTGAGATCATTGATCAAAGGATATATTTAACTGATAAAGTTGGCCTTTTAGTAAAAGTTGAACACAATACTGTTGGTCTAAAAATGGTCTAGCAGAGTTTGTCTAAAAGCAGAGTAGCCCATATTTAGACCATTTTCTACCCATCACACATTTTTTTTTTTTTTTTTTTTTTTTTTAATAATTTTCTCGCCTTTTTATTCTATTTTAAAGTACTTTTTAAAATTTATTTTAAAAAAAGTTATCTTTGGTTGTTAATATTTAATTGTCTGTAATTATTTTTGTTTATTTATCTACACTGGTGTCTAAAAATATATTTACATATTTTTTTCAAACAAAAGGAGTCAGAAAAATTTGATGCTCTTTTTGATGTTGTATTGTATTTACTTTGTTTTAATGGAAAGACTAAAAATATATTTACATATTTTTTTCAAACAAAAGAAGTCAGGAAAATGTGCTGCTCTTTTACATGTTGTATTGCATTTACTTTGTTTTAATGGAAATAATATTAACTCTGTCAATTTCCGAAGATTTTTTGATTCGAGAATCACATCTAAAAATAACTTTGGAAAGCATTGTATCATATTTATCTGTCTATTCAACTAGTCCATTTTGTTTGTTAGACTGCCAAGATTGAAATCCAAGTATTCTTCAAAAAATGTGACAGAAAAGTGGAGTCTAGGATATATCGAGAAAGCAATAATCGCTATGAAGGAGGAGAAAATGGATACCATGAAGGCTACTAAGGCCTTTTATGTCCCATGAACTGCGTTGCAGACTGTCAACAAGAAACGTGAGGTAACACCTTTTCAATCTTCTCGTCGCAGGGTTAAGCGGAAGCCCGACTTTGAGCCGAAATTGGAGGAGGAACATGTTTCCTACCAGCTAACCACGAAGTAGAAATTTTTGGGTGCACCTGAGGTACTTGAAGCAAATAGCTTGCTGGGCGAAATAATCTGCCAGTTCCATTTGAAAATAGTAAAGTAGACAGGGCACATCCGTCTTCATGTGTTCAAAGTAACCACTTTACCGAGTGGTTTGCCAATTTCATTCAAGAAGTGAAACCAAGTGAGACGTCTCCGGTGCTAATCACTTTATACGATAACTATTCGCATGTACTTAATGTGGATGTGGGGGCAATGACGTGGCCATTGTAATTCTGCCTCCACATTCCACGCACAAACTTTAACCGCTGGACAAGACTTTCATGTGTCCACTGAAAGCCTATTATATCGATGAAATCCACGTGTGACTGCAACAATCTGCCTGTCCTATGACACCTTACGGTATTATGGAGATATTTGGGTATCTTATTTGAACGCTTATTTTCAATTGCAGATGGTAGAAATTACAGTGTACGGCTTCAAATCTACTGGCATGGTCAATGAAAACATTTTCAGTGAAAGTGATTTCATTACTACTGAAATTGATGCTGCAAAAATGTGCAGCACATCATCTTCTGAAACTCAACCATTTCAGTCGACTTCTCAAAATCAGCCCCCATGAACACTCTTTTTTTTCATCGTCTGATGATGCGGTTGATTAAACCTCCAATCAGCCTGGTGTTGCTTGGTCATCTTCATGACTGAGCAAATTTGATATTTATCCAGTGTCAACCGTCTCCAAGAAAAAGACCACATGAGGTCAAAAAATCATCAAAGTCATGTCTTGTGACGGGCTTACACAACCACAACTTGTTGACTTTGTCTTTGTGCAAATCAGCACTAAACAAAACAAAGAAGAAGCTTATTCTAGGATCTGTAAGTAATGTAGAAAAAAAACCACAAAAAAAAAAAAAAAGAAGAAAAAGAATTAAACCTAAAACTGGACAAACTAAAAGTGGCGCAAAGAGTGAAAGTTTTAGAATCAATCTTTCGACTCCGAGGAAGAACATAGTAAATCGAAGTTTGATGAAAGTAACAGCGGCCTGGATACTTCACCAGGAGATTGCACTGATGGCAGAGATGCAACCTGTATCTTTTGTGAAGGACTTTTCTCTGCTTACACAAGAAGAGAAACATGGTCGCAATGTTTTCAGTGTCAAATGCGGACACACGCAAAATGTTCGGGGACAGGAAAGAGTGAGTATATATGCGACTACTGCAAATAAAATTAAAAGCTAGTATTTTCAGGATTGTTGATTGTTTTTATTATTTTCTTTATGTTCTTATACAAAGTTTATTGGGTACCGACATTTGAAAAACTACTAATTTCACAACTTTTGCTATTAAATTTATTGTAAAATGCTCACTGAGCATTTTTTACCGTCCTATCTTGATCCTTGGATCTTTTAGGTTGTATTACTATATTAACATCTTGAAAATAACGAACATAGTTGGCCCGACATCATAATATTTAGACCTCCATATTTAGACCTCCATATTTAGACCTTTTACTCTACTAAACATTGCTACGAGATTATCATTGAAATATTTTATGTGCGTAATAAAATCACAAAGAAAGATTAATTTCAAAATGTTATTATAAACTCCACAATAAATAGCAATAAAATGTAAATGAATTTACAAAAATAAATAAATAAATAAATCCATAGAATGATGGATGTGTAAAATGCTTAGCATACTCTTGACTGGCGGGTTTTTGTAGCAATTGACAAGTGTGGTCAGAGATTTTTTTTCCCTAAAAATAAATAAGAAAAATCCTGGCAATCTTATTCACTGAGATATTATAAGATGTCTTTTGATACCTAAACATTGTTGACCAGAGAAGTCATAGGACGTCTTTTAATATCCATACGTTGTTAACTTAGAGAAGTCATAGGACGTCTTTTAATATCCATACGTTGTTAACTGAAGACATCACATGACGCCTATTGGTACCCAGATGTTGCTGACTGGGGAAGTTATAGGTTGTTTTTCGGTGCCCTAACGTAATTGGTAGGATGTTACAAAATTTTATTGCTGTTATCTCCTACTGTTTATTTCTGAGATCTTGAAAATGTTGTCAAAACAATTTTGTTTCGGTTGCTTCGTATTTGTAACAATTTTACATTTGACAATTGAATGCACTATGAATAACATCGTATTATAAGTGAAAAATTCTCAATTATATTGACGTGTTTTCGATTCATAATTATTAGCGTTAAATGAACGATAACCTCAATTAAGTTGCATAATACTCAGTCAATTACTTTCTATTATCATAAGACGTCATATAACATCTCCGGTCAGCAATGCAGGAGTATCAAAAAATGTAATAGTGACGACACTGGTTAAAAATTCATTAAAAATACAGAAAACAAGTCAATGACACTGAACCGAGTTCAGAGCAAAATTCAAAAGCACATGCGAAATGCTTTAAATAAGGCACACAATTCAGCAAAAACCGAGATTTCGCTGACGGATCTGAGCTAAAATTCCACATTACAACCTCCACCCCTGCTTACCAACACAAATTCAAGTAATGATCAAAAACATCACCGCGACGACACTATAACATATCGCCCAAAATTCTCGCACCTCAAAACGTTTAGACTGTCTTAGACTGTTATTATTACTTGAAGCTAGGCATGGAAGGAAAAAAAAAGAAATTATAAGGGTGGTGCCTTGAACGAGTTAAGTATATGGGATTTTTCTCTTATTACAGGTTGGGACGTTGTGCCAAGAGGATACCTACTTCTATGGGTGGATCGGCCACGACAAATTACGGAGGTAAGGTAGACCACGAGGTGGATAATGGCCGAACTATATGACGTCACTGAGTTACTCGCGCATTTTTTTACTCATCGTAGTCGGGCAGCAAGGATAAATATGCTGAAAACTAAACAAATTTGATTATATACCGAGACATTAAGTGACACTCCTTAGTTTAAATTGCTTGATATTTTCTTACTCTTTATCATTATCATTATAATGATATATTCAACTAAATAACGTTGTAAAATGAGTAATTCCTTTGGATTCATTTTTCATACAAATCACACAGTATCAAAGCAGAAAAATCAATTTAAAATTTTAAAAACTGGTTGTAAAAGTAAGAAAGTCAATGTAAGTCGTAATAATTATCTTCGTTTTAGATCATGTGATATATCAAACGAATGTAATGATAGTAGAAAGAGTAATAAACCTGTTATTGTAATTTTTTTAGAGTCTAAATTAAGATATCCTAATAGATGACAAATCAGTAATCATGTATCATCAAGAATTAGCTATTACCGTATTTCCGCGTATACAGTGTGTTCCCAAATTAATTAGAACACGCATTTAATAGGTGATAATACTTGTAAAAAAAATAATTTTTATATGTAAAAGAATATTAATTTAACGCACAATATATCCATAAATTTAAAAATGAAAATTTGTAGAAATCCTAGCTCAGAAAAAATATTCCACTTACCAAAAATAATTATTGTATTTTCTCCATGTATATTATGCACGATCATCAAGTTTTGGCGTTATTTATTATTCAATTATACTAGTTTAAGTTAAGATAAAAATAATAATAAGTTTCTTTCGGGTATTTTTTGCAGAAGACGCACACTCTTAAAAAAGAAAAAAAAAACTAGTTAAATGTACAGGCAGCAAGTTAAAATGTTTCTGTTTTTTTTTTTTTTTTTTTTTTTTTTCTTGAAGAATTTCTTGTTTTTTGACTGGAGAATTTCAAGGCACAATTGCCGGCACACTTCTGCGATTTGTCGAAAATGCAACTTTTGATTAGAGGACTTCAATTTTCTGTATTTTTGTAGAAAATGCGCAGATAAAAAAAGGGAAATTTTCGAGTTTTAACTACAAAAAGTAACAGAAAACACCTTTCCATTTACTGTTTTATTTATTTTTTTTCCCCCTGAAAATGCAGAAGTGAGTATATTTGCTTATAATTACAGAATTTGAAGCAAATCATTTTACTTATTTTACTCACTCTTTGCACATTACGGCAATTCTATCCCGAAATCAACGTGTTGTATGCAGTGACTTAATGGAAGCATACGTAGTTTCAAATAGTTGTCGGAAATATACCGTTTGTACTGTACGCCCTAATTTATGGATCGAAAACCTTGGAAAAAAGATGTACATACACGTTAATACGGAGCTTTATTATACATATTATACGGCTTTAATTGTGACACTTTTAAGAAAACCATCTTGTAAAGTATCTACTCCGACTGAGAACTCCTTATCAATTTTTTCATGTGTCCATAAATCCTTGAATTATTCCCGGGATATCACAACTATATATTTACATGTAATCAATTGCAGGCAGGTCCCGACTAAGAAGTTTTTGTTCCCATGGTGACGTCTAATTTTGCGTCTCTGTAAATTGGTTGATTGGTTGGTTTGGGAGCTTCATGATGATTTTTACTTACCCATCATACGTAAGTCTTGTAATCGTTTTCAAAATCGAAAAAAAAAAAAAAAAATGACGGATTTACACGTTTCAGACACTGGAGATTTCGAAAAACATATTTTTAGAAAAAAAATTTTGCCGTCTGTCTGTCTGTGTGTGTGTCTGTAAACGCTCTACCTCCCAAACAAATTGAGATAGAGACTTAAAATTTTGTATGTACTTATTATGTAATAATGGGAAGAAGCTTATTTGAATTTCAGTAACCTCGATCATCCAGAACTATTTTTGTCGGAATCTCGAAATAATCTTTCTGATAAAAGGTACATAAAATTTTTCGAAATTGTTTATAAAAAGGAGTGAATATAAAAGACAATGAAAAAACATAAATTTTGCATAAAGAATGAAGTCGATCGGATAATTAGTTGCCGAGATATTTGTAATCCTATTTCCACACTCTTCGATTTTTCATGATCCTGTATTTCATTTCAAAGATATATTTTAATTGGAAATGAGACGCCCAATCCGACGCAGTAAACGGTTTGTTAATATGATTATCAATTTTGGAGTAAGGATGTTTATTTTACGCAATTGAGTAATAGAGCATTTAAAGTTTATGACGTCATCAAGCCACGAAATTATTCGAATTGCAATGCATTTTATAAATAGTTACACATGTTTTATTTTCATATGTTATATTATGCATATCCATGATGGGTAAGTATTATGGTGGCCCCCAACGACTAGCTTACGTATGAGGGATTAAAATTTTGCACCTTTTAACGCAAAGGCAGCACATACAAGATAAGACAATGGGCTCAACACCATTTGCTTTTCTTGATTAATCGCTTTCATTTCAGAATGGGACTTGTTAAAAAAAAAAAAAAAAAAAAAAAAGTGTAAGTTTTATTTCTATTGTAATTTTGAAGTTTCTTTTTAACACTTTCCAATATTAGTTGAAAAGTGTTTATGAATTTGGTTTGTCTGGCCATCTGTTTGTCCATCAGTCTGTCTGTCCGTGCTCTAACTAGCGTAAATATACTCGGATTGCCATGTAATTGATATAACTTATTACGATTTACCATGACATGTTTGGTATTGAAAATGGAGTGTGTAGTTTTTATACACTGGTGTGCAAAACTTAAGCAACAAACACAAAATGCTAATTTCTGAACACGTGAGTACTCAAAAGGAAATTCTATAAAGAGCAAGTGTAGAAAAGAGGTACTACCCTAACAGTACGGTGAGTCGATGTGAAGTCCCCTTGACGTCACACATGGTTAGAAGGGTCATAATCGCTACGGTGAATCAAAATAGGGGATATTTCACTGTCTCATTATTACTCACAAATGATTGTTAACACTGAAAAGTCAGTGTGACTGTCGCTTTGTGATGGGTTACCAGGTGACATTACAATGAAGTCACCTTGTGATTCTCAAGTCACTGTCAGTTGAAGACTGAACTTAGAAGTCATTGTGAGCATTGCATTGTGATGAGTCGCCAATTAATGTCACAATGAAGTCGCATGGTGACTTTCCGGTGATCGACACTCTATTGTGAAGTCATCATTGCACTCCTTTGTGAAAAGTCACCAGATGATTTCATTTTCTGTCACTTTGGAACTCGTCACAGAACGGTTAATCATGATGACTTTACAATGGAGTGTCAAAATGACAGTCACATGAGAGTCACAAGGTGACTTCATTGTAATGTCACCTGGTGACCCATCACAAAGCGACAGTCACTGTGACTTTTCAGTGTTAACAATCATTTGAGATTAATAATGAGACAGTAAAATATCCCATATTTTGACTCACCGTAGCGATTGTGACACTTCTAACCGTGTGTGACGTCAAGGGGACTTCACATAGACTGGCCGTGCTGTTAGAGTAGTACCTCTTTTCTACACTTGCTCTTTATAGAATTTCCTTTTGAGTACTCACGTGTTCAGAAATTAGCATTTTGTGTTTGTTGCTTAAGTTTTGCACACCAGTGTAATTCGTTTGCAAGGATACCCACAAAAGAATCCCTCTACATTCTGGTCAATGGGGAAAAATCGTTCCAGATGATGTTACACTATTTCAAATACATTGAAATTGATATATGTCACTGAGGTGCTCTACAAGATATTTACTATAGAGTATGGTGTACATAAACCTTAATCGTTCAATTTACAGGAACACGCAAAAGAACCCTCTTTCAGTGTTATTACTGTCTATGAGCAATAACTGCTATGTAAGTGCGTTTTCAACTGTGGTATGCGTTTTCAAATTTAACTATTTCTCTACATATTGCTTGGTGGGTATAATTTCTGTAGATCATATACAGGGATGCACAAACTAATTCAAGTATATTTCCGCGTATTGATGGGAATTGCTAATGTGGAATTTTCAATTGTGTTATGCTCTTCTTAACTGAACTAAATTTTTGCATACTATTTAGTATATTTCAAATCTATAGACCATATACAGGACTGCACAAAAGAAATCTGCTAGTTTTCCGACTATAGTTGGTAATTGCTGAAAATGGGTTTTCAAATGTTGTGTGCGTTTTACAAATTGGTTACTTAGACATCATCTTTCACTTATTAAACGGTGAATTTTGTTACAGTATTCTGAATGCGTTGGAAAGTGTTTCAAAATCTATGCTTGACGCATAAAATTTCGTTCTGGTTTTATTATGCTCATGAAATTATAGTAAATTATCTTTTAACGATTGAGAGGTTCGTGTGAAAGACATGGAAACTGATATTTTAATTTTTTTTTTCCTGGATTGTCACAAAATAATATTTAACTACAACCTGACATCCTTTTTAAAGTATAGGTTATTTATTTATTAATTTATTAAACAATAAAAACTATCATAATCAAAGATAATTTTTAGATAAGTGAAGCGAGTTTTTGTCATTAAAATTCAATAAATCCAATGAAATAAAATTTATCAGACAATAAATGTTGCTTATAGTTAAATGAAGGTTTCTACCAAACCAGTTGTTTTATAGAAAGTATAATCATACTAGTTGGGGTTGTAGTTATTTTTAGAAAGCTTAATATTGAATAGCTCGAAACTTGCGTTTTGTTACACTGAAAAAAAAAAAAAAAAATGTTGATTTTACAGTATTGACACCCCCTGCCAGTATTATAACCTAAAATTAACAGTAATGAACAGTAATACGCTGCCCCGCATGCGCGGTAGTGTATTACTGCTTATTTTATTGTTTATTACTGTTAATTATACTGTAAAATCAACATTTTTTTTTTTTTTTTTTTTCAGTGTAGCACTAGAAGCATTTTTTTTATTGAAAAGAAGGTGGAAAAGAAATTTAATGGATACGGTTTTCAAAGTGAGAACCTTCAGAGGTGATACAATAAGCGTAACTTAGTCACAAAATCGAGTGTTTCTTTTTTTATGCTTGAAAATGAATGTTATGGAACTTTTGAGAATAATAAGGTCTGCCGGCTTCTTCTTGTAAACCAAATATGACCCCAAAGATAGAAATCACATGGATTGATGGCTTCATGTTTTAAATAAGGTGGCCAATGCAGTGCACCAGGATAATAATTTGGGTCTTGAAAGGAAATAATTCGGGGCTTAGGTCAGTTTCATAATGTTGAAGAAGACCACTTAGAAATAGTGTTGCATTTCCCCCACATAATACCAATTTAAAAAAATAAAAATACGATCTTCAGATGAATATGACGCATTGGGAGACATTTTCAAAATTTCCTGGAACTGACACTAAACCGATTCCTTTTATGCCTCTCTCACTGCACGCAATTGTGCCGCCATCTAGTGAGGCTCTGAGAAGTTATTTCAGTATAAAGTTGTATGTTAATTAAAACTCACCCTGTATATGACAAGGATTATAGTTTGGAAAAAAATGGTAAGAACCCTTTGAAATCAAATTGAAAAAACAGTCACCTGTGGCATCCCTGCATTAGAGAAAACGACGAATCTTTGATATATAATACTCTATAAGGAAAAAAACTTCCAAAGGCTTTTCATCAGTCAGACCGCAAATTCCCCTGTCTAATGTTAAACCTATGAGTTTGGAATGCATCCACATTTTTCAAATTTCTCCTGTGAAAATTAAAATTTTACCTTCTTTTTTCTTTATGCTTTTCTTGTCAGATCTTTCTTTTTTTTTTTTATTTGACAAAATGTTTCTAAAAAATATACTTAATTTTATATTTTAAGTGTTAAAATCTAGGCAAAGCAGACGAGTTGTAAATAAGATTTTAACACTTGAATTAAAACTAACTATATATTTTAGAAATATTTTGTCAAAATAAAAAAGAAAGAAACATCCTTCAAAAAATGCACAGAGAAAAGAGAAGATAAAATTTTAATTTTCTGAGACGAAATTTGGAAAATCTGGATGCATTCCAAATCCATAGGTTTAACATTAGAGAAGGTGATTTGAGGTCTGATTGATAACTAGCCTTAACATGCACATTTTGATTTATTATTGTCTAATTATTTTTTAAGATTTGAAAAAAGAATTGCTTTGCTCATAGTTTGACCAAAGTAAAAAAAAAAATTGTTTTTTGTCTTTTTTACGGAAAATTAAAAGTTAAATATTCGAGATAAACAATAATAATGATAATCTTATTTATATTCAGTCTGATTGTAACAAGCCTCTATGAAATTTGTGAATGTTTTTCTTAGCCTCAAGGGAAACGATCTGTGCTTAAATAAAACACATAAATTTCAGCACGTTTCAAATATACTTAGCACAGTGGAATTTTAACATTCTCTGATGGCATCACAATCAAACCATCCGCGCAAATTCTCCCAAACCGAACGATGAGAATTTTTAATTCGCGAAACAGCGCTCATTTCATTTGCGGCACATCCTTTAAATCTCTGCTCGTTAAAGAACAACATTTCCATTAAAAATGTGTCTGTCTGTCTATTCTCCCCCCACCCCCCTATACCCTTCTCTTTTCATTATCCCAGGCGAATCTTCCGTGCTCACGCATGCATACATTCTCGCACAGATACATTTATCCCAAACATCCCCTGCCGCCTCCAAACACAAAAGATTTGTCTCAGGCTCGTTAATAATTTGCGGGCAGTTTCTCTGCTTCCGTTGATAATTATTTTGCAACGGAAACATAAGTTGTTAGCGGAGGGTTGCTTGCTGTCTTCTCTGGCACGGTGGGACCGGAGCTGAATGTGTCATTATATTTCAGAACTCTTAGCACCTTGCGAAGTGGAATGCGAAAGAGACGTATTTGAGAGGAATAATTGCGGACATGAAAGCATTCCCTGAGACAGGAGTCAAAACAAGGTGGTCAAGAATTTTGATTTGTGATGACAGCAAAATCAATAGAGATGATTTTAGTCTGCTTATCACTTCTCTCTTGAGCTACCAGTGATTTGAGTAGCAAATGAAGGTCAGATTAATTCTGTGACTTGAGGTTTAGTCAATTTTTTAAAGCTGTTCTTAAAAAATAAGAATAATAATAAAAAAAAAGAATGATAATTACGGAGTAAACCCACATTCATACACACACACAAGTTTCAAATACGTATACAACTTTGTTTTATACTGCTTTCAGTTTGTTTGGTGCTTTTTTTAATCCTTTTTTTTTTCTTAATCCCGAATAAAACCTTTTTTCTTTTTCTTTTAATTTATTTACGGACAGTTTCTCTGCTTCAGTTGATAATTCAAAGCATAAATTGTTAGAGCAGGGGTATCTTGTTGTCTCTTCCGTCTACTGACCTTCAAGCTTTCCGATACTTAAAATTTAAGCATGCAACGGTAGTGGGACAGAAGCTAAATGTGTCATTATATTTCAGAAATCTTAGCACCTTGCGAAGTGGACTACGAAAGAGTAATAACTGAGAACATAATTGCGGACATGGGAGCATTTCCTGAGACACGAGCCAAAATAAGGTGGTAAATAATTCTGATTTGTATTTGACAGAAAAAAATCAATAAAGATCATTTTAGTTTGCATATAATTTCTGTTGTGAACAAGTAATGATAAGAGTAACAAAAAATGTTTGTTGAAGAGGGATTTTCCATGTAAATCCGAAACGTCCAATTTTAATGTTTTTAATGTTTTATGATAGTGTATTATAATGTCTGTAATTTTAATGATTTAATAAAAGTAACAAATAAGGTCAGCTTATTTCTATGACTTTAGACGTAAGGTTAATTTCTTATATATTTATTTTTCAAGGATGATCTTGAGGGAAAAAAATGATTTCAATGTAAATTACGAAATAAACTTCATACATTCATGCCTACAAGCTTAAGATGTTGTAATTTTTACTGCTTTCAGTTTTTTTTTTTTTTTTTTTTTTTTTGAGTATTATTTTTATAATTTATAAAAAGTCTTCTTTTTTGTAGGCAGTTTCTGTGCAGTTCTTGGCAATTATTTTGTAACAGAAATATGAGTTGCTAAGAGGAGGGTTTCTTGCTGTCTCTTCTGGCACAGTGAGACAAGAGCTGAATGTTACATTATGTTCCAGAAATCTGAGCATCTTGCAAAGTGGAATGCGACTGAGACGTATTTGGGTAAAATGACAGGAGTCCAAACAAAGTGGTCAAGATTTTTGATTTGTGATGACAAGAAAATCAATAAAGATGATTTTAGTCTGCTTAGTATCACCTCTCTCTTCAGTTACAAGTGATTAGAGTAGCAAATGCAGGTCAGATTAATTCTGTGAATTGAGGTTTAGTTAATTTCTCACATATTTATTTTTTAAGGGGCAAGTTCAGTAACGCGAAGATACTCGCAAGCTAATGTTAAACCTATGGGAGCATTCGTTTAAAAGATCTTGTTTGCATTCAGATATATTATTTTTTGTTTGTTTGCATCGTATTTTACTTTTTCGCTTTTAGTTGCAGTTTTTTTTTTTTTTTTTTTTTTTTTTTTTTTTTTTTTTTTAATGAGGGTAGTTTTTTTAAATTCCGTGGATAATTCGAAACATTGCTTGCTGTCTCTTCTGGCACGGTGAGACGGAAAGTGAATGTGTTATATTTCAAATACATTGTATTTCAAAACTCATAGTATCTTGCGAAGTGAAATGCGAATCAGAGATATTTGAGAGGAATAATTGCGAATATAAACGCAATCCCTGAAACATGAGTCAAAACAAGATGGTCAAGAATTTTTATTTGTTTTTCATAGAAAAAATCAATATCATTTTACGAAAGAAATATTTTCTTAATTTCAAGGGAGTGAAAAATATAAAGGCCAAAAGTTGAACAATTTGGCCACTTTGGGCCACTTTGGAAACACTTTGGATTAACTCATGGCATGAACATTTTTCACTCAGTGAAAATGATACAAACTGTATCAAGTTTCTTGAATCCTTAATTCACCTTATTGTGACAAATCATCTATAAATAATTTCGTAAAAACAAAATTCCATTTAAAAATACTTAAAAGGTGTTTTATTTTACATTGTACAAAATATCAAAGCTAGTATTTCGAGCATCTGACGTGCTCATCGTTAAAATTGTTAAAACTTTACAAACCAGAAGTCGAGTTCATTTCTTTTTATTTGATGGACTGTTCCAAAAATGAAAAGTAGGAAAAAATCCTTGGAACAGTCCAGGCAGCATAATTTTTCCCCTCCCCCACTTTTCATTTTTGGAACAGTCCATCAAGTAAAAAGGAATGAACTCGATCTCTGGTTTGTAAACTGTAAAAAAAAAAAAAAAAAAAAAAAAAAAAAAAAAAAAACTTTTCAAATTGACAGATAAAAACTGTCAATTTTGGTGCCAGTGGAAAACCGTTTAATTACAGAAAATATCTGTATATTTTCTTTAAAACAGTTTTTTCTGTAAAAAAAAAAAATATATAGATTTTTTTCTGCAAAAAAATTACAAAATCCGCATTTTTTTACAGGAAAAAAATGTTTTTCTTTAAAACAGTTTTTTTTTTTTTTTCTGAAAAAATGCAACATTTTTCTGTAAAAAATACAGATTTTTTTTACAGTGTAACGTTATAATTATTTTAACCCTGATGATGAAAATCGAGCACATCAGATGCTCGAAAGTACTTGTTTGATATTTTGTACAGTGTATAATAAAACACCTTTAAGTAATGTTAAATGGTATTTTGTTTTTAAGAAATTATTTATATGATTTTTTACTCAGTTGGAACTAAGAAAAGGGTTACCTCGTAAGATTTCATCAATATATGATTGAGATAAAACTAAAGACAATATTAGTTTGATTATATGTGTTGTCCGGAAGTTCGTGCCGGTTGGGAAAAGGAATTCGTACCAGAGAATTCTACCATTTAATTATTAGACATTGGTTCCGATATCTAATATCTAATAATTATCGGGCAGAATTTTCCTGTACGAATTGATTTTCTCAACCAGCACAAACTTTCTGGACCCAATAACTTTTCTCATGAACTAGAAGTGATTAGTAGAAAATGAAGGTCAACACAACTCTGTCACTTGAAGTTTAATTAATTTCTTAAGTATTTATATTTCTTAAAATTGATATCATACAGAAAACTTGTTAATTTCAATCCTAATTGGGAAATTTATTTAATCCATTCATGCCTACAAATTTCAGGTGTTTAAATTAAAAACCTTTAAATTCTGTTTCCCATTGACACCTATAAAATGTCTTTTATAAAGTTAAAAAAATTTATTTTTAAGAAAAGTATATCCAGAACTCTAAACCATAACAAAATAATAATAATAATAATAATAATAATAATAATAATAATAAAATATTATTTTAATCGTAATATATATATATATATATATATATATATATATATATATATATATAATTACATTTAAAATCTGAGTTTTAACGATTATGTTTTTGAGTTTTTATAGCTTTTGAACTGTTATGAAAGTATACCTTAAAAAAAAAAAAAAAAAAGGAATACTTAAATATTTACTTTTTAGTTTTCCAACTGCCTTAACGTTATATGAAAATTTTGTCTTATGATGAAATTAAATATAATGAAATAAACGTAATAATTGGAAATGCACTCTTATAACTTTTTTTTTCCCACACACAAAACTACGCTTGTGTAGAGTAAATACATTCAAAAATATTATAATTATTTTTTTTAATTAATTCTAGATACCGATATGTTTTCGCGTAGATTGTTTTCATTGTTAAAATTTATTTTTAAAGAAAACATTACAAAATAAAGAACTAGTCAAAAATCTTTTAGAATGTTGAAAATTAGAATATTACAAATTGTCGAAATAAGAGCTATTGTCAGAAGCACAAAGACACATTGATGAAATCGAGGACAGACTAATAAACTGAAATATTCAAAACATTAATCTAATTTATAATTATTATTATTGAGTTTTGTTATTTATTATTATTCTCTACTCCTATTTAATATTTCCTTGACCAATATAAAATTATAATTGTTCGAAATATTATAAAATTTGATTTGAGCTTTAAATCATAATCTGTAAATGATATCTTAAGCAAATTTAAACATCGTGTGCTTTCACCAAATTAAAAAATATCTGTGAATATGATTGATAAAAAAATTAATGTTTAACTCTAAAAAAATTAATACTTAATGAAGCCAAAATTATGTAAAAATGAGGAGAATAAATAAGTTTGAGTTAATGTTTTAATAGCTGCATCATTCTAAATACTGGCATATTTTACGGTAGATAAATCACACAATTATATGTTTTTTTTTTTTTTTTTTTTTTTTTTTTTTTTTTAAGAAAAGCATGTGCTTTATACTATGATACGAAATTATAAATATAATATTAAAAGAAACGAAAAATTCCGAGAAGTTACTTTAGCAGAATTTGAAAAAAAAAAAGCCTGTCTTTTCAGTTTTGTCCTTATGGTATTTTTATAACATTTAAAAAATGTAAAACAAAAAACTTAAATTGTTTTTTAAAGAAATCAAATATATTTTTAAATAGTTCTGTAAAAGGTAAAAAAAAAAAAAAAATTAAATAGGTTTGGTCTGCTATAGAAAGTATTTGGATTTTTAGACACACAAAAAAAGTACCAAAGAAAATTTTGGAGGGGGAAAAAATGCAATAGCATTAATTTTTACAACATCATTACACATTTTTACACGCTATTTTTGAGTACATACTTTCCTTTAAAATAAATATAAATGCCCAATTTGGCTGTTAAAAAAATAATCAGAATTATACTTTATATATTGTAATAAAAACTTAACTCAATATTATAAATTCTCATTCAAATCGGCTTAATTTTCTTTGTCACACCTATAAATTTAAAAAAATAGGAAAATGGATTTTTATTATTATTATATATGTGAATCAAAGAAACAAACAAACAAATAAAAATCAAACAATATTTATTTTTTATTTTTATTACTTATTATTATAACATATCCAACACTAATAATAAAACCACTTTTTTTATGATTTTACAATTAAATGTATTATGTGAACGAATATTACCTCTTTTTGAACAGATATGATGGGTGTGTTTCAAAACATTATATTATACTTATTTGTTCTGAAAAATGTTTAAAGGTTAAAATTTCTTAAAACCGCTATTAATTTTTTCTTACTTCTTGTTATCTTTTTTTTTTTTTTTTTTTTTTTAACTATACAGTTACCTGAAAATCAGAGAAAAAAAATTAATTAAAAAAATTCATGTAATATTTAAATTGTAAATTTATTTGATCATTATATATCAATTTGTGTAAGCACAAAGCGCAAAAATTTTCTGTATATAATAGAGTGCTAGCAGAGTGACATTATTTTCTGTAAAATTAAAATGCAAATACACATTTCAAAATTTAAAATTTCATACCCTATTAACTTATTGTATAAAAAATTCATTTTATTAATATTCCATTTACAACCATAGTTTATTAAAATATTCCATTACTGTCCATAAAACATTTTTTATCCTAATCTACTTAAATTCGCTTTTTATTTCCCGACAAATAAGATGTAAAAATCCCATTTTATAAGAATATTTTTTCTTAAAAAATCTATTTTCTTAAATTCTGTATTATATTAAATATTTCCTATTTATTCCCGCATTTAAATATCTTTTATTTCTTTGGATCTGTATATATTCTCCAATGGCCTTTCCTAATAGTCTAAAACATCATTCTTTGTTTTGCTGTCGAGAAACTTACATTTTCAATACGTAAAAGCCGAAACTTATTCTATTAATTTTCTGTTTTTTTTTAATTTCCACATTGTTCTAGAAAATTCTTTTCCCACCAAAAAGCATGGAAGAGACGTATTTTTTCAATATTAATTAACAGATAAAGATAGTGCGTGGCGAAAGTTGAACATCCATTGCTTAAAGTACATTGGTTAAAGTAGGTCACGTGTTACAAAATGCTTCGTGCGCTGCTCGCTTAAATCGAACTGACAGAGAGAGAGAGAGAGAGGAAGGGATTTTGTCGTCAAAGTGAGTGTTAAAATAAAATACTATTGCTGGCATTTTAGTATGTTTCAACATAGAGATTAGCTAAGATTATAATTATAGGAGAGAGCACTCCCCAGAATTTAAAGATGATTGGGTTTAAATAAATGGATTCGAGTGCCATCGTGTTCTTCTTTTCTTATATCTACATTTTTACTCGGCTGCTAATGCTTAAATTTCATAATACGACTGCATTAATTTTTGAAATGCTTGCCATATTTTGTCATCAACTGTTGAATGGAATTTAAAAAAATAGCAGAATACAACATATATATCTAGCAACATACATTTTTCAGGTCTTTTTCATATTCTCTCTCTCTCTCTCTCTCTCTCTCTCTCTCTCTCTCTCTCTCTCTCTCTCTCTCTCTCCCTCTCGCTCTCTGTCACTCCTTCCCTCTATTTCTTTCTCCGAAACACACACTTATATGAGATAATGAGACACACATACATGAGATAAAACACTCAATTTTATTCTTACGTGGACCATAGGTTTAAGATATACGGACAGTCGATATCACTATTTTTAACAACAATCTTCGACTTACTTAATCGCAGATTTCTTCGATTAAATAAGGTGAAGATTGCCATTAGAAAAATAATGGTATTCAAACGTCCATAAATCTTTAAACCTTTGGTCGTGTAAAAACAGAAACGGGGGTAATCCATTAATGACGTCGCACAAATTTTGTAGGTTTATTACCCTTCCCTCTACAGGTAGGTTGTCACACTTGCTTGATACTCTCTTCTGTTGTGACGCCACATTTTTGAAAATGTTATTTAGAGCTAATTTTAATTAAAATAACAGTGAATTAATAATTTTTCTGTATGCTATCTATTATCTAAAGAAATAAATACCATAAAACCATCAAGATCTTCCGCGCTTTTTTTTGCTTCAAATTGTAGTAATGCAAATGGAAAACATACCTAATACTTCCTGAGTAGAAATGCATACATTTACTAATGTAATTTTTGCTGCATATAGATAATGTCTGCCTAATATTTTCATAACTTAGATGTGACGTACGTGTTACCCAACACCTCCTCCTATCACACTGTGCCACACTTTGTGGCACCTTGACTTTTCTGGAGATCTGTTCAAGAGCCAAATATTCTCTCGACACATCATGGCGTTCCCCTCCAGTTCATAACTGGTACTGTGGCAAAAAGCCTGGAGGAGCTATTGCTCTTGGGGTTAGCCGTGACCAGCAGTCTGCTATTTCAAGATTTTTGAGTGGACACTTGAGATGCCTGAAATTTGACAACGGTACCAAGATTTTTCCGATTTGTGGAAAGACTGCGCCATCCACCCCTGACCATCTTCTATCCTGTTTGGACTTGACTAGAAGTGACATTTTGGAGTGTCCTTTCATCGTTTTGGACTTCCTACAATTTTTGGGCTCATGGACTTGGTCTAGCCTATTGGCTAGATCATTTAGGATTAGAAACAACAACAACACACTTTGTGGACCCCCACCTTCTTGAAGTGTGGCGAAATTGATGGATCAACACTTAGATGTATTAAGTAGAGAATAAAATTTTCACATAAATACTATGAGCGATCTCTGAGAGCGCTTGATGGAAAGATAAATAAAAGGGTCGGTTAACTCATAGGATGCTATTGTTGCACTAAACTTTATGTACAGAACAATTATAAGTAAAATTCATCAATTGAGAAATCTCTAGCGATAGTATTAGGGCTCCAAATGAAAAATATTTCACTAACATCTATAGTTAAACTGAAAATTACAATACAAGATAAGAAAAAAATAAAAATAACAACATAAGATTGATCAATTGTAAAAATTGAAAAAAAGCAGTAGTCTGTGAGACCACTAACAGCAGTTAAGGGTTTAAAAAAAAAAAAAAAATATTAATCCTAAACGATTAAGCGCATAAATAAAATCTGCTATCAAGTCAGAACTTCTAATCTTATGTTGTTATTTTTATTTTTCTCTTATCTTGTATTGTTATTAGAATGTAACAACTATTCCTAACAAAGCATTGATGACAAACGCAATAAAAGATTGTTCAGAAAAAATATATTTATACAAATAAATAATAATAATAAATAAATAAATAAACAAGCATTTAAGCAGCTCATTTTCTGTTCATAATATAAATTTAAGAGGAAAATTTCAAAAATTCGAAATAAAGTTGTATAATTAAATTTTCTATGATCTTATTCATAACACCCAACTGGCATTCAGCCAAGACAAAAATGCGCAAGCACTTAAATCTTGACTACTCCATTTTATTTAACTTTTATATACCAATAAATCTTCACGGTACATCACACAATTTTGGAATTTATACACACTTCTTGATTTATAAATTTAAGTTTCCAAAAGTTAGGTTACGTGTTTCCTGCTCATCTGGAATAGTTCTTTGGGAGGGCGGCTGCGAATAAATTGCCCTCATCTAATTTTCCGTTTTAACCAAGTTCATTAATTTTCGCACCGTCTCCCTCAGAAACCATTCTTTAACGCAGATTAGGTCCAGCAACCGCGAATAGCAATTTATATTTCAACTCCAGTTGCGTTTTACATGCTTAAAACAAAGATGAAAAAAAAAATAATTTCCAGCAGTAATCAATCAGAGGAATGGTCACGCCAAGTTAGTAATTCACAGAAAAGCGCCGTTTTTCTTCTGGGTTTGTGACATTTTAAGCTGTTAGAGAGATATATATGACCGTAATATCTTTTTTCGAGGGAGAAAGTGGGGGGAGATTTCGGTGTTAAATGATCAATGTGATATCGCGAAAATTAATTAAGAGTTCCATGACAGCAAATATTTTTTGTATGAGACAGGAAATATTTTTGTTATAATTTGTTTGTTTCAAAACCTGCATCAGTATAGGATATTTTCACTTTTTACCTGGGCTCATAGATTTTATCTGTCACTAATAAAAGCGAATTCAAGTGTCAATTTCACGAATGTCGTGACCTACCACCCCTCTCCTTGTATGATGAAAATTTCTATAAAACATTTCTTTATTCACATTAATATATGAAAAAATCTTCATTAGCAAATATCTCCCCCGTCCCTTCTATGATTAAGGGATGGATCCGTTCCTGCTATCTTCCCTATACTACAGGAAGCTCATGAAAAGTCCTTGCAAAATTTTAATTGTATAAATAATCTTAAATAAAATCACAGTATTATATGTAACATAAACTATAATAATATTACAACATAACACATAACTATTATAATATATATATGCCACAAACATTAATGCGAAAGCGGTTTAACGATATACGAACTAGATAAAAAATAATTGAATTTACTTCACATTTATTTAGCACTTTATTTTAGTAAATTTTCTGTAAACGAAAATGATAGAAAGTTGGATAATAAAATAACTGAGATTTTTAATGCACTGTAATACATAAAGTTGTGCATAAAGTAGTGTGCATCAAAATACATTTTATTCCTACTAAAATAGTTTTGGATTGTTAAGCCTAGCAATCCAACCCTAGTCACGTTATGCATACTTAAAATAAATAAGGAAAAGTTATTTCCAACAGTAATCAATCAAAGGAATCGTCGTCATGTGACCATTCTTCAAGTAAATAATTTCAAGTGAGCAATTCTCAAGAAAGTAGTTCACAAAATATGTCTTTGTTTGACTTTATTTATTTTAAAGGTGTATATATATGACCTTAATATCTTTTTGGGGGTTAGAGGGAGGGAGACGGGAGACTTCGGTAATACAACAGCACGGAAATGAATTTAGAGCAACTGACGACAAACAGATTTTATGTGAGGCAAAATAATTTTATCATAATTTGTTTATTTTAAATGCATGCACCCTGGGCAATCTGAATAATTTTGTTGATTATTATTATTTTTTTAATTTCCCACCATTGTGGTGTTGTGCTCATAAGTTTTTTGCCTGTCTGTCCATTTGTAAATGTGTATTTCATTTAGTGTAACTTCATTTAGTCTTCTATGGGTTTTCGCGAAAGTTTGCCACATTAAGTTACTGATACACCCTGCAAAATATTAAGCGTGCAAGTCAAAAACTCTATGTATCAAACCTCCGAAATATGTGTTCGAGCTTGTCATGTCTATGAACTACAAAGTTAGACAATTCCTTCCAATTTTGATGATAATAAAATTTACTAGGTTCCTACTAAAGGAAAGAGATTGAACTACCTTTTATAGGCACTTCCATTTATACCTAATACTAGAAACTGAATGCCTTCTGGAAACATTTCCTTCCAATTTTGATGATAATAAAATTTACTAGGTTCCTACTAAAAGGAAAGAGATTGAACTACCTTTTATAGGCACTTCCATTTATACCTAATACTAGAAACTGAATGCCTTCTGGAAACATTCGTCAAAAATTTTTATTACTATTTAAGAAATTAATTTCAGAGCAATTTTTTATTTCTTTCATTAATTAATTTTTAATTGGGCTATTTTGTTTTGTTTTTAACGTATACGACATCATATGAAAAGAGTACCTTTTTTTAGTAAAATATAATTAACAAAATCCATGTTCATTCACTACAAATGTAAGTGTAATCAAACGAACACAACACAATCATTATGCATGCGACGGGCACGCACAAGCAAGTATACTAACAGTAGAATAAATACAATTAAATGACACATGCTGTTTTTTTATTTACACTTTTTTTAAAATTTTACATTAAAATATTTTTGTAGAAGCGGTTTAAAAAGTATTGCTGGGGAAAGAGGAGTGTCGGATTACGTAAAAGATTATTTTGACTAAAAATGAATAATTTTTATCTGATGTTTTTCTCTCTGTAACTCTCTCCACAACATTCATATCTCATCTATGTTTGCAGATTTTTTTTCTTTTTAAGGCTTAGATTACTGTTGGTAAATCATTAGAAAATTTTCTACTTTTGGTCATACGTAATTTTTTTATCTCTATAAGCGTAAATTTCGGTGCAGGCATACACTGTAATATATATATATATATATATATATATATATATATATATATATATATACAGGGTGCTCCAAAATTCAACCGACAAATTAAAAGGGATGATAGAAGGCATCAAGAGGATGAAAAGTTACCATAGAACATGGGGGTCGCAAACTACGTTTAGTGGGAGAAGATCGAAAAAATGGTTATGAAGGGTGCGACGTCGAGTGGCACAAAAAAGGTCAATGATAAGTAGAAAAAACATTTATATGATGTCTGATGGATTTATAACCATCTCAGATATCATTAACTGATTTCAAAACAGGAAGCAGTTCAAGGACATAAACATTTGAGCACGCAAATAAATACATTAAGTGACAATAAATCATTCTATAATGAACAAACTTTTCTATTTTAGACAAATCATCCTACTCAAGATAAACAATGATATTAATATGTGAAATATGTTCGCGAAATTAGTTTTAATATCAACCCACGCATGCTGCAGCTGTCTGACGTCATCAAAAGAACTCTGATTCAAAAACTATTTTTATTATTAAGCTTAGTTGCCCTTTTTATCTCAATAGAGAAAGATGTAATAATTTTAATCTGTTGCTGCAAAAGGCAGCTGTATGTAAAATGTTACTTGAAATTATTAAGTCAAAATTTTAATATAATTATCTATAACAAAAGTGATCAGTCTCAGGTGTGGACTCAATATAAATAATATACTTCATTAACCAATATTTATGTTTTCAACACTTTAGCTCAGAAATAAATGGATTAACGCAGTTAAAAATGTGCATCAACCTGAAGTAGTAGGAATACTGATCCTGAAGAAAGATAAAGGTAAGAAATTACCTATATTATTATATCAATTGTATTTTCATGGCCAGAATGATATATATTGATTATTTATTTATCTAAGTATTAGCGCGCGTAACCTACAGCGTAGAGCAGAGGCGGCTTTTTTGCCAACAAACGATTACGAGACTGAGAAAGTCTCATATTTTAGTAGATAAATAATATTTGTGAAGAAAAAAAAAAAACTACTGGCCATAGATGTGTGTACATTAAAATGAAATTGAAAATTATTGAAAATATAGTTAGTTATTTGATGATGAAATAAATATTGTGCATTTTTTGTTGATATATATGAAATGTTAAACAATTGAAGAAAAACTAGATATATATAAGAAGTTTTATATAAAATAATCTAGATATATATAAGAAGTTTTATATAAAATAATAAAAGAGCAATTCCTCTTTAATAACAAAACTTAAATAACTAGTAAAATGGCCGCATCACGTGAGATACAGCTTGTAGAAAAACTTAACGCAAGCAATTACAGTAATTGGAAATTTAAAACTGAAATGTTACTGATTAGAGAAGATTTATTCAACGTAATAACCGAAGATAGGCCCACGCCAGTCACAACTGACTGGGAAAAGAAAGACAGGAAGGCAAGAGCCATAATTAACCTATCAATTGACGATTCACAAATTGTCCATGTTAAGGGGCTTAACACAGCTAGAGACACTTGGAACGCACTTAAAACCATACACGAACGGGCGAACCTCTCTAGTAAATTATTTTTGTTAAGAAAGCTCTATGGAGCCAAGCTCCAAGAAAACGGGAACTTAATCAAACACATAACATACATTCTAGAATTAATTGACAAACTTTCAGCGATCGGGGAAACAATTAGCGACTCCCATCTTTCAGCTTTATTGCTGTGTTCGCTACCCCCTAGTTATAATACGTTAATTACTGCCCTTGAATCGCGAAATGAGGACGAGCTCACACCACAATTTATTAGAAGTAAATTAACAGATGAGTACAACAGAAGGGTTGAAAACACAGACCAGGGTGAAAATTCATCAAAAGCGTTTAAAACGCAGAAAAGATTTCCTAATGATAACTTTAAAAAAGATAAACAGTGCACGTATTGCAAATTGAAAAATCACACGTACAGAGAATGTTGGCATTTGAAAAATCGAAACAATCACCCAAATACACAAAAACAACAAACATACAAAAATAAATATTACTCATCATCGTTGTGTTATCAACAATCGGATAACCAGATAGGAAACACTGACCGCGAATCAGTAAACACGAGAAATTACAGAACGGAAACAAAACCAGATAAAGGCAGCGACGCAGCCTTTCTAATAGACAAAGCAGGAAAACAAACCTGGATTATTGATTCTGGTTCATCTTCACATATCCTAAACAATAAAAATGAGTTTACTAAGTTAAACGACACAGAAAAAACAGCCGTCATAATTGCCAACGGAAAAACTCTAAACTCGTTAGGTACCGGAGAAACTACATTCACGACAAAAACATCCGATGGAGGCATAAATAAAATTACGTTAAAAGAAGTGTTATATGTACCGGAGCTAGAATCTAATTTAATTTCAGTTAGTAAAGCCACAAAGAATGGATATAAATTATTATTTGATAAAGATAAATGCACGCTGTCACGAAATGGGAAAATCTATTTGGAGGCAAAAATGAAAAATAACCTATACGAAGTTAAATTATTAGAAAATGCAGATAGGAATATAGTAAATATGGCACATGAATGCAAAAGTAAAGACTGCCTGGAACTTTGGCACAAACGCCTAGGGCATAGAAATTATAATTCCATAAAGGAAATGGTTAAAGACGACTTAGCCTATGGCATAAAATTAAATAATTGCAATCATGGAACAACATGCGAAACATGCATACAAACAAAAACAAGCGATGCTCCCTATCCCAAAACAGTGTATAGAAACAAAACAGGTAGAGTACTCGATCTAGTGCACACGGACGTATGCACAGCGATAGGAACCCCCACAATAGGTGGTAAAACAATGTTTGTAACTTTCATTGACGACTACTCTAGATTTACTGTAATATACTTATTAAAACATAAAGATGAAGTACAGGATAAACTAATCGACTATATAGCTATGGTTCGAAACCAGTTCGGGATATATCCGAAAGCAATAAGATCCGATAACGGGGGAGAGTACATAAATAGAGGGATAGAGGATTACTTAAGAAAAAGGGGCATTAAACATCAATTAACAGTGCCGTATTGTCCGAGCCAAAATGGCATTGCAGAAAGGAAAAATAGGTCGCTATTAGACATGACTAGAAGCCTACTGAGAGAGGCAGATCTGCCACAAAGATTTTGGGGAGAAGCAATTAACACCGCGAATCATTTACAAAATCGCTTACCAACAAAATCGACAAATAAAACCCCATTTGAGCTATGGTTTAATCGCAAACCGAGTTTACACTATTTGCGAACGTTCGGGTGCAAAGCTTACGTATACGTGAATAAACAACATCGAGGAAAATTGGACGACAGGGCTCAGGAAGGGATTTTTGTTGGATACGATAACAACTCAAAGGGATATCGCATATACACAAAACAAAATAAAATTGTAATTGGCAGAACAGTGAAATTCATGGAAAATAGTAAAATTAACCTAAAAGAAAGCAAAGAGACAGACAACTCATATGACGACAAAAATTACATTGAAACAGAGCTAAACAACACAACCGAAGAACCAACCGCGTCCAAACAACCGACCAATGAACCAAGAAGATCCGAAAGAATGAACAGGGGGGGGGGGGTACCACCAGACAGATATGTCTGTTATGTAAAAAATAATGATACAATAGAACCTAGTAGTTGGAATGAAATACTGGAAATAAATAATCCCAGAGAAAAAGAAAATTGGCTTAAAGCCACACAAGCGGAAATAAATTCGTTGAGAAAACACAATACATGGGAATTAGTGGATCCTCCACCTAACAAAAAGGTTATAGGTTGCAAATGGACATTCAAAAAGAAATTAGACAGTCACGGAAACACTCAAAAGTACAAAGCACGTTTGGTAGCCAAAGGGTTTAGCCAAAAATACGGGGAAAACTATGACGAGACTTTCGCCCCAGTAGTGTCACAAACAACTGTGCGAACTTTTTTGGCAGCAGCCGCATATAAGAAGTTGAACGTGAGACACATAGACATAGACACAGCTTTTCTATACGGTGAGTTAGAAGATGAAGTCTATATGAAACAACCGGAGGGTTACATTGAGAAAAATAAAGAAAACAAAGTCTGCAAATTGAAAAAATCCATCTATGGACTTAAACAGGCAGCGAGAACTTGGAATAAAAGAATAGAACAATCTTTAAAAAAATTGAATTTCCAACAAAGCACAGCGGACTCATGTCTATACACACGAAAAGAAAACAACATCACAACGTATATTATAATTTACGTAGATGACTTATTAATAGGCGGTGAAAACGAATCAATTGAAACAATAATAAAAGCTTTAAAGCAAGAATATGAATTAAAAGATCTTGGGGAAGTATCCCACTATTTAGGCATGGAAATAAGAAAAACCCAAACCGGATACAAATTAAATCAAAGGTTAAAAATAGAAGAACTAGCAAGAAAATTCAACTTAGAAAACGCAAAACCAATAAGCACTCCCATGGATGCCGGTTTTCACAAATTAGAGGACGACGAAAACTTAATGCCTAACAACACAAAATTCAGACAAGCAATAGGATCATTGTTATATATAGGAACAACTACACGTCCAGATATATCAGTCGCCGTTAACATCCTCAGCAGAAGATGTGAAACTCCACGTTTTAAAGATTGGAACGCTGCGAAACGCATAATTAGTTATCTAAACATCACAAAAAACCTGAACCTCACATTGAATACAAATCAAGAACCACAACTCATCGGTTTTTCTGACGCTGATTGGGCAGGAGACACAAAAACCAGAAGATCGACTACTGGAAAACTTTTCATGCTGGGAAATAGTCCGATACAATGGTACTCAAAAAGGCAAAATTGCATTGCCTACTCATCGGCAGAAGCTGAATTCGTTGCTGCAGCTAGTGCAGGACAGGAAATGGCATGGCTAATAAAACTATTAGCAGACCTGGACTTACATCAAAATTTACCAGTAAAACTGTACGAAGACAACCAGAGCTGCATCAAGATGGTGGAGAACGAAAAATTCTCAAAGCGAACAAAACACATAGACGTTCGATATCACGCGATAAAAGAAATGAAAGAAGACGGTATACTAGACCTTTGTTACTGCCCAACACAAGACATGACAGCAGACGCCCTGACCAAGCCACTGGGCAAACCACAGTTTGTGAAACATCGAGAATCTATGCAACTATTACATGATGCATCCGAGATGGTTAAGGAAGGGTGATGGATTTATAACCATCTCAGATATCATTAACTGATTTCAAAACAGGAAGCAGTTCAAGGACATAAACATTTGAGCACGCAAATAAATACATTAAGTGACAATAAATCATTCTATAATGAACAAACTTTTCTATTTTAGACAAATCATCCTACTCAAGATAAACAATGATATTAATATGTGAAATATGTTCGCGAAATTAGTTTTAATATCAACCCACGCATGCTGCAGCTGTCTGACGTCATCAAAAGAACTCTGATTCAAAAACTATTTTTATTATTAAGCTTAGTTGCCCTTTTTATCTCAATAGAGAAAGATGTAATAATTTTAATCTGTTGCTGCAAAAGGCAGCTGTATGTAAAATGTTACTTGAAATTATTAAGTCAAAATTTTAATATAATTATCTATAACAAAAGTGATCAGTCTCAGGTGTGGACTCAATATAAATAATATACTTCATTAACCAATATTTATGTTTTCAACACTTTAGCTCAGAAATAAATGGATTAACGCAGTTAAAAATGTGCATCAACCTGAAGTAGTAGGAATACTGATCCTGAAGAAAGATAAAGGTAAGAAATTACCTATATTATTATATCAATTGTATTTTCATGGCCAGAATGATATATATTGATTATTTATTTATCTAAGTATTAGCGCGCGTAACCTACAGCGTAGAGCAGAGGCGGCTTTTTTGCCAACAATGTCAAGCGTGATTACAATGCATTGCAGTTTAACGTCAGAAAGGAGACGATGATACATTTTTTATAGAAATTGTTCGAAGTTGCGGCCACGAAGGTCATTGTACAGCCGACACCAACGGACGAAAGATTGCCGGACGCATTAAAACATATTCCTATAAAAATGTCTCATCGTCTCCTTTCTGACGTTGAACTGTAATGCATTTTAATCATGCTTTACGTCAAATAAATGCTTTTTTTTATTTATTATTGGCCCTTTTTGTTCCACTCGACGTCACACCCTTCATAAATATTTTTGTGGTTTTCTTCCACTAAACATGGATTGCAACCCATGTTCTGTGGTAAATTTTCATCTTCTTGATGCCTTCTATCACTCCTCTTAATTTGTCGGTCGAATTTTGGAACACTCTGTATATGTAAATTCACGGGCATTTTCTGTGAATTGCTGCCGTAATTTAACATGAAATGCCCCCTTTTCAAGGTAAAAGGTTAAATCCCGTAAATTTCATGTTTTTACACGTGCAAAACCTGTTTATCTAAGGGCAAAGCACTTTTAATTAGGGGCAAAATCCTTTTTCTATGGACTTTGCTTGGAATCCTTGCTGCATTAATTTTACTGCAGCAACTTTTTACAGTGTAAGTGTAATATATTCCAAGAATCAGTTTTTTTTTTTTCAGAGATTAAAAAAAACTATTTTAGTGTCACTGGAGGCCTCTATAAGTGCTGGTTTCGGGTACATTCTACTTGTCGCAATCCCTTGTGGCAGAGTCTGGAACCGCGTTAAAGTGTTCAAGGATGCTGATACTATAGCTTGTGGTTGTTTACCTAAAAGATAATATATTATCCATGCAGGAATAAAAGCTCAATTTTAATAATTAAATGAAGTAAATTACATTTACATAGAATTTCTCTTTTTAACCGTTAACTGTCTCACACAGCTGAAACTTCCAAAAACAGGCTTGCGAAATGTTTTCCATTAATTTTTACCGAGTTCTTCACACAAGCAATCCTTCATCGTAGATTGGGTTGGGAGCGAAGGTAGCAATTTATACTTCAACTCCCGTCGCATTTAACACGCCTAAAACAAAAGTATAGGAGGGGGGGGGGGATGGAATTCACTACCGTGGTCCGAAGTGGTCACGCTAACCCAGGAAATTCGGGAGAACTCCACGTTTTCCGCTGTTCTCGCCATTTTTGCAGTGCTTAGGGAGGGGCTCGGACGTCAGTGTTTCGGATTCCTTCCCCACCTCTACGAATGACTCTTCGCACGTGAGATTAGGCGAGTAGGGTCGTCACGTGAGCGAATCTCACGCAAGTCACGATATCGGAGTGACCACGAGCTTTTCCTGTCCGGAGGAGAGGATGCCCACCGGGTGTGAAATCTGGATAGAGCAGTAGCACGCAAGTTTATGGCCGAGATTGAACTGGGTGCACGAAAGAGAATGCGATGACCACTGGTCAGCGGAAGCGCAAAGATAAAAAATCAGGCCTTTCGCTTTTCGTAATTGAATAGCATTCTATGATCCGTAAAAGCAAAAGCATTGAATATGATAGAAGGCAACAGATTTTTACAAACTGAGGTTATTTATTTATTTATATTTTTTCATGAAACATTTACCGTTTGACATAGTAATACTTTAAAGCTGCAGTAATACATTTTAATAAAATACAATGTAATTCAAATTAAGTAGGAGCTATTTAGGCACCTCTTCTCTCTTCTGCAAAAACTACTGGATGGATAACTAAAACTACATTTTCTTCACTTTGTCTCCTGAGTATAGGGTTTAGATTTCTGAGGGAAAAATAGTTCATAGTTTAGCCGATAGGAGGAAATGGTGTTGCTTTGCAAGTCGATAGCTTATTTTTTAAAAGAACTGCTACAGGTCTTCATTTAAAACAACATATGATGTTATTAAAGTGAAATAACATGCCAAAAAGAATTTAAAAGGCTAAATCAATAAATTTATTTCACAATACCATGTGGAAATAAATTAAAAATAAACAACAAATTCACGTGCAGTAATTTTATTGCAATCACATGCTACATCATAATATCATTGAATATATGGTTCGACATGTCTTCCATCACCTTGCTCTAGAATTTGCATATGATACACAGCAGACTCAACATCACTATGCAATCCAGGTGAATGGACAGTTGAAACATGCTGTGCAATTCTGTCTCTTAAGACAGCTAAGTTTGAAATTTCACTTTGATAAATCCTGCCCATTTAATAGCCCCACAGCCAGAAGTCACAGGGTTTTAGATTGGGTGAACGAACCGGCCAAAGACGTTTCGAATAATCTGCTTTTCACTCTGTCATTCCCGGTTTGCAGCCCCGTCCAGGTTTCACTGCAAAAGTTCCAGTCTGTTCAAAACGCACAATAATACCCCAAAAGTTTGTAACACTAAGAGAACCTCGATTGATTTTAATGAACAAACCTGTCTGGATTTTCTCTATGGAAAACAAAATTCAACAAAGAGCAATATCTACTTCCATTTGGTGACATCTTAGGGGGTTCTGAGTGCATATTTCAACACGACAATATGCTTCAATCCACAACTCACATGGTACGAAACAGTGACTTTTAAATGAAATTAAAATTTATTTAGCGTATGTCCTAACTTTATATATACCTATTTTCTATATATTTGTACTCGTTATTATGCTTTTTAATGCTGTTTATTTTATTTTCATGCTACATATTTCATGAAGGTTTCTTTGCATAAAGGGGATGCGCTTAATACGATGAATATATCTAAAAATAGAAAAAATACAGTCTCAAATCGTAAATGCGGGCTATACACAGGAAAATACCGTATATTTAAAACAATTGTTTAAAATTATTTTAAAAAATCTTAAATTTATATTGTTAAAAAAATATTTATTACAGATATAATTGTTTTGGCTTTATCTTAAAAAATGGCTGAGATATGGCAGTTTGAAATTCTAGAGTGGCTGACTTTTGAAACAAACCGAATTTGTTATGCTGTATCTCGCATGCTGAAATTCGCATTCAAATTCAGTATTAACGAAAACCGGGATTGAATCTTCTATAATCGGGTTCCAAGCATTTTAGCTTTGGGTGTTTAAGTAAAATGAGTTGAATTTTTAAAAACGTGGAATATGGAAGCTACTTTTTCCTCCCGGTTCAGGCCGGAAGGACTTTAAAAAATATATGTTTTAGTTTTTATCTTTTAAAGATAAAATTATTAATCAACTCAAGCTTTCCAAATTTTCATACAATTGAATATATTCTATATATAATCTATATTCTAACATAATCCGTGGCCTATTTCAATGAAAATGTGTATTTATAATATCAAAACTTATAATTGCTTCATATTTTATCACATTGTGAATATTCTGCAAATTTAGTTATGCTTGGATTTATTACGGAAATATACTAAGTTTGTTCGCTAATTTCTACCTGTGTAACTGTTCTCTCTTTCGCAATCAAACAATTTAGGAAAACAATTTTGGACGCTCTTTTTTTGCGTATATGAGATTATGAATATTCTGCCAATTTGTTACTTCAATTTTATGCAGATTTATAGACGACCTAATAATACTAAGATGTTTTTTCGGCGACGTGTGCCTGTACAACTATCTTCTCCTTCACAATCAAGTTGTAGTGGGGAAAACCTCAGCCATCTGATGAATATAAACACCTTTTTTCCCCCTCCTGGATATGTTCATGTTCATGTGCTGCAAGTTCAGTATTTCAGGTTTTACTTGGAATTTATTACCGATTTCACACTAACAAGAGAACCACTTTTGGTGCCTAACATCGAGACCTGGTACATTTTGTAGCCCTATACATAAAAGTTAGAGAACCAATAAAATTTCCCTGTTAAAATCATATTATGTATATTTTTTTTATCATTTTAAATTTTTATTATTGGATTTTTAATTATTTATTTCATGCCAAAAGCGAGTCAATTCGCCAAATAGGGTGCTACGAATCCAAACAATTTCTCAGTCACACACAGCAGAAGATTATGAGATTCGGCCAGGATTGCCGCAAAAAAATTCTACGGTAACGAATAAAGCCAATGTCGCACCGCAAAAAATGCAATTATACTGATGTATTTTTTCAAAATGAAATTCGTAGGGGATACCAGACAATTTTTTTGCTTAAAAAAACTACTTTTCAAAATATTCAAAACATTAAAATTTTAATGTTTGCCATTAAAATATTTTAACTATTACTTTTAAAAAAATCATAATCACATTTGTCGATTGTCTGGTAACACAGTCTGAAGTTTCTCCGGGATGCAAAAATATCGAAAATATTACATTTCTACATTTTGGCTTAAAAAATACCCAAGAGGTTTTTAAAATAAAATGACGCAAACTGCATATAAATAGGGTTTCAAAATATAAATAGATTAAAAAGAAAACAGCTTTTTTATATTGTACTGTCTGCAGTGGCAGAGCATTCTACTCGGATTTAAATGCATTTATCTCAAAATGTACTTTTTCAAAATTTGTTATATTTAAATTGACATTTTTTAAAGTTTCTATGAAAGATAAAGTTACAACACTTTGTACAAGATTTTTTAGTTCATTGAACTAATCAGATTTTTGAAATTCCTCTTAATCAATCTAATTATCATCAATCTAACTATCATCAATATATCTAAACAGGACAGAGAAAAGGCGTGAAAATACTTGTAACTACAAAATGCGCTTAAAATATTTGAAAATATCATCAAAATTAACGTTAAACAGCGAAAAACTGTCATTAAAAGGAAATCATTCAACATAGGAGTAAATATAAATGAGTCTGGACCATTCAAATTCATCGTTAATCTGAGGAAAATCGTTTAATCGGGTAGCGTTAAATTGAGGTTACACTACATTTCAAATACCATAAGTATATTTTCAATCTTAACTTTTTACTGATTGAATTCATATCCAGGTAGGCATATGTTTAAAAAATAGTTTTGGATACAAAATTTTAGTGTTAATGTCAACTATTTCGTATAACTGTTTTTAGCCCATTTAAATAAGACTAAAATTTGATTTTGTTATACTGACTTAATTATTTCACTTTTAATATTAGAAGGTTTATCCTGTACGATTTCAACAATAGTTTTTGCATTTTGTTCAGATTTATATGACTTACACAAGCTCAAAGTTCGTATTGCTCGCAGTTTTTGATGAAAAATACGCAATTTCTCCTAATTGTACCTCAATTTTTAATATATTTTTTAATATTTTACTATGAACGCAGCTTTGCAACACTTTATTTTTACATATATTATACATTTTGATGTATTTTATAATATATGTAAAGAAGAAAGTGTTGCACGATTGCGCTCATATAAATAATTGAGGTAAAATTAGGAGAAATTGCGTATTTTTCATAAAAAACTACGAATAATACGAACTTTGAGCTTGTGTAAGTCATATAAATCTGAACAAAATGCAAAAACTATTGTTGAAATCGTACAGGATAAACCTTCTAATATTAAAAAGTGAAATAATTAAGTCAGTATAACAAAATCGAATTTTAGTCTATTTCATGGGCCAAAAACACGGCTCATGGACCCTGATCCTTTGACAGTATTTTCTGAAAGATCTTCTGCCTTTATCGAAAAAGGGAAAACACCATTCAATTACATAATTTCTGAATAAAAACCCCTGTCAATTTCAAGCGTTTACGGACGAAAATGAATTCAGAAATGTGTCAGAAAGTAGCTCCTTTGGATTTGAGAACGCAGCCTTAAACGTAATGTCATATCTTAAATTATAAAATCAAAAGATTCGCTCAAATAGTAATTAAAAAACCACATTTGGAAACCATTCGCTAATAGAGGTCGGAAATAATCTTATAATAAAATCTGTTTCAATGCTATCGGCTCTTTAATTGCAAGTTCGTATAACAAACCGAAATAAACTTCGAAATCAACCCCCGTCCTATTATGTTACTTCGTCAATTACGTCCGTTTCTCGCGCTGGAAGCATTATGACGACTTCTTAGGCGTGGAAATTCTTTAAATTTTCTCAGCTTCATTCTTCCTGTGTTTCTGCTAACGAGCGTTTTATGAATTTGGGAAAATATCACGTGATCTTGTCGTTTAGAAGTGGGACTCGAATTCATCACATTGTTATTATGTATCTTCTCGCGTCTCTGGCCCTGCACGTAGTTTATTTTCATTGATTCTTTGTTGAGCGTTAATTAGTGGGTATGGTGTGAGTTATTTTCAAATAACTATATTGGTTGAAATTGAAGAGAAATATTTAGTAAATAAGGTAATTTTATGACTATTATATTCTTCAATACATAGGCACCGACAAGTAGGGGGAGGGAGAAGGGGGAGGAAGAGGGTGGATCATTGCCCCTCTTTATAATTTAAAATTTAATTAACGAAAAAATTTTTCATCGGTAATAATTAAAAAAAAAATAAAACAAAACACAAAAAAATTCAGTAAAATTTATTTTTTCTTAGTGATTTAAAATAATTAAACACTAATTGAAAAAAGAACTAAGGAAAGGATTTTTCGTTAAAAACAATATTTAATTCTGTTTTCCTTTCATGTTCACGTGCTTAAAAATTATTTTTAACAGGCGGTTCTGGGGGGGGGGGGGCGGAGAGAAGAGCCCTTCTGACGAAGAAAAAGAAAGTGTTTCAGTTCTCTGTTAAAAAAAGAAAAGAAGAAAGAAAATGCGGGTACAAATTTACTTTTGTACCCTAAATAATTCTCACATTTATTTTATGTTCACGTGTTTAAAAAATATTTAAAGACGGATTTGTGGGAGGGAGAAGCCCCCCCCCCCCCGCTGACAAAGAAAAGAAGTCTCTTCAGTTCTCTATTTTGAAAAAAAAAATGCTGGTAGAACCTTACTTTTGTACTTTAAAGTATTTCGTTTTTGACGAAACTGTTTCCTGGGAAATGTTCCGAGCGAATATTTCGTCAAATCGAGTAAATTTGTATCCTCAAAAAAGTGGGGAAATTAATTTCGTCAAATTACTTGTTTGAAAATGTAAAAATAGGCAGCTGGCGCCATCTATTGACAATTTTAGAAGCATCTGAAATTGACAGGGGGAAAAATTAGGACGCGTTACTCAAGTCTTCAATGGGATTCGAACGCGCGATCTGCGGTGTGGGAGACTACTTTGCTGCCCCCTTCGCCAGCTGGAATTTGATTTTAAATGTATCTAGGGGATGTTGATGTGTGTTTATATTTTTAGAAAGTAGATTGTATTTTTATCGGTGCTGTTATAATTTCTGCACATTTTAATTAATAAGGCTAGATTATTATTATGTTTTTTCTGGTTAATAAATAAGTGTATAATATGGTTTGATTAATAAAATTTATTAGAGAAATTCCCTTTGTTCAATGAATGATTAGAATATGGTCTAGTTAATTTGTTGGTCTAGAAATTATAAAGATGATGAGGGTTAAGATTTTAACACGCTAATGTTTATAAAGGGGAAAGGGATCAGTTATGCATATTTTAAATTTGATTGTTACATGAATATATTTCTTAAATAAAAAAGAGCTCCTGAAACTTTGATTATATATATAATAATCTGGCCGCGTGAATAGAGAAACAGTTTCGTCAAATATTTGAGATTTTCCATTTCATTAAAAATCACTTAATTTTGAGACGAAATGACTGTCAAAAATGATAAAATATAGCTCAAGAATTGCTGAATCGTCAAAAGTGAGAGTTTTATTTTTGACAGTGAGGAAACAGTTTCGTCAGATATTTGATGTTTCGCGTTTCGTCAAAAACCACGTGACTCTGTGACGAAATTATTGTCAAGAATAACGAAATACGAAATTTTATATACTTCATTTAAAAGTAAACTTTATTTCCAATCGTTTGGTACAAGTAACTTTCTTCTACAATAATTTCTTGCAGAGTTAGTAGAGGTGTTCAGTTTTTTTCTTGTCCAGGACTGTACATACTTGATTAAAGAACTCATCTAAGATACTCATTATATATATATATATATATATATATATAGGAATTATACCCAAAAGGATGAAAAAGCAAAAATTGAAAAAGCAAAATTGGAGAACTCTGAATATCTTATAGAATCTTCAGAAGGGCTTTATAAGAATATTCATAGTAAGTATATGTTATTTCAACAAATATTGTCAGCATTATGCCTAAAATCGACAATATTAAGCCCCTAATAACATATATAAATGAAATAAGAAAATTAAGGACCGACATGAGGTTCAAATGACAAAGCAAAATGAAACAAGAAAATTAAAACCCCCTACATGAGGTTCAAATAGCAAAATAAATAAATAAATATGCAACTGAAATAGAAATTAGATAAATAAAAAATTATTCAACTGAAATAGTAAATAGAACATAAAATAATATTCAAGACTCACCAAAAAGGACAAATTTGAAAGTAGATGTAAAAAGATTGTAGTTACTTGACATTTAGCCAGACACTTGCTGCTGCTCAAAATGGCTGCATATCAAAGCCCAAAACCTTGCTGAGAATAGTGATAATAAAATTATGTAGTGCTGCCATCTATCCCAGAAAATTATAAGTAAAATCTAAAATTGTAGACAAGTTAAAAAAATGCTAGTGCTGCCATCTGTTAGTGATTAAGATGAAATATAATAAAAAGAGAGAATGAGAAACATATATTGACAAAGCAAATAATATTTGAAATGTGAGGAAACTTAATGAAGTAAATAAAATTTAAATATAATAAAGATCAAATGGGAAGATAAAATACAATAATTAGCAATGTATAATAAGACATTGTGTGTATTTATGTTGTAGAAATGAAGTTGTGATGTGAGTAAAATGATTAAATGCATAAAACCCATTTTTTTTGTAACTTTTTTAGCAGTCCCGCCACATCCCTCTTAAATGGTATTTATATTTATATTTATATATATATATATATATATTTTTTTTTTGTGGGGGGGGGGAAGGGGAATTTTGTTATTCTATATATATATATTTTTTCTTCTTGTAAATTGTTTTTAAGAAAAAAGTTTGAATAATTATTTCAGCAATCCACGCCCACTCTCCTAAATATCGTTTTCCATTTTATAATCTTTATACATATTTAATGCGCCCATACTGGTAAAATTAGATGAATGAAATAAAGTGATTGCAATAGGTCGATTTCTACAGAAAACAATTTAAAAATCTTTGGATTAATATTCTGCTTTCTACTTTTTAGCAATTACTTTATATTTAAAATGAAGATTAAGGTAATGCATTCAAATTTTTCTTTATAAATTTATTTTGGAAAGAAGCGGCGGAGGGAGGACGTCAAAATTTATGTTTGTCCCGGTTGAAAAAATCATTGTTTAAGCCTTTAAGTTAGTGCACTGACTTTAAAAATGCACGCAATAATGAGGAGAATTTCAAACAATGTATGTTTCGTTTAAAGCCTCAATGATTTAATCTTGTTTCTTTTAGGAAAATTTATGCAATTATGAATGGAAATCACATCATGAATGTATGTCTAAAAGCAACTAAGTTAAAACAGGCATGAATAAAATGTGAATCCTCCATTTTTATTACAATTTTATGGATGAATGTTTATATATATATATATATATATATATATATATATATATATATATATATATATATATATATATATATATAAACTTATTATATATACATATTGAATATTAAATAATTAAGTAAGCATATATATAAAAATAATGAGATGGACGAATAAGTTGCTTTTACACATTTAATGACCTTCACAAGACATCACAACATGAAGACACACAGATCTAAGAGTACATTCCATGACTAAAGCAGTAGAAACAAACTTGTTAATATAGATAGCACTAAAGGATGGACTTATAAATATTCTTGTGATGCTGTGCCATATACAGCTTACTTTCTGAAGTAAAAATACCACAAAAAATGCATCATTTTTTCGGGTGGCAGCATGCGGCGTCAATCTTAGTACCAGCGAAATAAAAATTATTGTTAATTACATCCTTTTACAAAATCGTATTGTATGAAGTTTTAGAACCCTAATTTCAAAACGGTGGAATTCTTCCATAGGTATAAAAAGTAACTTCACAAACTTACCTTTTAGCATAACACTGAAAATATTTCTATAACTGCGTCAAAATGACGTAAATTTTCTCTTACTGTTTTCCGCCAGGACTGAGATTAAGGCTCTTGGTCTGTGATTTTGGAGCTGGTAGAGTTAAAAGTATGCAAATGACGTCATTATGATGCAATTATGAAAACTACATGATTTTATGCATTCAAATCCACGCATAAATAAAGAACGTTTTAAATGAGTATGTGAATAATTATAGATTATCGTAAAGTGAATGAATACAATTTGCCGTGCATATAAAAAACAGACGTCCGCCGAAAATAAAACTTAGTGCATCTTTTGGAGCAAAGATGAATATAAGATCGGGTCTTTTTTCCTCAGGAAAACTCGGTATTAAAATATAACAAGAAAGAAAAATCATGTGCCACGTGTACATTGAAAAACTTTCCAATACAATAAGAGCATTATTATTAAGCTTCATCTTTTGATAAAGTGAAAGGATACATCTAAACAGAAAAATTAAACAAAGCATTAACGGAGATGAAAAAAACACTTTTAGCAAATAGAACCCATAGGCGGGGTTAAATAGATATTCGAAATCTGATGTGCAGGCCTATATATAAACTATAAGTTTTATTATACACAGAACATTGACTAGTAAAATTTAATTCTGCTAGAAAACGCGCATTTACAATTTAAAACGCACTTTTGCCCCATTTTTCGCTCATAGACAATAATATATCTGAATTCTTTTTTTGCGGTATGTAAAGAAACATTAAGTGTTACAAGCACCATTTTCTCCAGGAAAGATTTTATGGTGTAATAAAGCACGTCAATTTCATTATGTTAGAAATTCACTTTAAATAATTAATGAATATAAATAGTAATATAACAGAATTATTTCGTACACACTTTGACAACCGAATTCTTTCGTGACCCAGTGTAAGTGAATAATTAATGCACACCATTTTTGATATGTAGGGAACAACTTGTAGTACGTCCCATTAATAAATAATCAATTACATGCAGTGCAATTGCATCACGTCATTGAAATAGGTTTCAGATAATCGAAGACATTGCACAGTTGAATTCGCTTATAGCGAACTCCGATTTAACAAGAAACCGGTTTTAACGAGCAAAGATAAAGCAAATGGTTGGCATAATATCAAAATCAATTGGAGTTATGAGGTATGTTGTTAGGAGGTAAATTCTGATATAGTGAGCAGAAAATCATAAAACTCACAAGATTATTCTTTTCTTTTCCATTATGGATAGTAAAGGCATTTTAAAATATGTAACTCATTTTACAGCTGAACTAAATTCCACTATAGAATGTGTGCGTGTGCGAATTTAAATAAATATACAAGGCTGCACAAAATGTTTTCCTAAAAAGCTATTATCTTTGAAATACGCCGTTATTGATAAACCAATACTAAACCTTAACTGCTGTTAGCGGTCTCGCAGACAGCTGTATTTTCAATTTTCAGAGTCTAAGAACTATAAATACTAGTGAAATTTTGTTTCGTTTGAAGTCTTAGTGCTATGGCTAGAAAATTTCGAATAGGTGAATTTTAATTACAATAGTTCTGTATACAGAAAGTTTAGTACAGATGTACTACCCTATGAGTTAATCTAGCTTTTTATTCATATTTCGATCAAGCAGTCTCAGAGACAGCTCACAGTATATATGCGACAATTTTTGTCACAGCAGTTAAGGATTTATAAAATAACATTTCGTGCAGAAAACAAATCACGGCCAGGAAAACTTAAATATGGTGCAGCGATATTACCTAACCTGCATGAAAAGCGGCCGTGTTGTCCAACCTCGAAATTTTGCTGTCCGCAGAGAAGCTCAGGTCAGCAACATCGGACCAGACAAGCTAAAATATCTATTAAAAAGAGAGATAGAGAGAGAAGGAAACGGGATTAGTGTGGAAAGGTAAATTTCATTAAGATTAATTCGTTGCCAATCGGATCATGTAAACGTTTGCTGTTACGTAGTTAATAATCAGAATCCTTGTGACTGATACCACTATTGTTTAGCGCAATTAAAAGGAAAATCTTTGTCTATATAAAAGTTCAAGAAAAAATACTATTTTTGTTGCTAATTGACAATTTTATTATTTAAGTAAAGAAATGTATTATTATTATTATTTTTTATTTCAGTAAATGAATACATTTTTAGAATTTTAAATATTTTTTTATGAATTTGTTTTGAAAAAATCACAAAATTCATTCAAAATCTTAATGAAGTTAGCATAAAATTATGTTTTAGAAATGTGTGCAATACAGATGTAATAATATTTTTTTTCTTCAAAATCGCCGATTTTTTGCATATAAAAACCAAAACCGAAAAATAAGACACATATGAAGTCGAAAATCGGGTAGTTGGTAACTATAGTTTAACTCAAGTGGATTTACTTGTGTAAAAAATGCTGCTCTGCTAGCTAAACTTTTTTTAAATATCAACATTTTTGTACTAACTCGTTTTTTTCTTTACTTTTTTTTTAATCTTTTTTTATTATTAATTCGTGTTTAAGCATTGTTATAATTTATTTACAATACGATCATAGGATAACATTATAGACATACTATTTAATAAATTTGCTTTACGCCATATTTGTATATGTAAATATTTTAATAATTAAAATTTCCTAATCTGCTTAGTAAATTAAAAAAAAATAACAATCTAAAAAAATATATATTTTTTTGCTCTTTGTGAAATTGAGTATCACACAATCTTTCACACTCTTTATTAATTTTATAAATTTTTCTGTTAACAATTACACCTTGAAGATAATTTTTCATCAAATGCTTCTTAAATGTTAAAAATTCTTTACCAGCTAATGCAACGAATGAGCAAATTTTATTTCTCTCCACTGCTGGTTGAAAATTTTCACAAAAGTTATTCACCTGATTAATTGCAGTGTTGTTTTTTCACGAAATCGAAGCATATCTTTTTCCCAGGAAATGTAACTTTTCATTCTAGAACTATTAGATATTCTGTCTGCAACTTCTGCTGCTTACGAATTTTTGTCGGGGTTTACTCGGCAAATATATTATAATGTGAAAGATATGTGATGCTGTTATTGCACTTTGCAATATCTGTATACCTAAAACAGAAGCAGCGTTTTTTCGTCATCTGTCCTGAGCTTTCTACTGAACCAATTTTAATAATTAGTTTTTAAACTAAAAGCTGTTTATTTGTTCCACACTAGCCTTTTTTCTTTTCTTTTTAATATTTCCATTTTTATATTTAGTTTTAATTTAAAAAGTTTTCTGCTATTGCGGAGAAAAAGGAAACAGTTGGAGTCTTTTTTATTTTATCTTTATACATTATATCTTTATTGATGTCATTTTCTCATTACAATTAAAAAGAAAATATATTTTTGGTTTGAATAGATAGTGTTTAGATCACCAAAAGACTCAAAGGTCCAAAAAGTTTACTGACACCATTTAAAAACAAAAACCACGCGCGAATTGGCTGCATTTGCAATGACTTGGTTAACAATTACCGCCATCATGGTCATTGTTTTGCTATAAAAAAAAAAGTTTTCTATATTTTTGATCGGTGTTTGTTTATTATAAATTTAGGAAAACAAATATTTATTTATTTTTATAAAATCAGTGAAGAACATACAAAACTGGAACTTTCTTGCGTAAATGGGCAACCCTTATTATTATGTTTTTTTAAAGTCTCTCTTAATATTTAATGAGCATTTATATAGATAAAAACATTCACGTCAGCATTTTCTTATATTTGCGTCAAAATCACATCATTTTCAAATATTTTTCATTCCATCAGGAGGGACCGAGATTCTCACTTTTGTTTTTTTTATTCAACTCTGAGGATTCAAGAAAGGACTCCTTTGATAAATCCTTGAAATAGCTGAATATTAAATTTATTTTCACTGCCTGTGCTTTTCATTACACGTCACGTATTTATTGAAAAGTATTTTAAGAACATGTAAAACAACAAAATTGGTCTTTTTATGAGTAATGTTTTTAATACATCTTTCTGGTGCACCTGGCTGCACCTCTATGGGTCATTCGATGTAAACATTTATCGATGAAGTGTCTAAGAATGTTGTAAAACATTACAAAAATAATAGATTGTTGGATTCTATTGCAAATTATACACTGGAACAATGTAACCTTATTACTGTTTTGCCCATCCCTAATAGATAAATGGCCGTCTATGGATATTAATTGCCAGGAAAACGATTTTAATTGTTTTATATGTTTTTCAGCTGAATTGAATTTTAGTCTTACTATGTGGGATGCATAAAAATCTATATATCAAATACAGGGTTGCACATAAGAAGTCGCATACATTATCGCCTGTAGAGTATAATTACTGAAAATGGGTTTTTAACTGTGTTATTTGTTTTTCAAAACGTTTATTTTAGCTTATCTCCTTTCATTCTGTGAGAAAATGAAGTTTCGTTAGTATATCCTCCTGATAGTGTTTTATAATCTATGGGTGATGCATGATTTCTTGTATGCATTCTTGTTTGTATTGTTATTAAAAGCCATGGATAATTAAAAAAAAAAAAAAAAAAGGTTAAACTGCAGATGATATCTGATAATAATTTCGAGAGGTGATTCCATATTATCTGAAACTGATAAATTGTTCCACAACAAAAGTAATTAGATTACCTTTAAAAAAAGTATCCGTTTTACTTCAAATAAATTCTGTTCGTGAACTCTACATGCATATTCAACTGAACTTACGCATGAGTTGCTATCAAGGCTTATGATGAATGTGACACGACGTGATAAATCATACTTGGCAGAAATATAAACGATTGAGAGATCTTTAATGCATTAAAAAATAAGTAAGAAGAAGATGAAAAACTGGAAGAGATAGCTCTTATGGGGATTAAACAGAATTTGAGTTATTTTCATATGTCATTTTGAATTAACAGAAGCAGCGAAGAATTTTTCCTGGAGAAATATGAAATTAAATTCTGAATGGATTGCCTGTCGCCAATGGGTGAAATATATTATTAATTCAGTTTAACTTTTTTCCTAGAGCCTTAAGTGAAAAAAATTCAATTATTTTTCATTTTAAAATTTAGCAGAAGCTAAAAACAAAATTATTGTTTCTTTTTGGAATTTGATATCTTTTATTTTCTATCTATTTGTACGTCTGACTACACTGCTCAAAACAATTAAAGGATATTGCCGTTTTAGGTGGATTTTGTATCTGGGAAACTTTTTAGCTGATTGATACATGGTCGACAGACATAGTAGGTTATATGAGAATAAATTACACATGTTTGGCAGAAAAAAATGCATTTTATTGCGCATTTGTGTACAAAAGGAAAAAAACACAATTTGTGCATATGAGAAAAAAAGAATAAGAAAAGGTGTTTTCTTCAAAGAAAATCATTTTCAGTAGGGGGTATGGTTTCCACGGGCGGCCAGCAACGTTGAACACCTTTGAGGCATGGACTCAATGAGGCTATTAATGACGAGTTGGAGTATTCTGCCCCACTCTTCCAGAAGAGCTCTTTCCGGTTCTTGGAGAGTTTGTGGGGGTTGTTGGCGACCAGAAACTCGTCTTCCTAGAGCGTCCCAAACGTGCTCGATTGGATTCATGTCTGGAGAACACGCTGGCCATTCCATTCGAACGATTCCTTCCTCGAAAAGGAAATCCTCCACCAGGTTTGCACGATGTGGCCTGCAGTTATCGTCCATTAAAATGAAGTTATCTCCGATTGCTGCAGCGTAAGGGACTACAATAGGTCTGAGGATCTCATCCCTATATCGGCGACCAGTCAGAGCTCCATCTCGAATGATGTAGAGGTCAGTGCGCCCGTCAATGGAGATGCCACCATACACCAACACTCCTCCACCGCCAAATCTGACACTTTCGTGCACGAACGCAGGATTATTCCTACTGCCACGGTCCCTCCAGATGAAAATACGCCTATTATCCGGATGCACAGAAAAACGGGACTCGTCAGAAAACAGAATATTGCTCCATTCACTTCTCCTCCAGTTGACATGCTCGGTTGCCCACTCCCTGCGGTCGCGACGATGCCTTGATGTTAATCTAACACATACCATCGGTCGGCGAGCATACAGACCTACAGCATGGAGCCGGTTTCGGACAGTCTGAGTTGAAATCGTGGTGCCTGTAGCCGAGCGAAGGTGTTGTTGGAGAAGAGTAGCGTTCATGTTTCGGTGTCTCCGAGCTGTTAACGCTAAATACCGATCTTCATTGGGCGTTGTTGCCCGTCTTACGACCTTGCCCTGGTCTTCGGCCTGCACATCCACTCTCCAAAAAACGGTTCCAGATCCTGGAAATGACACTTTGTGACACTCCAATGGCTTGCGCTACTTCGGCTTGAGTTTGGCCCCCTTCTAACCTATCAACTATTCTCCAAGCTTCTGAATCTGTCAAATGACTTCGCTGAGACATCGTACTCATCGAAACAAAGCAATCACTGAATGCCGATCATCCTTGTCTTCATTCTCTTTTATCCAGTTGAAAGTCAAATTTCATTCGCTGCCGCTGAAGCGAAGTTTTTGACGTCGAACTCAAAATTTGCATACTCCACAGTTTGAAAACCAGAAAAATTTGCATTTGTGATTCTCTTCTTCTATTTTCGGCAAAAAAAATTTCGTTTATATCTTTATTTTATATAAAACTTCAAATATCCTTTAATTGTTTTGAGCAGTGTAATATCTTCCTTCTAAAGACTATGGGAAGATAAATATATTGATTTTCGGCAAATCTATAGAGTAAAACATTTTCTTTTTCTATGATGTTTTGAGTGTTTTAATGAAATTTAGCCTCTTTATTTACTGCCTCTCTCTGATTTTTTTTTTTAAGGCTTATTTGACTGCGTTATATAAGATCCAAAACCTAAGTTTATTCCGCAAATTTTAATGTTTTCAACTATATCAATTTTACTTTTTTTTTCTATATGAAGCGCTCATAACACCATCGTAGCTTTTATGTATGTATTACTTGATTTTTCACAAATCAACATATGTAAAAACTACGGTAGTGCTATAATAGCGCTTCAAATAAAAGAAATTAAATTGATATAATTGGAGATACATTAAAATTTGCTAAATAAACTTACGTTTCGGATCTGATATAACACATTTAAAGAATCTTCAAACAAAAACCAATCTGAAAAAGCAGAAAATATAGATCCTACATTGTATTAAAATGATCAAAACATCTTATAAAGGGATAAAAATTATTTTTTTTAAAACACTTTGGAAGACCGTAAATCACTGTTTATCTACCCAGCATCTTTAGCAATAGCTAAAATAAATTGGAATTATGAATTTCTTTTTAAAATTCAATACTTTTCCTTTTCTTTATCTACCTGTTTTTCAACCTGTCAAACTGACTGTCTTCATTTTATATTTAATATTCATATCCGGAAGAAAAAGAATACCATCTTGAGACAAATTAATGAATTTAAAGACAAACGCAAAAGTTAAATCTTTGTATGGCTGCATTCAAGTATTAAAGTACTTTGTTATATGAATAAATACTACTATTTAATTTGAACAGTAATAACGGGCCAATTTTCTAATGAAGAAATTGTAATAGTATTAGTATGATATGTAATATTGGCTTACATTAAAAAAAAAGTGTTATAAACCCTTAATGATAATTTTGATTTTAATATAGTTTTTTATTGAAAAAAAAATTCAAGAGGTGGGGAAAAGGGAAAGTGAATATAAAGTATTATTCAGCTCTTTGAATATTAAAATTTGTTAATTTGACGTTTTATGGTGTATTTTTATAGTAGATAAATAATCTTAGAAAATTTCAACTTTTATGCAGCCAAAATGTAACTCAAATTACGGCTTATATACAGTATGCTCACTAAAGTCCCTTGCCACCCTCTTAACTTTGGAACAGCTGCTGCTATATTTATAAAAGTGGTGTCTAGGTATAGTAAAGTAGCCATGCGCTACTGAATGAAACCGCCTACGGCGCCACCTGGTGGAAAACTGCGAAGTTAGCGTTCCTATCTCGAAAACGGAAAGAGATAGAATAAACAAATGAATTACAAAGTTGTAGAGCATCATCGATTTAGTACAAAAACACCTTGTGGACATAAATGCGAAGCATAGTACGGTTAAAACGCGCATTTGTTTTTTCGTGATTTCCTACGCTGTGACGTGACAAAACGATCTTAGAAAGAAAGAAACAACCAGTTATGAAACAGAAGGTGTATGCGACCCCTCCACAAACATTACAGCACCTTAAACGACGCATTACGAAAGCTTGTGCCAAAGTGTCACCATCTATGCTCCAGCGTGTGCAACGTGAAATTCAAACAAGGGTCCAAATATGCATTGCAGCTGACGGTGAGAAGTTTGAACATCTAAAATAAAAGTATATTATTATAACGAGTTGTTTTTTCTTTCTAAGATCGTTTTGTCACGTCACAGTGTAGGAAATCACGAAAAAACAAATGCGTGTTTTAACCATTCTATTCTTCGCATTAATGTCCACAAGGTATCTTTTTGTACTAAATCGATGATGCTCTACAACTTTGTAAATCATTTTTTTTCTCTATCTCTTTCCGTTTTCGAGATAGGAACGCTCACCCCGCAGTACTCCACCAGGTGACGCCGAAGGCGGTTTCATTGAGTAGCGCATGGCTATTTTACTATACCTAGACACTACTTTTATGAATATAGCAGCAGCCGTTGCGAAGTTAAGAGGGTGGCAAGGGACTTTAGTGGGCATACTGTATATTGAAGACTTTTATGAAAGGAAGTAAGGATTTTATACAGATCTGTCTCCGTTTTAGTTTTGTAAGACAGGAATAGAATTAAGAAATAAGTAAAATCACACTTATTTTCGCATTTAAAACTTCTTTTCACCTTTTTGGTTTCATAAAAACTGCAATTTAGTAATACATTTAAATTTATTAAAATAAATAATAAAAACTGTCTAAAATGTATTAGTCCCTTGAAGGAAGAATGTTATTTTTATTTGTCCTATAATTAATCATTGACAGTTTAAACATTTAATAACAGGAACAAGTTCCGCAAATTATACTATATTTTTCTTATTCCGATAATTTTAAAAGTGTTTATTAATATTACAAAGATGTTTATTCACGTTTGTTTATTTCTGTAATGAGAAAATCATATAATGATTTTACGACATCGAATCAGCACGCTGTATTTTTGCATTTTTGCATTTTAGAATGGATTCTAAATGTAGTTGTACAGAACTTGGAGTTTCTTACTTTTTACTCATATTTTGTACACATGAAATCGAATCTGACTTCCTGACGACAGCAAGAGCAATATGAATATACACTGTAAAAAAAATTGCAGTAAAATTACGGGCAAAAGCCTGCAGCAGAGATTCCAGTCATACCCCGTAAAAAAAAAAAAAAAAAAAAATAATAATAAAAAAAGAAAAAAAATCCATGCCCATCATTGTGTGCAGCCCGTAATTTTATGGGGCAAAGTAATATAGCATTATAATGCACAGGATATAATGCACTTTAAAACACAATAACACTTTGCTTACTGTTCCGTATAGCACGTAGCACGTTAAATCACAGAATCACTGTTTTGGCGGGTTAAAATTTTCGAAACACGAGTAAAATGAAGGGTTACACCCTAGCGGAGGACAATGTATGGGGTCGTACCGTATTTTTGCTAACATATAAGCTAGAATTGTAAGAATATGTGGATTGCTCTTAATTTTCTAAGTATCTAACGGATAAGGCCGCTTATTTAGTGGATTAGACCGTGTTTCATCAAATAAGGCTCTTGCCCGTGAAAATTGAAGGGCAAACGCTCATAAATTTACAGTTTTTTCTGAGAGTGTACATTCATTCATCTGCCCAATTATAATAAAATACACCACGGGACTTTTTTCCAACTCACTGAATGATGTGTTTTTTATTTAGAGAAAAGTGACACATAAAAAGTGCATCCCGTAATTTATTATATAAGTAAATATAGGTATCAGAATTTTATAATAATAAATGAATATTAAAGAATCTTATATGATCCTAATCCGCTAATTTATTTCGCCAATCACGTAATAATTTTCACCTACACATGTACAAAAATGTCATGTACATTGACCTGATGCCGAATAAATCAACAGTTCTTTATATTTTCGCAAACAAATTATGTATGTAATGTATCTTTAAATAATAATTAATTAAAAATAAAACAAAATAAATGAATAAAAACACCTTAAAGCTGATATTTTAAACAGAATTCCGTAATATGCAAATCATGAAATCAGTGAGGCTTTAGAGAGAGAGAGGCAAGGTTGTCTGGCTTGGGTTAGGGAGGGGTGGGGTGGGGGGATTTTAAGGAGAAGTAAATAATTGAAATACTTTGTTAATAACTGTTGTACTGGGAGGTAAAAGTTGGGTAACTCAGTGGTTAGAGCTTTGTCGCATCTAGTTAAGGTCCCAGGTTCAAATCCTGGCCTAAACTGGAAAAAAAAAAAAAAAAAAAAAAAAAAAAAAAGATGTTGATTTTACAGTATAAAAACAGAAATCGCCTTGTTTGAAATGCGAATTAAGATTGTTGTATTTACTAGAGTTCTTCTAGGATACATGTCTGAACCAGTCCTACCCGTGGACCTCTCGGGCCAATCCTGGAACTTATTCTAACCGGGGTTGTGTCTGGGCTGTAATTTTTTGTGAAAATAATAGTGATATTTTATTTTTTAGTGAAATCTTTAGAAATTTATTTTATTTTCATAAATTACAGAAAAATATTTTTTTTAAATCTACTTTTTTTTTTCTTTATAGTGCTTTAAATTGTGAATTTTTTCACTGACGTTTTAAAATTTTATTTTAATTTTATTAACGTGAGGCAATATTAGGTTATTAAAGGTTTTATAAAATATTATTTTTGCAAATTATCGATATGTATATTGTATTGAACAAAACTGATTTGTCTTATAAATTTGTGAATTAAACTAAAATTTAATATTTTATAAATTATAATTTTTTACAAAGTTTATATTTTTTTCTTTAAATTTATAAAAGTAATTAATCATTTTTTCTTTACTTTCATAAAAATGAAGTTTATGATTTTATAAAGTTTATAATTTATTTCGTTAGTTTATAATTTTATAAATTAAACTAAATTAATTTAGACTAAATTAATAAATCCAAATTTAAACTTACCTATCCCAAGGTCATTAATTGCGAAATTTTCTCTAAAAATCTATTTTTTTATTTTAATATTTTTAATATTTCATAAAATAATATCTTTGCAAATTATCGGTATGCGGGTATTAAACTAAACTGATTTGCCTTATAAATTTGTGAATTCAACTAAAATTTATTATTTTATAAATTATAATTTTACAAAGTTCATAATTTTCTCTTTAAATTTATAAAAAATAATTAATAACTTTTTGTTTGCTTTATAAAATTATAAACTTCATTTTTATAAAAGTTTATAATTTATTTTGTTAGTTTATAATTTTTATAAATTAAACCAAATTAATTTAAACTAAATTATTAAGTCCAAATTTAAACTTACCCATCCTAAAGTTATTAATTTCAAAATTTTCTCTAAAAATTTATCTATCTGTTTTGATATTTAAAAAATTATTCATTTTAACAGAACCATACACAAAAGCTCGCAGCAAAGCTTAAATATAATAATTTAATTTATTATAAATTTGTTTATTCACATAAGTTTTTAAACTAAGAAATAAAGAAAATTTACTTTAATAGCATGTAATAAATACGCCTGCTTAAGATAATTATTGTTTTTACTGGAATTGATAAATAAATCAACACACAAATTATTTTTAAAAGTATGTACTCTTGCCAAAAGAAACAATCATTATTGTTAATACAATATTTTACACATATAATACATAAAAAATTTAAATTTATCTGTTATAAAGCATCAAATAATAAAGCAAAATATAGAACAATTTTGAAAAGAAAATATTAAAAATATTGGAACTCTGAAAATATCCATCTGACTATCCAACCGTAGCGTAGTGGTCTTGCCTGCTGGTTTAGTAAAAGCAAGGTCCTGGGTTCGATACTCATCGTGGGAAGTAGTGGTTGTTTATTAAAAACTCGCTCAGAAATGAACGGAAAAAAAAGAAGCGTACCTGTCTGTCCCTTGAGAGATGAGGTTTTTTCTTTGGTCCTATAAAATTTATTTGAACGACATAAAAATTTCTAAAAAATACGGAAGATATCCGTTATAAAACGAAAATTTAAAAACGGATATTTCAGAAATCACGGAAAATTTCCTGGAATTTGCGGAATTTTTTTCCCGTTAAAATGCGGAAATAGTACTGGCGTCTCGATTGCCAGTACAATTTCCGGAATTTTCAGGAAATTTTTTTTACAGTGTATAATCACTTGCTGACGTCCTATCTACTTGCTTTCTCTATTACTCATATTGATGATACTCTCTTTGTATTATTCTCAAACATTTGAAAAAGTCCGTTAAACTTCCAATATGACGTCAGATTAATTTTGTTTTTAATGCTCTAATGACATCATATTAACCTGCTTTCTGTACTTACAATCCTTGTATTATTGAGAAATGCTTGAAAATTTCTGTTTTATTACCAATATGACGTCATTTTAATCTTTTTTCAATTGGTGAAATTTTTTATTTCATTTTCATTTTTCACATGGAAATCTTTCAATAGAAAAATAATTATTGTAGAAAGAATTTTATTGTGGATTTTTAATTTGCTATAACAAATTTTTTTTTAAATTAATAGGAAAAGGTTGTTCGATTTTTGGTTTATTATCTCTATATATTAAAATAATACGATTTTTTTTAATTTTATGATTTTCAGCTTCATAGTATGTATTCAGCTATAAGTACACAAAATTTCAAGTGTGTAAGTTATATAATTTCTAAGAATGTGACGGACAGACAACGTAGCGGGACGAATAGGGTTTCGTAAGATGAACGAAACCCTAATATACATATATATATATATTTACAGTAGACTCCCGATTACCCGACATCCATTAAACTAAAATTGTGATACATAATTGATGTGGTCGAATGAATAGCAGGGTTACATTAAAAACATTTTTAAATGCTGCTTTTAATATGTCCTGCTGGCTATATCAATTATTCTTATAATCTTAGTTTAATAGATGTCGGATAATCGGGACTATATATATATATATATATATATATATATATATATATATATATATATATATATATATATTAATTTTAAGAATTTTTTTATCGGCACTATATATATTACTTTTTTTTTCTTTAATTTTAAGAATTTTTCGCATATTTTGATGTCACATTAGTAAAAGAAAAATGGTGTCACGCATTGCTCCATCTATGATTGTAATCAGGTCTGTTTGCCATCATCTCAGCATTCACCTTTCATTTGCACCTGCATGGCCGAGGAGGGGGCGAGCCTAAAGCAGGCCCTCTAATTACGAGCACAAGGGCCCGGCGATGGAAGCAGGGAAGTCAGACGACTTTATCGAGATTCTCTAGCAATTACCAGACCCCCGCTTTCACCGCTGATGGTTTTCAAAGACCATGCAATTTCTTCAACAACTTTTTTTTTTCTTTATATTTTCCACTTTCACTCTTAGTCGTTCGTAATACTTTTGTGATTATAATGATTATCTGGATGGAGAGCACAGCTCGCTCACCCCCTTCGATATATGTATTTTTTTTTTTATTCCTGTTATTATTATTGTTATTATTGTATTACCTTAAACGCGGAACTACCATTTTGCTATATCTCGCGCAAGGGCTCTTTTTAATTTTGCGCAAGTAAGGTGTGCTCGTATAAGCGTTTTTAATGGACACGAAGCCACAGGTGCTGGATTCTCTCGCGTAAGTTTAGTTATTTTATTTCTTCCGTTTTATTTTTTTGTTCTGGACAGATTTGCCGGGCGTTGCCCTGGCATCGTAGGGTGCATCCGAATGCGCTCGTATATATACAGGGAGTCATTAGAGGTGTATATTCGACAAAGTGATTCGATTAGCCGGAAGATGGATTTCTTGATGATAGGTCCCGAGCGCGTTTATTGTTTTTAAATGCTTCTCTTTCATCGGTGCGCTTTGGCGTAATGTTGTACGCCTACCCTTCAGAAGTGATGTCGAACGCCGAAATGGGCATCCTGCAGAGTTGCGGAAATTGTGGGACGCGACATGTTTATTGTTAAGTAAAACGGGTTATAATACATTTCAAACATGTCATTGCGGAAGATAAAACGTGATGTATTAGAGCAAGGCTTTTAACCTTCATTGTTCTTTCAATGCATCTTCATTTTATATTAAACTGTTCATTCATGTTTAAGAATGTTATTTATGCAGATTTAATAGCTAGATCATTTACACGTATAAACATAGTTAAGAGTTTCCAGTTTTTTTTTTTTTAAACTTACAATAGATGATTTTTTTGCAGTGAGTTGCATGGTTGATTTTTCACTCTAGGACGACTTACAAACATTAGGGCACAAGGTACATCACAAATTTATAGACCTCCAACTGACTCTTGCTGGTTCGATAGTACTGTAGGCATTTAAAAATATGTATTTACCATTTGCCAACATTTGTACGCAGTTTAGAGGATTATTGAATTTTACCAACAATTCAACAATTATATACTGTTTATGAAATGCATCCAGTTTGCAAATAAGTCTTATAACATAGCTTAATAAAGACATTTTTAAAAATTAGCTAAGGTGATTTGGGGATCCTTGAACTTTCAGGGACGAGTCTTCGTGAAAAGTAGGTCGGGATTCTAGGTAACATATCACTTAAATTCGTTTTGTAAATTTTATAATGGATCATCATTTTATATTTTTCACTTAATTTTAAAATATTAATATAGTTATCTTGCAAGAATATTCACTTTAGATGTTAAAAAAAAAAATACAAGTATTTTTTGTAGTACTTGTGCTAAAATCCGCATCCATTATTTTCAGTGAAATAACAAAAACCATATACATAACTCAATGAGTGACTGAGAACATAAATTCTGTTATATCACAAACTTCTTCCCCGATTCAGGACGGTCATTGCTGGAATGCTAATTATACAGGATTTAAGCAATATATATATATATATGCGGATACACAATAATGTACTCAGCAGAAAATTAGTCGGAAAACTTAGTGTCAACACTCCCGCAAACAGTCCCTTTAGCTGGAAATATGAAAAATCGAAACCTTATCACAAATAAGAAGCGAGATAGGTAGATAACTTGAATTCACTCATTCCAGATAATTTGAAAAGACGTTATATATATATAAAAAATTCCTCGTCATATTAGCAAAAGTATAAATATGAGAGTCAAAATTTGGAGTCATCATCACTGCAAGCTATTTCTGGAGAGATTAGATGATTGCCTTTTGTTTCAATGATTTCTCTTTATCACAAAGAGATATTTTACTTTTTTCTCTGGTTCAAATTATGATTAGGGTTAGCGTGATCTTTAGCCTTGAATAAGAAATTAATTTATTAAAGGAACTTGTGTATTTACTTGCAAATCATCTTTGACTTTACAGATAGACAAAGGCTTATTCCATTCAATAAATGAAATTTATTGAATGAAATTTCATGATAAATTTTGTTAATGGATTTCCACAACTGTTATTTTCTCGTATTAAGGTGCCTATATCAAGTTTGGGGAAAATAAGCAGAAGATAAAGCAAAATTTAATTAATGAGAAAAAAAATAAATGCAGTTTCCTGAATGATGTATAACGCGAATTCGGATTATGTCTAAAAAATTATACTATAATAATATTTTTTTCTCCCTAAATTGTCAATTTTTAAGCATCCAGCAATAAATACATTAGAACTTTTATAATATGAATTTGGTTAAATCGAAGAATTGGATAAATTGAACTTCTTAAAATTCTCTTACAATCGCAACATGTTGTAAAGAAGCCGGTTTTAACAAATAACAAATTTTCACGTTCCCTTAAGTTTTGTTATAAACGGTACCCACTGTGTTACTGTTACTAATAACTACACAATGCTTTAGTTGGCGGAAATGTTAATACTAAAATATAAAGACTGTAGACTTTTACTTATAAATATACCAAGCGTTGTCTGACAATAAAAAATGTCGTCTCTCTCTGTTTGTCAACATAAGCATTCGCAAATGAATATTTAATTCAAGCAATGATTTTTTGGTGGCATTCGAGAACATGTGAGAGATTTTAGTGACATTAAGGTATCTTAATGACGGTCATTAATTTGATTAAGTACTCAATTCGGGAGAATATGCCGAATAAATTGTTTTTAAAGATCTTCAATATCTGGAGAGAATCAATTTGTGGGTGTCATACAATTATTAGAGGAGTAAGTGCTCTCTGATCTACAAACGAGAATCATCAAATTTATCCAAAAACTTAATGTAAAAATTTTAACATAGATGTTCATCAGTAAAATGGCAAAAATCAAACACTGATATCTTTAATAGTAAGCAAGATAGTGAGAATAATCACGTTAATCTCAAATGACGTCATAGAAATATTTCCACGTTATATTTGCCAGACAATATGTATGTTAGAGAATCAAAAATTGGAGTTAGTGACATTTCAGGCAATTGCCTGTAAGATTAGAGATTGTGCTTTGAATTTCAGTGATACTTTGTTGGTTATTGTATTAGGCTATTTAAAAAAAAAAAAAAAAAATTAAGTTCGAGTTGCGACAAGGTTTATTCTGATTTTTATTCTTTATTATTGATTAGAAAAATATAGGGAACCGACTTACTTATTTACAGTTCACATTTGACTTTCTAGTAAAAGGAAATTTTTTAACGACAGTTTTTTCTTTTCTCACAAACCCTTTCCGTTCATTTTAAAATGAATGATTAAAAAAAGTAAAGAAAGAAACTAGAAAAGAAAGAAGAAACTATATTGAAATTGCTGAATAGACTTTATTGATAAAGTTTCTCAACAGAATTCTAATACACTTTTATTTACCCGTATGTTCTGCGCATTAGGTTTGAGAAAATTAGGTAGAATCAATGAATCTACATCAAAATATGTATTGATTTCCAACAAATTGAGACAAAGCTCATTTTGTAACACATTTATAACTTATTTAAATATATGTTTTCTTGAATGACGTACAATGTTTTTTAAACACATAGTTTTTTAAAACACTGTTTTTTAAACATTGTGAAACGTGAAACAATGTTTAAAAAATGCTAACCCAAAAATATTTTTTTATGCATTGTGAATTTTTAAACAACCAACAATGAATACTATCTATTTAATGCAAAACTCCTTAGCTGCGGAAATACTATTACTTAAAATAAAGCCACCAGCATTTTATTTATAAATATACCAAGCATTGTCTGGCAATCAGAAGTGTCAATCCTCCTTGGCCTACAATATAAGCTCTCGCAAATAAATATTTAATCAAGCAAGGTTTTTTTTTTTTTTTTTTTTTTTTTTTTTTTGGGTAACATTCGAAAGATTATTTCGTTGCTTTAATTTGGGTATCCTATAATGAAGACCAGGTAAACTGTTTTTAAAGTTCTTAAATATTTGAAAAGAATCATTTTGTGGGAGTCGTATAATCGTTAGAGGAGTATGTGTTCATTGATCAGCGATAAGTTTCATATACTTCGCGTCAAACTTCTCCCAAAACTTAGTATTAAAATTCTGAAAAATACTTTCATCTGGCAGATGCAAAAATCGAAGCTGTATCTCCAGTAGAAGGAGAAATAATGAGAATATTCAAGAATAATTTTATAGAAACATCTCTCTAATATTTGCTGGAATATAAATATATGTTCGAGGGTCAAAGCTTGGAATTAGTAAATTGCAAACACTGGCTTGCAAGGTCAGTAATTGTGCGCTCTATGGGACTCTGATATATGTTGATTATAGTATGTTTGGCTATTATATTTCATTATACATTACAATTCCGGTATTAGTTCTTTCTTCCAGGTGGAGTTTTGACAAAATTTAAAGATTTAGACAAAAAGTTAAGACAAAACTCCCCCCCGCCTCTCATTTATAATACATTTAAATATGTTTTCTTGGATGACGTACAATGCTAATTTCCTCTCTTTCTCCACGTTGTGAATTTTTAAACATCCAACAATAAATATTATCTATTTAATGCACTACTCCTTAGCTGCGGAAATGCTAATACTTAAAATACAGCCGCAGAGCATTTTACTTATAAATATACCAGAAGCATTGTCTGGCAATCAAAAATGTCATTCCTCCCTGGCCATCAATATAAGTGTTCGCAAATAAATATTTAATTCAAGCAATGGTTTTTTTGGCGGCTTTCGAGAATATGCGAGAAATTTTCGTGACATTAAGTCGGGTATCCTAATGATGGCCATTAATTTGATTAAGTACTCAATTCGGAGGGATTCGCCGGGTAAATTGTTTTTAAAGATCTCCAATACTTGGAGGGAATCTATTTGTGGGAGTCATATAATCGTTAGAGGAAATTGAAATCGTTGGAAAAGGTTCGTATTTTTACAAAGTTTTGACGGAATTCCGCTTTTCCGGGTATTGAAGGTGCATGGGCATAAAACTTTCACTAAAGCGCGGTAAAAAGGGAAGATTATTCGTTTATCATTCGTAAGAAATAAACAACGAGCTTTATACATAAATAAACACTATTGATTGAAAAGGTTGTATGTGTTATTTTTCAAGAATACTCGCCAATAGTTTTAAATATAATTTTACATTTATAATAATCGCTGAATAAGACGATGATCATAATGATGATAAAAATAATGATAGTAATAATATTGCATTTTTTCCCGTGTGCTGCACCCTCGCATAACACTCGCACCTTGGTTTTTATTTTAATACCCGATTTAAGAAAAAATGAGAAAAAATAGGAGAAAGCCATTTCAAACAAATTATATAATATTAAAATATAACAGTCGGTATTAAAAACATACAATGTTTACAATGTATTGCTAGGTAAATTTAAGGTACATTTAAGGTTTAGGTAAATTTAAATACAAAATCACTGCGCAAGGATTTTATACAATAACTTATAGTCATATATTCATAGACCAATCATATCACAAATACTCATGTATCACTTGCACCTCAATATTTCAATCCCTCCCCCAAAGAAAAAAAAGTGGTATACGCGAAAAAATGCGATAATAATAATAATAATAATAATTGTTGTTATTGCTGTTACATAACTGTAACATGCTTTTGGAATTATCGTACAAAATGATCGTAAACAAAAACATTGAACAAATGAGGGGGGAAAGTAAGCTGATTAATATAGAAAACATTTGTACATAAGATATGTAATTTATTTTTCATTTTTACTTTGTGCATCACAGCTTATTGAAAGGATAAACACTGCCAAATTTCAATCTGTCATCTTCAGATTTTCATGTTTTACCATCTTTCTCAAAATGCAATACAAATCTAAAAATTACACTAAGTTTTCTTAGTTGTTTGGTATTCTATCATAAAATGTTTTGTGAAATGATGTCACCAGTACATAAGAATAATCAAATGTCATAATTTTCTTTCATAGGAATATAACATATTCAGTTATTTTCAATTTCGCTGCATTTAAATAAGTCTGAAACTTTTCAAACAAAGTCTCTAAATCCCAGTGTTTCTCAAACAGATTTTCCTTAAAATATTCTGAAAGGTTCTTTAAATTTGATTCTCTGCATGAAAATACTTAAGTAGAAATTTCATCATTGTAAAATATTTGAACTGATAGAGGGTAAAGTACCTCTATTGCTAAAATGTTAAAATGAGTGAATGACAACAGGATTTACGAATAAATGTATTTAAAGATAAGTAAATGCTTTTCTTCACGTACATTATAAAGGCAAGATTTTATTCAAAAATTTTGGTGCCCTTGTCGTATTTCGGTATTAAAATTAAGTGGGATATATAATTTCCCACCGCCCTTCAAGGAGTTAAGCAAACGCATAGTTAAAAAAAATAAACAAATAAATAAATAGATTAATGATAATAATAATAATAATAATAATAATAATAATAATAATAGTAATAATTCGCTAGTAAGAAAATTATTGTTTTAGTAACATTTTATTTATTCAACCCAATGAATAATTTTTTGCACTTTATTGCTGCTTTTTTTTTACTGTTAATATTTTTGTTTCCTTTTCATTTCAGTAATTTTATCAAATAATATTACTACATCTATAACTTCCTTTTTTAAAACGGACAAAACTAAAATGTATTGTATTTATATTTTTATCTACTTTAAACTTAACGATGTTTTATTCACGATATTAATTGCATTCGGGATTCAATCAGTTCATCACCAGTTGAAAACGTTTCTTCAACCGTTAGGTGATTTGTTCGGTTTCCTTTCAACGTTGTGTAAATACGAGTTATGCTCCTTTAAAAAGTCCACGATTATTTTATCTCTCCCCCATAGGCATACGGTACTTGAGCAAATTTAACAATCAAATCAAACAATTACTTAATTTTTTGCTAGCTAATCTTCTTTGTTAAGGTCTTTTATACAGAATCGATGAAAATTTGTTCTCTATCAAAAATTTTTATCCCTAAATTTTCAAAATGAGTTTGTATAGCTTTAAATGGATGACATATAATAAACAAGTTGGAAATTGTACGTCAAACGTGACAAACGAGGTGCGTTCGTACTATAGCTAGTTATATAAATATTCAGATCTTGATGATTTTTAATTCTGTGAAATGAATTATATCGTCTGCAGATTAATTTCTGTCATAAAATAAGTATCTTGGTCGCTTGACGATTAAAACTCGAAAGCTCCTCTAACAAGAAGGCACCGATTTAAAAAAAAAAAAAAAAAAAAATTCAAATTTCTTAATAAATATTTTTATTAATATCTCCTAAACTTTTGATTCGATTTTAAAAAAAATTGAAATGTCTCGACAAAATTCTGCAAAGATAATATATCAAATTCCAAACCATTCGGTTGGGTAGTGTTTGCGTTGTTATATGCGGACGGACGGACAGACAGACGGACAGACAGACAGACAGACGGACGGACCAAGCGACGACAATAGGTGCTACGTATTTATATAATTACGAACGCACCTAAAAAGCACATATTCAGTTAATACTAGCCTAAAAGTGCGGGATTTTGAAGGAGGTGGGTAGATAGGCATTGTTTTCTACCCCCCCCCCCCTTCCTCCAGATAGAGTCTAAAAAATTTATTATTCTTAAGATGTTTTGAATGTTTTACTATAATTTAGAATGTGTATTTACTGCCTCTCTGATTAATTTTGGTTTGCAGATTGTTTGAATGTGTTTTACAAGATCAGAACTACTTGTTTATTTAGCAAATTGTATAATGTATTGGGCTTTCCGGAAAATTCCTTCCGTTTGGGAAAACCAATTTGTACCGGAAAATTCTGCCCGTTAATTATTAGACATTAGCTATCAAATTAATGTCTAATAATTAAATGATAGAATTTTTCGGTACGAACCACCTTTCCCAAACGGAAAAAACTTTCCGAACAACCCAATATTTCAATTACTACATATCAATTTGATTTTATTCAATTCCTACTATTAGCTCACACTCTCTATATATTTATATATCTTGTTCAAATTTTCAATCGTTAATAAAATATTTTCTATTCATCCTATCGAGTTCAAATAATTTTTTTTAAACTTGTACTGGATGACAATTGATGTTAATACAGTTTTTTCAAATATTAATTCATTAATTAAATTTAATTAATTAATTTTAATTTTATATTTCATTTCTGTTCAAAAGGGTAGACTCACTCCATATTTCTAGTCTCACCTTCACACGTAAAAAGATAATGGGGCTGTTCACGGACGAAGATCAGGCGGCTCGCGGGCGAAGGAGACTATAAATGTGGAGTGAGTCTATACTTTTGAACAGAAATGAACTATAAAACTAAAATAAATAATACAATTTAATTAATTAATTAATATTTGAAAAAACTATTATCGTTAACTATAACATCGCTATGGCACTTTATTGTGAAGTTTGGTAATTTTTGAAATTCAATATTTGAAAAACGGCATAATTATTAGATTTTAAATTTATATCAAGAAAAATACAACTTTTTTAACTTTCTAACGCAGTTTGTCTAACAATTTTGTGAGAAATACTTTTCGAGCTATTAATTTTTGGTATTTTAGCTATTTATTTTTTATTTAATTTTTAATACATTTCAAAAATTTCTCTTATGTAAGATATTTAGCAGGATATAAATTTAGGAATAAATACCGTCAGTGGCAAAGCGTGTAGATCGCTGGAAAAAAATTTCTATTTGACCTAAGTAGGAATTGACTTAAAAAAAAAGTTTTTATATTACTTGTTTTTTCAATATGAAGCGCTTATAACACCATCATAGTTTTGACACATGCTAAAATATGAAAAATACGGTAAAATATATAAAGAGACTTTGATGATGTTATTAGCTCTTCATATCGAAAAAATAAAACTGATAATATACATTATAATTTGAGTGAAATACATTAAAATTTGCTGAAAAAAAAATCTTTTTCTGATCTTGTATAACACATTCAAACAATTTTCAAACAAAAATAAATCAGAGGGACAGTAAACAAACACATAAATAAACTATATTAAAACAAACCAAAACATCTTAGAAATAACAAGAACAAAAAATCATGCATCAGGCATAGATTATGAAACACTTTCCAACAGTAACGGGAGATTATTGCAAACTTTCATTTTTAAATACAGTGAAATGAGATTTCTAAATAAGCAATTTGAAAAACACATGAAACATTAAAAGTTCATTTTCAGCATTTACTGCGCATATGCGGTAATGTATACGAACTCTGTCGTGCAGTTCTATATATGATTCATAGAATTTATACACAGCACGTAATACACTAAAAATTCGCACCACAGCGGAAAACCCACTTCCATAAATCATCGATCATAGTCAGTCCTGTAACCAGACGAATTCTTTTGTGCGTCTCTGTAAATGAACTACATATATTCTACACACTCCATAATCTATAAAAATCGTGTTGTAGTGCATCTCAATGCTCCTTTTAAATTTTATTATATTTGAGGTATCATACATCCTTAAAATGCACCGCAAACGATTTTTCCCCATAGATCATAATGTTATAGAATTATTTTGTGCATACCTGTAAACGAACTATACATGCTACTTATTTTATACTCCTGAGACAACACGGTGTAGTTCACCTGAGTGATGCATATCAATGTCATTATGTTTCAAATATCGTAACATCAATAAAATGCACCGTAAACGATTTTTCCTCATAGACCATAATGTAAACATAATTATTTTGTGTGTTCCTATAAACGAACTATAAATAGTACACACTTACTTTTCAATATCGAACATCCTATACTAAACCTCAATAACACAGAAAAATTACATGCAAATCCTCTTTTCATTTTCATTATGTTTGAAGTATCTTAACATCCTTAAAATGCATCGCAAACGATTTTTCCCCATAGATCATAATGTCATAGAATTATTTTGTGCGTACCTGTAAACGAACTCTACATGCTACTTATTCTATACTCATGAGAAAACACGGTGTAGTTCACTTCAGTGATGCATATAAATGTCATTATGTTTCAAATATCGTAACATCAATAAAATGCACCGTTAAACGATTTTTCCTCATAGACCATAATGTAACATAATTCTTTTGTGGTATCCTATAAACGAACTATAAATAGTACACACTTATTTTTCAATATCGGACATTCTTTACTAAACCTCGATAACACGAAAAATTACATGCTAATCCTCTTTTCAGTTTCATTATGTTTGAAGTATCTTAACATCCTTAAAATGCATCACAATCGATTCTTTCACATAGATCCTAATGTTATGGAATTATTTCATGCGTACTGTAAATGAACTATGGAACTGTACATGCTTCTTATTCTATATACTCTTGAGAAAGCACAGTGTAGTTCACCTCAGTAATGCATATCAATATCATTATGTTTCAAATGACGTAAAATCAATAAAATGCACCGTAAACGATTTTTCCTCATAGACCATAATGTAACATAATTATTTTGTGCGTTCCTATAATCGAACTATAAATAGTACACACTTAATTTTCAATATCGAACATCTTATATTTAAGTCTCAATCACACAGAGAAATCACATGACAATCCTCTTTTAACTTTGTCGGAAAGAGTTAAAAACAACAAAGTAAAATCTTGTCAAGGACCAAATATACATGCTTATCATAAGAGACGGTAGTCTCTTGAGTGACGCAGCGAAAAACCGAAAACCGTAAGCCCAAAACCGAAGATTCCGTCACTCTCATATATACAGCTAGCAGGACATCAAAGGAAAATCGAAACGCCGACATTTAATATCTCAGTAAATATGAGGCATACCGTTTCGATTTTTTCACATTAGTCTTATATCTATGGCCTAACTCTATCCTGAAATTTATAGATTTCTACATGCAGTAGATTTTGAGATCTGGAAACCAATTTTTAAGCGAAAATGGAAAATGTAATGGTGTAATGGGCACAGAGGTGTTATCTCGAAAATGGATCGAACGATTTTTTAAAAATTAATATATTATATTAATCGCTTTTAGATGAAGAGAGTAAGATTTTGAGCTAACGTAGGAAAACTCTTGTTTTTTATATAATCCAGCTTCAAAATCGGACTCTTTTCTTATGCTTTTTCTGGTAGACTAACATTAAAGATTTTCGGCCTTTTCACCCTTTTTTATTCCTGCGCGGTCAGGATGTTCATGGGTATCACGGTTATAGTTAAAGGCGATTTCGCAATCATATGTGGCTGAAGAACTATTTAGATTCTTTTTTTTTTTTTAATACGAAAACAGTTTTTAATGCAATTTTTAATATGTAATATATATGTATTAAATTAAATTATTGTTTTTATATTTTTCTTTTTTGTTATAATAAAGAATTTCTTATTTCAAAATCTTCATTAAGTCGAAAAATATTTAGATTCCTTGATTAAAATATTGAAATATTTTATAATTATATATATACAATTTAATTGTTATTTATATATTTAATTTGTCATTTTTTAAAGGAAAAAAAGATTCAGATTTTTTTATTTTATCAGTTAATTTGAAACAGCCTCTAATCAACAAATCAATCATCTGTTTGTTTTCAACGAGTCTCGAATGTTGTTTTTCTAAGAATAACACTCACTCATATGGTTTGGATCATTCGAGACGACAGCCCTGCCGCTTTAGGTCTCATAGCCCCCCCCCCCCCCCCTTCAAACCCTTCAAAGTTCAAACACTCATATGAGGTATTTTATTATTTATTTATTTATTGTTTGTTTACTTATTTTGATTAGATTGTCCTTTTAGAAATTGTCTTTTGATTTAGTGGCGTAAATGGTGAGATAATTGTCAATAGTATTACCTGTTTTATCGTTAAAAATAATCAGCGAATCTTTTAAAGAAGTCTTTTAAAAATTTGATGACAATAGAAGATTGGTTTTTTACTTGTTAGCTATATTTTCCAACTCTCCAAATCAAACTTTCCCATCATTCACCTCACACAAATTTAATAACTAAAACTTTTTATTTCAGTGTGATTGAAATACGTTTAATTGTGATGAAACTTTGGTATATTATATAGGGAATTTATATAACGTAAGTTTTCACTTTTATGTATATAAAATTAGATACGATGTTTTCATTATGAAATACAATGTTTCTAATTTATGTTATGGCTTACTTTAATATTTTTTTTATTTATTTTTTTCTTCAACTAAATTGCCTATCATTAATATAGGGGAGACCGGTACACAGTGAACCTATGGACACAGTGGACCACTCCCTAATATTTTATTTATTTAAATTTTTTTTAAGCTTCTCTTCTATCCTAATAGACAACAGCACTGCAATGATTATTTATAGCCTTCAAAAAGTATGTTTAGCTCAGATTGAACTATTTTATCCTGCTTTGTTGTTTTGAGCTTCTAAAAGTAAAATTTTTCATCATCATATTTTTATTTTTTTAGTAATTAAAGGTTGTAGATAAATAAAATAAAACAGCTTTTTGAAAAGCTAAGATACTTGTTTTTATTTTACTTTAAAGTTATTATGTTTAAAAGAAAGCTATAAACAATATTAATATGATTATTTATTGAACTTCAACATGGGGCACAGTGGTCCACAATCCACTCTGCTCCTCTAATGCAGAATGTTCAAAATATGTAATAATTGTTTTCTATAAAGAAAGATTGTTTTAAAGTAGAATTAACTATAAAATAAAGTAAACAAATAAAAATAACAATTTTTTTAACATAGTAAGAAATATTTTGTTTTGTATTTACTGCCTTTGATAAATATAACTGTAGTCTAATTGTTGATGATTCTATTCAAGTAAGATTCATGAGATGCAAATTGAATGGAAATCAGTTTATTTCTCCCGAAACTGTAGATGAATCTGCTGTTGATGTCAATGATTTCATAATGTTGCTCGCAGACCCAAAATTATTTCTTGAAAATTCCAGGCTCAATCTTACTGATAAGTATTTTGGAATTTCATTTGCAAATTTTATTGTGAGCTGATTTTTTTTGTACTTAAGTAATAACTTCAACTAAATTGCAATTGTTCCTGTATTAATCTGTTATTATTTTCAAAATATAATTAATTTTTTGTTTTTGTTTCAAAATTTATATTACTATGTTATTTTGCGAATGAAGAGGCAACAAAAAAGAATTAGATTAATGAAAAATAGATTTATATTATATTTTAGATAATACCTAATAGTGGTCCACTGTACCCTGGTGGGTGGACCAGTGTATATATATATATTTTTTTAATGTATTGAAAACTATGTTGTGAGAAAATTATGATGGATGTAAGAAGGTTTAAGGAATATTCAAAAATATTTTCATACAGATTGGTCAGTCTGTTAAAGAGAAAAAAAAATTTAACTGAAAAAGTGGTCCACTGTGTACCGGTCTCCCCTACCCGATTACATGAGATTTTGTTATTTGTATTGATATGTTTGTGTTTACGTATTTTATCAAGATTATATTTCAGCTATTTTTAAGTAAGTTTTTTAAGATACTATATAGCAATGTTAAAATGTTGGCTATACTTTATTAGCTTATGTTAAAGATTGGTCAGAAAAAAAAAGTTGGCGAGATTAAAAAATTTTGTCGATCAGCTAGTGCTCGACTAACATAACAGCAGGGCTGCTGGGATGGAATTTAATTTTTAAAAAGGACACATTTTGAACCGATTTCTTTACAGTCCCATTTTATTAGTAGAATTTTGTGATAATTTCCCGAATGACTGGCGAATTTTGCATTTTTTGTAAAAAAAAAAAAAAAATCTTTAGATGTAATTTTAAACAAAATCTCTTTTCATTTCTTTAATTTGCAAATATTTTAAGTTTTCTTATTTAAAATACTGTGATTAAATGTCCAATGTAAGATTTCCCTTAGTTGAAAATTGTTATGACAGAATTTACACAACTGCAAAAATAATTGATTACTACAACAATGCATTTTCAGGGTTTTTTTCCAATAAAATTAGCTATACAACAGAGGAAAGTTAACTTCATACTATATTTACATTGCAGTAATTTGGAGAGTTGCAAAATATAGCTAACAAGTAAAACACAAATCTTCTTTAGTCTGCGAGTTTTAAAATACTTCCTAAATATTCACTCGACACGATGCAATTTCCTTACCTTGTATCATTTTTATCGATAAAACAGGTAATTGACAATCATCTCACCATTTAAGTAACAATCTAAAGTCAATTTCTAAAAGGACAAGAAAATCAAATCAAAATAAGTAAACAAACAATAAATAAATAATAAAATACCTAATATGAGTCTTATTCTTGTAAACAAGAATTTGCATTGCAATCACCGCTCATGAATACATGACACAAGCGATAGGTTAATTTATTGTTAATTGATAGTAGAGGTGCCCAATCTTTTTAGGCGAAGGGCCACTTAAAAAATTGTTGGGTTGTCGAGGACCACCATCACTTAGCACAGAGAGAATTTTGTTTCGAGGAGATGTTGGGTAGGGGGGGGGGGATAATTAGCATTATCCATACATACAGCACTGTTCGGTTGCAAATTTGGAAGAATACTAATGTTCACTAGATGGATTTGTGATTTTTATGCGGCTACTTGACAAAATTGTGATTTTTATGTGCCCGTTCTAAAAAATTCATGATTTTTATATATAGGTTCAACTTTTATGTATAGGTTTCAACTTTTTTACTCAGTGACCACTGGCCAGTACATGGATTTTTTTACTCCTGTTTTTCAGCAATGATCAATAACAAATTTACAAATACTTGATAAAAAATTTAAGAAATTTGTCAAACGATTGTGGAATAAACGGCGAAATTTGTCAAATAGTGTTGGGAAAGAAATCACGACATTCGTCAAATGATCTCGGGAAAGAAATTAGGCATTGCAGGAAAAAAATTAATTATGTCTAACTGTCGTGAAAAAATTAGAGAAATTCGTCAAATACGTTCGGGGGGAAAAAATCACAAAATTCATCAAATGATCTCGGGAGAAAAATAGTGAAATTTGTCTAACAATCGCGGAACAGAATTGCAAAATTCGTCGAATAGCAGTGGAAAAAAAGTGCACAATTTGTTCGTTCATGGAAAAAGTCATGAAATTCATTAATCGATAGTCGATAAATCACGAAATTCATCAATCGATAGCAGAAAAATCACAAAATTCATTGATAGTGGAAAAATCACAAAATTCATCAACTGGTTTCAGGGGAAAATTTTTTCGAATGGCTTCGAGAAGAAAAAAAGTCACAATCCGTCAAATAATTTCGGGAAAAAAATCGTGAAATTCGCCAAATGGTTTCGAAATTTGTCGAGCGACAGTGGGGAAAAAATCTTTTTCCATTCAATCATCGCAATTGGGACTATTAAGTTTGACCAGTGGTGGCAGTAAAGTCAGTCGCCAAATTTTCAGTATTACTCGCCGATTGGCGAATGGCAATTTTGTCCTATATTTTTACACGCCTGATCGATGAAATTCAAGATTTTTACGCACCCGATTGATGACTTTCTTGATTTTTATGGATCCGTTTGACGAAATTAATGATTTTTATATGCCCGATAAACAAAATTGATGATTTTTATGCATGCGTTCAACAAAATTTATGATTTTCCTTCTCCCGATCCACAAAATTCATGTTTTTACTGTGCCTGATTGACAAAATTCGTGATTTTCAACTGATATGCTTTCCGTCGGCCATTTAATGAAATTCACAATTTTTCTTCTCTAAACAATGGCAAAATTTTCATTTTTTTTTTTTTTTTTTTTTTTTTTTTTACCGTTTGTTGAAATTTACAATTTTTTCACAAACATTCGATGGAATTCTTGATTTTTCCACGCCCAATATACGAAATTTGCGATTTTCCATGCCTATCGACAAAATTCATAATTTTGCAGAACCGATAGACAAAATTCATAATGTTTTCCCACAATCTATGGACAATTTGCAAATTTTTTCCGCGACTGTTCGTTGAAATTCGCGATCTTTCCATGCCATTCGATGAAATTCGTTGCTCGATCCATGAAATTTGCGATTTTAAGTGCCTTATCGACAAAATTTGCAGGTTTTTTCAACTGATTTACAAAATTCACGATTTTGAGTGATTGACGAAATTTACAACTCCAGAATTATCGATTTTGGCATCTCTGGTTTCTGTTGACCGATTATTGAAATTTGCGTTTTTTTTTTCTAGCGACAAAATGGCGAAATTTGTGATTTTTCCATGCCCATTCGACAAAATTTGCATCCAGTCGATGCAATTCATAATTTTATGCACCTGATCAATGAAATTAATATTCTCCTACGATCTATGGACAAAATTTGCGCATTTTTCTCACGAATTATTAAGGAAATTCGAAATTTTTGGATAGGTTGGCATGTATGGTCTCTGCGGGCCACCAGTTACCCATCACGGGCCACAGGTTGTGCATTCCTAATCGTGATGCAGTTTAGCTCATTCGACTCGACCTCGATAGAACTTACTGATTTTAGTTTCACCACCAGGGGCAGTTATGTTCATATAGAACAGAGTGCCGGGGTGCATTCTATCTCAGGTTCTATGGTCCCGATCATGACAAGGTATGGCTCACTCAACACGAAATCGACAGCCTCAACAATTTCAGCTGTTTGTACAGAACAGAGTGCGCCCCCTGGTGGTGGAACATGGAACTAACAGATTTTGCAGCTAACTTGAGTTCTATGGGTCCCATCACAATGCAGTTTGATTCATTTGACTCGACATCGACAGGATATATCGATTTTAGTTCCAAGTTTCACCACTAGGGGACACTATCCTATCTCGTGTTCTATGGGCCCGATTACGATGAGATATGGCTCATTCGACTCGAAATCGACAGCCTGAAAGATTTCAGCTATGTTTGTATAAAACAGAGTGCGCCCCCTGGTGGTGGAAGATGGAACTAACGGATTTTGCAGCTAACTCGAGTTCTATGGGTCCCATCACAATGCAGTTTGATTCATTCAATTTGACATTGACAGGATATATCAATTTTAGTTTCAAGTTTGACCACCAGGGGGTGCATTCCTATCTCAGGTTCTATGGCCCCGATCATGACAAGGTATGGCTCACTCAACTCGAAATCGACAGCCTCAACAATTTCAGCTGTTTGTATAGAACAGAGTGTGCCCCCTGGTGGTGGAACATGGAACTAACTGATTTTGCAGCTAACTTGAGTTCTATGGGTCCCATCACAATGCAGTTTGATTCATTTGACTCGACATCGACAGGATATATCGATTTTAGTTCCAAGTTTCGCCACTAGGGGACGCTATCCTATCTCGTGTTCTATGGGCCCGATTACGATGAGGTATGGCTCATTCGACTCGAAATCGACAGCCTGAAAGATTTCAGCTATGTTTGTATAGAACAGAGTGCGCCCCCTGGTGGTGGAAGATGGAACTAACGGATTTTGCAGCTAACTCGAGTTCTATGGGTCCCATCACAATGCAGTTTGATTCATTTGACTCGACATCGACAGGATATATCGATTTTAGTTCCAAGTTTCGCCACTAGGGGACGCTATCCTATCTCGTGTTCTATGGGCCCGATTACGATGAGGTATGGCTCATTCGACTCGAAATCGACAGCCTGAAAGATTTCAGCTATGTTTGTATAGAACAGAGTGCGCCCCCTGGTGGTGGAAGATGGAAGTAACGGATTTTGCTGCTAACTCGAGTTCTATGTGTCCCATCACGATGCAGTTTGATTCATTCGACTCGACATCGACAGGATATATAGATTTTAGTTACAAGTTTCACCACCAGGGGGTGCTTTCCTATCTTGTGTTCTATGGGCCTGATCACGACGAGGTATGGCTCATTCGACTTGAAATCGACAGCCTGAAAGATTTCAGCTATGTTTGTATAGAACAGAGAGCGCCTCCTGGTGGTGGAAGATGGAACTAACGGATTTTGCTGCTAACTCGAGTTCTATGGGTCCCATCACAATGCAGTTTGATTCATTCGACTCGACATCGACAGGATATATAGATTTTAGTTACAAGTTTCACCACCAGGGGGCGCTTTCTTATCTCGGGTCCTATGCGCCCCATCACGACGAGGTATGGCTCATTCGACTCGAAATCGACAGCCTCAAATATTTCAACTATGTTTGCATGGAACAGAGTCCGCACCCTGGTGGTGGAAGATGGAACTAACGGATTTTGCAGCTATCTCAAGTCCTATGGGTCCCATCACAATGCAGTTTGATTCATTCGACTCGACATCGACAGGATATATTGATTTTAGTTACAAGTTTCACCACCAAGGGCACTTCCCTATCGGGTTCTATGGGACCGATCACGACGATGTATGGCTCATTTGGCTCGGAATCGACAGCCTGAAAATTTTCAGCTATGTTTGTATAGAAAAGATTGCGCCCTTTGGCGGAGGAAGATGGAACAAACGGGTTTTGCCATGCATTTTCATCCTTCTAATTGTGTTACTCTCTCGCTGTATAATTTAAAAGTTGAGTCTTGGATTCCTCTCCCTGGGCCACCACCCTCATATTTTATTGGGGTCCAAGGGGTCTTTTTTAGCATTTCTTTAAAATTTTATTCTAATGATTAATTTATACCGTATACTTAATTTCGACTAATTGACATTTTCATCAATAACCTTAAAAAAGTAATGATATCAGTACAAAAACCCTTAACGGGTTAAAAGTGTTGACGCAGCACTTTCTTTTGGCTCTATGAATTTTAAATATGGGTCTTAAAAGCAATGATATCAAATTTAAGTGACGCTATGTTAATAATTTTTTTTTAAATCATAATTTTCTGTTTAGTTTTATTTATGTTCACAGGTGCAATTATTATCTTAATATGAAAAAATATATAAAATTTATTCGCTGATGCTTTTTCATTCACATCTCTCATGAATTCAAAATATGGGTTTTAAAAGAAATGATATCAAAATTTGAGTGACACCTTGACGTTAATTTAATAGGACTCTTTTAAAATTCAATTTAAATTATTTTTGGTTTGTCTTCTAAAGTATATTTACACATACAAACAATACTTTTAATATTTCAATACACTTTTAAATATATTACTTTCACTGAGCCTATATTATGTATTGAAATGTATTTATTTCAATAAATTGATTTATCTTCTGTGCCACGCTATCCAAAATCATAAGTAAAATTTATGTAAATGATTATTTTGCGTCATAGTATCCAAACAAAGGGAAATGTATGCAAGTGGATAATATGACGCAAAATAATCATTTACATAAATTTTACTTATGATTTTGGATAGCGTGGCACAGAAGATAAATCAATTTATTGAAATAAATACATTTCAATACATAATATAGGCTCAGTGAAAGTAATATATTTAAAAGTGTATTGAAATATTAAAAGTATTGTTTGTATGTGTAAATATACTTTAGAAGACAAACCAAAAATAATTTAAATTGAATTTTAAAAGAGTCCTATTAAATTAAGGTCAAGGTATCACTCAAATTTTGATATCATTTCTTTTAAAACCCATATTTTGAATTCATGACAGATGTGAATGAAAAAGCATCAGCGAATAAATTTTATATATTTTTTTATATTAAGATAATAATTGCACCTGTGAACATAAATAAAACTAAAAAGAAAATTATGATTAAAAAAAAAATTATTAACATAGCGTCACTTAAATTTGATATCATTGCTTTTAAGACCCATATTTAAAATTCATAGAGCCAAAAGAAAGTGCTGCGTCAACACTTTTAACCCGTTAAGGGTTTTTGTACTGATATCTACCTACCTCCATCGGACCAGTTTTTTGAAAGACCGTTCTTACCTAGCTAAATGTTTTCTTTTAGGTAGATGCTTCTTGTATGTAATTCAGATAAAGTGCCAAATAGATAGAAATCCATTGCTTTAACCTATCGGGATATTTAAAGTTCAGAAAACAGATTTTTCATCTAGAATCTATTGTTTAACGTAACACATTAATTTAATTTTAATGCATCTATCAAATTCGATCATTTTTTATCTATTTTTTTTGTTTTATATATATATAACCTGTATGATTATCATACCACAATCCAGTTCCAAGACAATAATTTTTCATAGGCGATTATTAAGGACCAAATATACATGCTTATATCTACCTACCTCCATCGGACCAGTTTTTTGAAAGACCGTTCTTACCTAGCTAAACGTTTTCTTTTAGGTAGATGCTTCTTGTATGTAATTCAGGTAAAGTGCCAAATAGATAGAAATCCATTGCTTTAACATATCGGGATAGTTAAAGTTCAGAAAACAGATTTTTCATCTAGAATCTATTGTTTAACGTAACACATTAATTTAATTTTAATGCATCTATCAAATTCGATCTTTTTTTTTTTTTTTTTTTTCATATATAACCTGTATGATTATCATACCACAATCCAGTTCCAAGACAATAATTTTTCTTTTCTTTTTAAAAAAAAACGTATTAATGAATCATTAAAAATCGATTATTGTGAATTTTAAAAGTAAATTCACAAATCAATAAATCAATAAAAATCAATAAATTGTTAAAATTATTAAATATATACTTCAATATAATAACTTGTCATTGCATAAAACATATGCATCATTTATGGAAATGATTGATTCTCTGAATACGCAGCTTAGGTACTATTACGCAAAAGATGGGTTCAGTTTAAAATGCGACACGAATTCAAGGTGATTAAAAGACTAATTAAAATTGCGCTGAAACTGAGAGACAGCTGTAATTGAAAGTTTCTGTAGTAATATAGTTAGAAACACCCCTTCATATTTGGCCTCGAAAAATATCGCAAACATTTCATTATAAGTATACACAGACACATTAATGATTGATGTTGCATTTTGAGTAACATCTAGGCCTTGACATGGAAGACACCGAAAGTCATGACAGCAATTAACTTTCTAATATTTACCTTCAATGCACGCAAATCTCACTTTCATCGCACAAATTTTATCAGCAATACTTTTCAGCTGATTCTAAGCCATATAAAATCGCTTTTTATTTATAAATTTTTGCTAATTAATTCGGCTTTTTTACAGTTTTCTTCCTCCTCATGGCAATAATTAATTTTCTAAGATTTACCTATACAATGCACGCAAGTCTCGCTTTCATCGCACAAATTTTATCAGCAACACTTTTGAGATGATTCTTAGCCATACAAAATTGCTTTTGTTTATAAATTTTTGCTAATACAGTTTTCTCCCTCCTCATATGGCAATATCTAACTTTCTAAGATTTACCTTTAATGCACGCAAGTCTCGCTTTCATCGCACAAATTTTATCAGCAATACTTTTGAGATGATTCTTAGCCGTACAAAATTGCTTTTTGTTTATAAATTTTTGCTAATACAGTTTTCTCCCTCCTCATATGGCAATATCTAACTTTCTAAGATTTAGCTTTAATGCACGCAAGTCTCACTTTCATCGCACAAATTTTATCAGCAATACATTTGAGATGATTCTTAGCCATATAAAATTGCTTTTTATTTATAAATTTTTTCTAATTAATTCGGCTTGTTTACAGTTTTCTTCCTCCTCATGGCAATAATTAACTTTCTAAGATTTACCTACAATGCACGCAAGTCTCACTTTCATCGCACAAATTTTATCAGCAATACTTTTGAGATGATCTTTAGCCATAAAAATTGACTTTTATTTATAAATTTTTGCTATTTAATTATGTTTTTTTTTGCAGTTTTCTCCCTCCTCGTGGCAATAACTAACTTTCTAAGATTTACCTTTAATGCACACAAATCTCACTTTCATAGCACAAATTTTATCAGCAATACTTTTGAGATGATTCTTAACCATATAAAATCGCTTTTTATTTATAAATTTTTGCTAATTAATTACATTTGTTTTCAGTTTTCTCTCTCCTCATGGCAATAATTAACTTTCTAAGATTTACATTCTTATATTACATCTTCATTCAATGCACGCAATCATGGTAGTCATAGCAGGACAAAATCGAGGGAGAGACAAGATTTTGAAATAAATGTTCCGTTATAATTAACCCGCTGGTAAGACTATACATTTTTAACACTTCCCAACATATAAATATAATAAATTATAACACCTTTTAATAATATATTTATCTTAAATGCTAAAAGGTGTTTACTAAAAACGTAATATACAGTAAAATATTTTTTATTAGATTGTTGACATGTTTCGGCTCATTCCGAGCCATTATCAAAAACAAATGAGAATATTCTATAATTGCACGGTCTTTGAAGTTATTATTTGAAATGCTATCATTTAATTTTCATGTACTTTTTAAAATTACGCGCTTTATTTTTATTTTTACTTGGTTGTTTATTTCCATATTTGTAACCATGGATTAATTCGATCCACAATTTCGGTATGTTAAATGATGCTGCATGTTACATATTGTATTTTTGCGTGTAATACGCATCTTTACATCTTTAGTTTACACCTTTAGTTTACACCTTTTAGCATTTAAAAGAAATATACTTTTCAACATAACTGAAAAGAGTTTACAACTTCAGTTTGTCTAATTGTCTGTCTGTGTTCTAACTCACGAAAATTGCCCGTGTTTACTATAGCGCGATCACTTTTTCAAATGAAGTGTGAGCATTTATAGTTCATTTACAAGGGGAGTAAAAATTATTCAGTTACATTATGGTCAAAGCGAAAAAAATCGTTTCAAGTGCATTTTGATGATGTTACACTATTTCAAATATGATGAAATTGATATGCATATATGAAGTGCTCTAAAATATGCATTCTGTAGAGTATGGGGTGCAAAGTATTTATTATTCAGTTACACACTGTAAAAAATATCCGTGAAAATACAAGAAATTTTCCGTAAAATTTTACGGAGAAGTTTCATTTTTCCAAAACAACAGTACAATTTCCGTAAATGACATTAGTTCCGTAAAGGGGATTTCAAATCTGTAAATATGCAGAAAGTTTTCCGTAAATTTAATGGATTTTTTCCGTATTTCTTCCAAAACAGTGCAATTTCCGTAAATAACGCTTAGAGGTTTGCGTACAGAAATCGCCTTGTTTGAAATGCAAATTAAGGTTGTTGTATTTATTAGAGTTCTTCAAGGATCCAGGCCTGACCCATCTCGATACGTTGGCCACTTCTAACCGGGGCCATGTCTGGACGGTAATTTTTTGTGAAAATAGTAATAATACGTATATTTTTGAATGAAAAATTTAGAAATTTATTTTATTTTTATAAGTTACAAAAAAATATCTTTTTAATCTACTTTTTCCCCTTGATAATGCTTGAAAATTAAGATTTTTTTTCTCAATTTTTTAAAAACTGTATTTTAACTTTTCTGATATGAGGCAATATTGGGTTATTTAAAGGTTTCATAACATAATATCTCTACACTGATTTTGCTTATAAATTGATGAATTAAACTAAAATTTATTATTTTATAAATTATAATTAAAAAAACTTACAATTTTTCCCTTAAATTTATAAAAATAGTTAATATTTTTTCTTTACTTTTAAAAAAATGAAGTTTATAATTTATTTCTTTATAGCTTATAATTTTATAAATTAAACTAAATTAATTAACCTAAATCAATAAGTTCAAAACTTAAACTTACTCCAAATTTAAACTTACTTATTACAAGATCATTAATTTCGAAATTGTCCTTAGAAATTATTTTTTTGTTTTAATATTTTTAAAACTATTCAGTTTAACAGAACCGTACACGAAAGTTCTCAGCATAGCTCACGTATAATAATGTAATCTACTATATATATAAAACACAAACGGAAATTTCGTTCCGTTCCTTTATAACTCAAGCTCTGCCGAATGGATTTTGATGGAACTTACACTGTTCGATAGATAATGTGTCAGGGAAGGTTTTAGTATATAACACAACATTCTACGTAGATTAGTAATAAAATTATGATGGAAAGTTCCATTATTTTGGACGAAAAGGTTACCACTGGTTATTTTTTGGCGACCATTATTGTTGCAGAAAGAATTGAAAAAGCTATACATCTCAAAAAATAAAAGAAAAAACTGTGCTGATTTTATTAAAAAAATAAAAGAAAGAAAAAAAGAAAGAGAAAGAAAAGGAAAAAAAGAAGAAAAACTGTTTTGATGAGAGGTAATATTATAAAACGAAAATATTTAATTTAAACATGATTGGGAATATTCGTAATGCTTAAAAAATGATTCAATGGGCAAGATTGCTATTGAAAAAAATATTTGGCGATTTATCTTTTGTTTTTGGCGATTTTGATTTCACTTTTGACCCCAAATAATTTGATTTTAAGCCAAAAGGTGTTTTTTTTTTTGTTGTTGTTGCAGAAAGAATTAAAATGGCTATACATCTGGAAAAATAAAAGAAAAAACAGTTACTAATTTTATTTTTTTTTTAAAAGAAAGAAAGAAAAGAAAAGAAAAAAAGAGAAAACCAGTTTTTATGTTAGATTTTAAGCCAAAAGATGTTTTTTCAAGTGTACGACATCATTTCTGCAGTATTTCTTTTTTGGTACTTTTCGGTTAGCCGGGCACCAGTGATATATATATATACATGTATATATACACACACACATATATCTACACATATATCTACACATATACATATATATACACTTATATGTATGAAGATATATATAAATATATATTTATATATGGACATATGTCACTGGCGCCCGGCTAACCGAAAAGTATACCTTGTTTTATTCAAATGTAAACTAATTGCAATATACTTCTATTTACTTCTACCTTATATATGAAATTTCGTTCCGGCTGCTTATAACTCGAGTTCTGCTTCATGGATTTTCATAGAACTTAAACTGTAAGATAGATAATTTTTCAGGGAAGGGTTTATTGTATAACACATATCGTTCTACGTAGCTTAGTTATAGAATTATTATGGGAAGTTCTATATTCAGATCAATCCGATTATAAAAGATTAGCCTTTTTAAAAGATTCTGCCGAATGGATTTCGATGAAACCTACACCGTTAGTTAGATAATTTTGTAGGGGAAGTTTTATTATATAACATATGATTCTGCGTTGCTCAGTTCTAGAATTATAGGGGGAAATTCGAAAATCGGGTGACCTTTTTTTTAATCAAATATTAGACTTTTTAATATCTGATTCCGATTATGAAAGATTAGCCTTCTGAAAAAGTTCTACTGGACGAATTTTGATGATAATTGTATTGTTAGTTAGATACTATTTCAGGAATAGTTTTAGTGTACTATATTGTTCTACGTTGCTTAGTCAAACAGTTATGTGTGAACGTTATATAGTCAGATGAACCCGATTCCGAAAGATTAGCCTTTTAGAAAGTTTTCACTGGGCGTATTTTTTTTGACTTGCATTGTTAAGTAGATAATTTTTAAGCATGGTTTTAATATATTTCATATCGTTCTATGTTAGTTTTAGAATTATGTGGAAAAATTCTATAATCAGATGAACTCGATTATCAAAGATTAGCCTTTATAAAAACTTCTACTGGATGGCTTTTGTTAGTTAATTTGTTTGCATTGTTAGTTCGATAATTTTTAGTGATTGTTTTAATATATTGCACATAGTTTTATCGTTCTTTAGCAAACCCTAACTGTAAATTACCAAATAAAATAGTTTGTCCTTAACAGCTAAAATTTTGACTGCACATTAGAAAATATAATAGCGCAATGGTGTCATTTTTTAGTAATGTGGAAGTATATTCCAGGTAAATATACAGATTGCTTTCAAATACAAGGTCAAATTAAACGATATATTTCGTTTGATTCAAGGTTCATTTGTAGAAGCCGACCAGCGCAGCGGGCGTAGCTTGCTAGTTTATTATAAAATTGTTTATTTACATAAGTTTTTTAAAATAAGAGATAACGAAAATTTATTTTAATAGCATGTAATAAATACGTCTGCTTAAGATAATTATTGTTTTTATTGGAATTATAAATAGATCATCAGACCAAATTATTTTTAAAAGTGTATGTTCGAAAAAAGAAAATGTTGGTACTATTGAAAAAAGAAGCAATCAATACTCTTAATACAATGTTTTACTCATATAATACATAATAAGTTAAAATTTATCTGTTATAAAGCATCAAATAATAAAATAAAATATTAAAAATTATGAAAAGAAAATATTAAAAACTTTGGAACATCTTCATGATTGAAATTCTGAAAAAAAAAATCCATAGTACCTTCAAATTGTTATGCATCATAAAAAGCAATTAAAATAAGTAGCAACATTTGAGTGAGCGGCGTATACCCAGTCGTAGAGTAGTGGTATAGAGCGCCAGACTAATACACGGGAGATTTGGGGTTTGATCCTCATCGTGACAAGGGTTGGTTGTTTTCTAAAAACTCACCCAGAGTGAAAAAAAAGCAGAAAAGTATACGGTTGTCCTTTAAGAAGTTTTTTTTTTTTTTTTTTTTTAAACAACATAAAAATTTCTAAAAAATACAGAAGATATCTGTTATAAAACGCAAATTTAAAAACGGGTATTTCAGAAATCACGCAAAATTTCCTGGAATGTACGGAATTTTTTTTTTCGTTAAAATACGGAAATAGTACTAGCGTCCCGATTACCAGTACAATTTCCGTTTTTTTTTTTTTTTTTTTTTTCAGGAATTTTTTTTAAAGTGCAGGGTCAAATGAAATAATTCTCTTACAACTAAAAGCGAATTTTCTAACTGAACTAAATTTTAGCATACTATATAGTATGTATGCAAATCTAGAGGCTGTACATATATAACGTTATGAACATTTTGGTAATTTTGGAACCCCCCCCCCCCCCTCTGTTAATGAATGATATCGTTATCAATGTCTAAAAACATTCTTCCTATTTTTAAAAAAATTTCCTTGTTTTTCCTTTTTATACGTTTGCAGTGATATACAAATATGGTTATACATTTATTATTCGTATACTTTATAGATTCAAATGAAAAGATGAAGTCAATAAAATATCACTGTTATACATGAAATACCTTTATATCCAATAACAATTGAAATATATACTTACTATTTAAAAGTATTTAAAAATAACTTATTTTTATATATCCTACAGTCAACAATAATATTAATAATTGTCTTCTTGCACTTGCCCCTTGCACGGGGAGGGTGGAAGTGGAAGCAGAACAGGTGGACAACATTGTTTTTCTTTCACAAGTATCGTTTCAAACATATTTCGCATTTGGTTTCTCCAACAGTGGATTATTTGCACGTATGGCAGAAAAACAGGAATGCTGGATGTTGGGATATTCCAAATTTTGAAATGAAATGATTTTAAAATCATTTAATGGCTTTAATAAAAACTTTGTATTTTCCTAACAATAGATAAGACAAAAAAAAAAAAAAAAAAAGATAACAGACTATTTTGATGTAGAGAAAAAGTAAAAAAAAAATTGTTTGGATAAAAATGATAACGATATCAAAAGACATTACCCCCCCCCCCCTTTTGAGATATCTTATGATATCAAGTGCCAGACTCCCACCTAAAGTGATAACGTTATGCACAGCCCCATATACAACGCTGCGCTAAATAATTCGACTACTTTTTTTGACTATGCGAAGGAAATTGCTAACACTGGATTTTTAAATTTGGTATATGTTTTCTGAACTGTTTACATACATATCTTCATTCATCATTTTTAAAGGTGAAGTTTCGTTACAGTTTTCTGGATGTATTAGAAAATGTTTCATAATCTGTGCTTGCCGTATGAGTTTTCGTTCTTGTTTTATCTCCTTTTTTTTCTTTTTTTTTTTTTTCTTTATGAAGAATATAAACATAAAATAGAACAAACAAAGATTTTTTTTTTTTTTTTTTTTTTTTTTTACCAGAACGCCATGGCCAAGAGAATTTTTTAACGTATCAACATAAAAATTATTCACAAGCCTTGACAGAATATATTTAATTACTTTTTCTTTTACTTTAATTATTTTAAGTCATCAAGAAGAATACATTATTTTATTTTTCAAAATCGTCAGAGAAAAAGAAAATTTAGTTAATTAAATTTGAAAATCCAGAGAAGGGCCATTGCCATTCTTCCAACCCCCCCCCCCCCTCCTCCTCCTTGCGGCCACCCATACACGCGTCTCACTTTCATTGTACAAATTTTATCAGGAATACTTTTTAGGGGGGAGCTGATTAGAAGCTATAAATTTATAAATTATGGCTAATTAATTCTCTTTAGTTATAAATTTTCTCCCAACACCCAAATACTTGTGACTAGCATATATTTCTCACGCCAGGGAGGATCGCGATCAGCATTTGCCTTGAGGATCGACGCGACTGTGAACTGAATGCGAGGCGGCGTGGGAAAGTTTAGGATCCGCCTGTTGGCAACTGGGTCAGTACGAGGACGAGAGGGTGGTTGTTTGTTTGCAGATGAAACAACTCTACATACGAATTCAATCGTTCACACTTTTAAAATTTAATGGATGGATTATTGTGAAGAAAGAGAAAGCTGGAGAACGATTCGGGATCTTCAAAAGGTGGTGCTTTGTCACGATTATAGCAATGGATCTATGTTGTTCCTGGTACGAACTTCTGGTGATGAATTGAATCACTTTCAGCTCTACAGTTTCGAAATTTTGCCTTCATAAAATAAGTTTAGATGATTTAATTTTCTTATTCTAAATTTATTTGGTACCCTCTAAAAACTATAATGGTCAAGTTTTATTTATTTATTTATTTATTTTTAAAACAAAAAATGAAATTTTTAAATGAAAAAAAAAATCTTTAAAAAAAATCGTGGTCGAATCGCGGTTCCCTAAGTCTACATATAAGATATTTGTGCTTGGGGGAAGATTTTAAAGGAATCTATATTTTTTTCGTCTCATTGTTCTTTTGCGCTATCTTTGAAAAAGCCCCTTAAAAATTCCATTGAACCAGACTGATTCACTGGCAAATCCAACCCGAAACGAATTTTCCAGTTTACAAATACAGTTTATCCAAATACGGCTAGCATATATTTCTCACTCCGGAATAGATTTCGACCACTATTGTTTTTGAATATTCTATGGTGGAATCACAAGTTTTCAGTTTTTAAACTGACACATTTCTAAATATTCCTTTGGGAAACACTGCATCATTCATAACAATTATTTGGCAAAATGGTCACAAATCTGTCGACAGATTAAGACTGTTCTTAAATCCGAAATTCGTTACTTTGTGACATGATTACAAAATCGCATTTATCCGTACTTTCTACAAATTTCAAATGGTGTAATACTGAAAATGATTTTACAGTTGTGGCAGACTACATAGATCCAGTTTCTCTTGGTTAATCAAGGAAAATGAAGAAATTGCATCCTTAACCCATTCGGGACCATGGGTGCATATATGCACGCTCAAAAAGAGCATACAGAATTTGTTTTAGGCACCAATAAAAAATAAAAGTAATATTTGCTTTCTCTAATTAGAGCATTTTTGCGATAGTTTAAGTAAATGTAGCTTTTTTTAAAAAAGTGGTGCCAACCGAATAAAATTTGTGTAAAAACCGCCGGTCCCGAAAGGGTTAAAGCAACTTTTTACTTTCGTAGAAGGTTTGAATCTTTCCTCGTAATTTTTAGTTTTTGTAAATTATTCCTAGTATGAAGTATACTGAATATTGAGTAAAATTAAAGATAATTTGAAAATTTTCTGATTTTTTAAAATATTACAATTAATTTCCATAAACTACTAAGATGTCACAGCATTCATAGTACACACTCTAAAAAAAAAAAAAAAAAAAAAAAAAAAAAAAAAAAAAAAAAGTCGATCTACTAAACAAATTTTAGTTTTTCTCATTGATCCTTGCAATTACTAAAAAAAAATTTGCATTCTAACTCAGTTACAAGAAAATCTGTAAGAACTACTAGAAAAATCAAGCAACGATTCAGGTTTATAATACCGGTTACTAAAAAATTCTGTGGAATACAAATTTACTAAAAAAAAATTTAGTAACATCAAGATTTTTTTTTACGGTGTACATTGTCAATGTAACATATGTATGTGTCTGGGAATATAGGCATCGAGGAAATATTTTGAGGCCATGTATTCCGTATTTTTAAACGATCATTTGTATAAGAATAGGACAACTTCAACTGCATATAGAATACATTAAAGGTAGTAGAGGACGGGACTTCTTTTATGCCACAGAATGCTTGTTGGAAAATACTGCTTTAAAATGTTTTCGTTTATTCCTGTCATTGTATTACAGACCCAAAGTTTCATTCCTCACTTGATTTTCAACGATTGCACTAATGAACTTGTCGCAGCAAAGGGGGGGGGGGGGTGGGAGGTTTAAGCACTTCCCAGACAAATAATTAATATCTCCGCTAATTATCAAAAAATAAAAAATCTGGACCTCAAGTGTATTAGGACTTGCCTTGGACTATCCTCCTCCAGATTTTCAGACTTCTTCGTACGGTAGATTTGCCTAGCCATCGCACATACACTGACAAACACCTTTCTTCTATCCACTTCAGAAATTTTATACTTTTCAACCATTTCTCAAGATTGAATAACAAAATGTGCTGCATTGTGTTGCAAAATTTACTTCATTTTCAGATTCAGCGTCGACGAAAGCATAAACTTCAAGTAAAGCGGTTTCTGTTCTAAAAACTGTTTTTTAACTTATATACTATTGTAATCAGTAAAAAAAAAATTGCCCATTAACAATCATATTGCTCATGAACGTTGAGAAATAATAATAATAATAATAATAATAATAAATTTAAGCATTGTGTAATTATTTATTTTCTCTAATCTTTCACAAATAACTTCTAAAACTTCCAAAATAGTTTCAGAATATCATAAAAGTTAAGGAAGTGTTTAGATTTGCTTATCAATTAAACATTTCGTGCTAAGACGTTTTCATATTTTGCAGCTAAGTTCCGGCATTTTATAACCTTAACAGAAACCCTTAAAAGTACTATTTGTATGGATTTATTTTCAAAGTATGACATAATAACGCCAGTGGAATTTTTTTTTTTTTTTTTTTTTTTTTTTTTTTTTTTTTTTAATTTATAAATCTATACCTATCTGTTCATATTCTAATTTTAATGAACAGAACTTTCTAATGAGTTTTTTAAATTAATATTTACCAAGAGAATTATTTCGGGAATTGCTAAGATAAAAAATTAATTCAATTTAAAACGCATTAAATATTTCTATATACTGAAGTTATTTTTGCTTATAAAATCTATACATTGACATAAGTTTATATTTCAAATGCAGAAAATGATATATTTTTCTAATATTGAAATGAAAGTTTTGTTAAAATTTGTTGCTGCATACATTTTTACACCCGTCAAATAATCATAAATTTTTGGTAAAAGAAACTATTTATTCACCTCATTACAACAACTATATATTTATTATCTGCTTCCTTTGACCTCTCTGACACAACCTCATACATCATATCTCTCAACAGGAGTTCAGTAAAAAAATGTTTATGAAATGCAACCCCCCTCTTGCCTTTTTCTAATCCTTTGCAATTCAAAAAAGTCATGAATAAAATTCTCATATTTTTAACAGCTATATTGTTAAAGACTGTATTATTGTTATTACCATTTATAACATTTTGTTCACACTGCTCTGTGGAACCAGAAGTAGTTTTGAATAGATCGTCACACAGTATTAAAGAAACATAGAATTTTTCTTTATAGATGAGGGTTAGCAGAGGCATAGAATTTCTAAATATGATGCAACATTTTAACAAGCAGTAGTGTTATGTAGAAATAGACGAATCAATCTAGTCATGAAACTCTTTGAAGAAATTCTACGGACAAGATTTAGTATCAATATGGCAAAAGTTTAATTGTTGAATTTATAAAGACCTGCAAGTTGATATAGGTCAACATTAGCTCTCGCCACTCGTCAATCGGCGAGTAATACTGAAAATTTGGCGATTGACTTTATTGTCACGACTGGTCAAACTTAATAGTCACACTCACCAATTGCGATGATTGAATGAAAAAAGATTTATTCCCCTTTGTCGCTCGACAAATTTCGAAACCATTTGGCGAATTTCACGATTGTTTCCCCGAAATTATTTGACGGATTGTGATTTTTTTCTCGAAGCCATTAGACGTTATTCAAATCCCCCCCCCCCCCCCCGAAACCAGTTGATGAATTTTGCGATTTTTCCACTATCTATTAATGAATTTTGCAAGTTTTCCGCTATCGATTGACGAATTTCGAGATTTATCGACTGTCGATTAACGAATTTCACGATTTTTTCCATGAACGAACAAATTGCGCAGTTTCTTTCCGCTGATGTTCGACAAATTTCGCACTTTATTTCCGCTGCCATTCGACGAATTTTGCAATTCTGTTCCGCGATTGTTAGACGAATTTCACTATTTTTCTCCCGAGATCATTTGACAAATATTTGCGATTTTTTTCCCCCGAACCTATTTGACAAATTTCTCGAATTTTTTCACAACAGTTAGACAAAATGAATTTTTTTTCTGCAATGCCTGATTTCTTTCCCGAGACCACTTGACGAATGTCGCGATTTCTTTCCCGACACCATTTGACGAATTTCGCTGTTTATTCCACAATCGTTTGACAAATTTCGCAAATTTTTTATCAAGTATTTGTAAATTTGTTATTGGCCAGTGCAAAAAACACTGGCGAGTAAAAAAAATCCATGTACTGGCCAGTGGCCAGTGAGTAAAAAAGTTAATTTTTACCTATACAAGTTGAGCTTGTTCGACAACAGCTGAATATAAACAAAGAAATTAAAATGTGAAAATATTGACAAAATTTTCGAAGTATTTTCTTTAAATATATTTTTTTAATTATAAAATATAATATAAAATAAATATGAACATTTGAAAAATTCAAAATACTGTTTGACTTCCTGAAGAATTTAATTTGATGACATTAAAGTTAGGTGTGGACTCTTTCCGGACTGCAAAGAGATTGCAAATACAAAGAATTTTACTAATATTTAAGGCGATTTGGCTGACTAGAAAAGTGTGATAGAGGAATAAGAGAAAGTTGGAGACTTTTATGATTGTAAGAATAAAGTAATCAAATGGTAAGCACTGTTAAATTAATATGTTACAATAATAGAAAATTACTTTTTACTTATTGAGGAGTCTGTTCAGAGTTATAAAATTAAGATTTAATCTCTGTTTGTAGCTTGGCTCAACTATCTAAGACTAATAAATTACATGTTGTGGATATTCTGCGTTTGATTCATGGAACAGCCAAATATATTGCCAAATGACATTGAATACCATTAATTAAGTTAATAATTTAAAAAATAACAGGAAGAAAAATATGAGTAAATTTGAGGTTACATTATTATTCATGATTATATAAATATTAAAGGTATATTATAATTTTGTATTAATGAGCTAACTACAAGTGACGCCTTTAAAATTTAAAGAGATAAGTAGTAACATTAAAAATATCCTCTTTCTCTAATTGCCATTTATTAAAATTTAAATTTTCAAAAAATCGATTATAACGATTTATTAAAATAAAATTTTTCAAAAAAAAAAATCAATTACAGCGATTTATTAAAATTAAATTCTTCAAAAAAAAAAAATCGATTACAGCCATTTATTAAAATAAAATTATTTAAAAGATTTCATTTAATATGACTTATTCATGGAGTTAAATTTTAGTGTGAGTAGCCATCTAACAATATTTTTCAGCTCGGTATCCACTGAGCTGACATAAAGACTAGATTTTCATAAAATTTTACAAAATTATCTTTTCACATCCTTTGTGAGGTAAGTGTCACTAAAAGTTGAAAAAGTAGAGGAGGAAATTTAATCTAAAAGAGGTTCTAAAATTTTAGGGATTATCCTGAATTTATTTAGAAAAAAATGTTTATGGACATGAATAAAGTTACTTATAATAAAGATAGTGCGTCATTGCTTAAAACTTAAATGGTAAAGCTCATTTTTAACCTTATCACAAAATAAGCAAAAGTCCATCTGTGAGAATGACATTATTATTTATGGGTTAATATAATCAGCCTTTTTTATGAATTAACTTGTTAAAAACAAGATGAAAATGATAATTTTATTTTTGCACCGTATAACTTTGCCGATTTAAGATGGTTCGAGGGACAAATAAATTGGAAAACAAAATTACATATTTTTTTTTTTTAGCTTAAAAAATACTTTATATATTTTGAATGTTTAATAACATTTAATAAAATGTTTAATAACGTTTAATAAAATGATGTAAACCACTTGTAAATACGATAATTCTATCAAATGATGTAACGCTTTTTATGTAGTACTATCTGTGTTAGTTCACTACCTCCGTAATAACTAGTAGCTATTACGGGGGTAGTGGTTAGTTGCGCCTTCTAATATCTATCTAGTATAATGCAGTTATCTATGTATTGTTTCAAGATATATCACTTTTAAATTGATATATTTATATTTCTATGAAATATAAAGTTACGAAATTTTGTAAAATGTTTTTTAATAAAATATTCTTTAAATTTACCCTTGTTTTTAGTTTTAATAGAAATTATTGCAAATATGATTCTCGTAAATAAAATGTGCTCACAAAAAAGGCCCTTTTTCCTTACCCCTTTTTAAAGTTACTAGAGAATCTAACCCGGGTTTTCCCGGTTACAGAATATAGGTTAAAACCACTTTTTTAAAATTGAAAACTCTAATAGATTTTTTTACACTTAATATATTTTTTTAGATTGTCCATTAACACCAGCAAAAAGCATTTTTGTATGAAAAATATCAATAATGTATTCAAATAAAACTTTAAAATGATACTTCCTTATTAGCCTTAAGGGAGCTAATAGACGAAGAAATGACCAAAGATTTCCCTACTTATAGTAGCCTTTTTGATTATGATAATATCAGTTGTTTAAGTGCATAGTTTGAATACATGGCTATTATTTTATTTAAATATTGATGAAGTTTTAATATCTTTGTGGAATATTAGCCGGTAACAAATGCTGAACTATTATAATGTTTTAAGTGCAAAAGGGGTTAATATTTGTAATATGGATGCAAGCGGTAGAGATAGATTTAAAATATACAGTGTGATTCATAAATATCGAAACAATAGGCTATCTCTTTAAATATTGCTCCTAGACACATACTTCCAATTGTAAAGTTTCATAAAAAAAGGTGCAAAATTTGATGAGATAAGTTGCAACTCCATGGGGGGGTCTATTTGAGAAAATACAAACATTAAATTTTTATACGGCCCCCGTAGGAAAAAATTTCCAATTAGGAAATTTTTCCTTATTCATTCCTGAATTAACCAAAAAAAATCCATCTTGATATCTGCAAAACTCAAGGAGATATGTGCGCTTTAATAATTCGTGAGGTTTCAAGGGATCAGACACAAATTGAAATGCGTGTAATTCAAGAAACAATGTTACTGTAAGGTGTCCGGGAAACATTTTATTTATTTATTTATTTATTTATAGAGTTAGAATGCTTAATTTTTTGTGATGATTAGCCATATAATTTGTAATCAGAATCACATCATAAGACTTCTTACAAAATATTTTTTTTTTTCAAAAAATGCAGAGTAATTTAAAATTGTTATAACTCGAAATATTATTTGTCGAATTGAATTTTTTTCCTTTAATTAAACTGAAATATATCAGTTTTATTTTTCATTCAGCATTTTGAAAAATATTAATTAAAAAATATATATTTAAAATAGCAATTAAAAAAGAAAAAAAAAAGATGCAACTTATTTTAAACAAATCATATTTTCAAAAGTGAATAATTTTTTTCAAATTTCCCGAATTAAAATTTAAGTAAAATATTTGAAAAAGATATATTACAACTTTGAACTATTTATAGAGGTTATTGACTTACATAAATTTAAAGATGAGAAATGCTGAAAAAAACTTATGATGCCGAAAAAGGCATTTAAAGTTTTAAATAAAGATTGGGTCCTAATAGAACGTTTAAATGCTTTTTAAAAGCTTCCTGGTGAATAAGTAACTCCTTCCTGTAGCTTCAATTTCTGATTACGATAGTTTGGCTCTCGGGTACAGATGTTACATTTGCTTAACGCATACCCTAATCTCTCATACAAATCTGGTATACAGCGAAATTTACAAAATTCAAGTTTATTAGAGATATAAATTTCTTTTATGCACTGTATGTTTCAGGTCGGGTTTATTGATATGATGCGAATGAAAACCATTTTCATCGGCGATGCACTTAATTTTATTTAATTCATTATCTAGACAGGTGTCTGTGCATATTTTAGATTTCTGCACAAGCTGAAATTTGTACAAAAAATTCCCATTTATCTTAAGATACAATTAAGATTATTTTAAAGAATACTACATACATATTTATAAGAAAATTTTACAGTATATTTTAGATTACTATGTTTTCGCATGACAAAAACATAGCGGCCAAACCTCCCACTAATCCTCCGTAATATGTAGATTAATTTGAACCAGTTAACCACTTTAAAACTAGAAAATTGTTTAATGAATCTTTGACTTATTTAATTTAAATGTTTTACAATTGAATTTCTTAAAAGAGTTTCTGGTTCGAACGTATTGAACCTGGGTCAAATAAACACATTTATAACGGAAGATTAGGGAGAGCTTGGCATCTATTAAAAAAATACACAACAGCAACGTTAATGATTATTTATACTATTAGACTGTTAAATTTGAATAAAGATTTATTTTAAAAAACAATGTCGTTTGGAATAAATGAAAAATAGGTTTAAAAACATCATAACTTTTGAAGCTGTATAACAAAAAAAAAGATTTTTGAAAATATTTCTGTGTAATTTATAAAATATATTTCCAATGATTCCGTTAACACAAGTTTCATTATCGCTATCGCTATTTTTATAAAACTTATTGCCTTCCCGACACGTCCTAAGAACAATAAAGACACGGTCCGGCTAGCGGGCCGTGCCGATTACGACCCTGGGGCCAATTTCGGCCTCATGCAGACCTCTAGCATATTTCTCAAGCAAGTTTAACGTAAAAATCTATATGTTATTATTTTATATCTAAAAGTTAAGGCATTGTCTTAGATCGACTTTTAATAATGTGTAAATTTATGGTCGATCCCTAACTTGCATTGCAAATGAACTGATATCGCGTCCCTCAGAGGTATGCTTAAGTGGTGTATGTCACGAATTTTGGATTTTAATATCTCTGTGAATTTTGCAGACATTAAGATGGAACTTTTTTTGTTTAATTCAGGACTGGATAAGGAATAATTTCCTAATTGGAAATTTTATCCTACGGGGGCCGTATAAAAAATTAATTTTTGTATTTTTTCAAATAGACTTCCCATGGAGTAGCAACTTATCTCATCAAATTTTGCACCTTTTTTTATGAAAATTTGCAATTGGAAGTATGTGCATAGGGGCAATATTTAAGGAGATAGCCTATTGTTTCGATATTTATGAATCACACTGTATATATATAAAACTTGAAAATTATTTTAAAATCCATTAAAAAATCAGTACATTTAGATACAGTTTTCAAACAAATTATATTTGAAATAATTTTTTTTTCCCGTTTCGACGGTGTAAAAATTTAAATTGTGCGATATTTAGGAGTTAAAAAATCTGCAATAAAAGCGAAATTTATAAGCTAGGAGTTGCAACCTTCATTATAATGTCAGTGTTACTGTCGGGGTGTTTTTACTTTATAATATTTTAAAATATATTTAAAAAATATATTTTTGTAAATCTCGAAAACAAATTAATATTTATTATTTTCTGCACTGAAAAAAAAAAATAATGTAAATAAAAAGTTATTCTTAACGAAGAGCTATCAAATAATTATCCAATTCTTTGATTACAGGTAGGGACATATACGTCCCAGTGGACCATTTTTTATTCTATTTGTACCATTTTTTGAAAAACAATTTTTGCCATACAGTTATATACTAGGATATTTTCAAGAGAAATCTACCAGAAAAAAAAAGTAAATTACGTTACGAATGGATATAAAATTTGCCGCCTGTCCTGGCCCATAATCAAAAGGTTAAGCATGACTAAGATTTGAAACTTTTATTTGTTTTAAATTATTAAACTTATTATTATTATTATTATTATTATTATTATTATTATTATTATTATTATTATTATTATTAAGAATTAGATTTTAAAAGAAATATAGAGATAAATTTTCATTTCAAGAAAAACATGAGCTAATAAAGCTATAGATAAGAAAAAGTAAAATGTTATGTTCGAGGCTATTTTAATCATTTTCATCATATTTTAATTGAATAAAATATGCGACTTAGACGTGATTAAACGACCTATTGTACCAAATTAAGATAAATTTTAGTAACTTAGAAACCAAAAATATCACTTTAGCTCGATTTAACCCTTTTTATATGTACAAGACTGATAATTTTAGTTGTCGTAATAGTGCAGACAAAATAATATACTTTAAAATCACAAAAGAGAAAAAAGATAACGCCGCAAAGATTATTCCTTTAAAACATTTTTCTACAATTTTTTATAAACTCATCATGAGCAGTTGTCTACTCCATAATTACACAACAAACAACAATGAACGCAATTTTGATTAAGTCCAGGAATGGGTGTTGGAAACTTTTTCGCTGGAAATCTTAATAAGGTAAACTTCAGGAGTGATTAAGTAAGTATCCACAGCTGAACACGTAGTTGATTAACTATGGAGTGGATGCGTTATGTTCCCACCCGTACTCCACCTACAATTCTAATCTGTTCCACGTATTGGTGGTTCAGGTGCACATCTCGAACTTTTGACACTGGCATATCCGTAAAGTTTTACCTGTATGAATGTAAGTTAATATGATAAATCTCAGCATCCATATAAATTACATCATGTGGGTTATAAAACACAAAAAAGGGATAAAAGGAAAAAGTCTATTTATAAGTTCATTTAAGTAGTATTTTATTGAAGTTAGTACTTATTTTTGTGAAAACTCATATAAGAATATAAAATATCCTTCCTTTTCGAAAAATAAGATAATTTTTCAAATAATTTACTGGCCAGGTATAAAATTAGATATGTAAATCTATATGAGGTTTTTGAAGAAAAGGGAAACTGGGACGATAATACATATGCAGTTGACCATAAATAAAAAATAATCGATGCTTGCAACAATTTTAGTGGTAAAGAAGCATTATTAGAAGAGCTCAGTTATGCAATGGAGATGAGAGAAAATGCTTTGTGAATTGCCCTTTTTTTTTAAATTATGTTTCTTGTATTAAAATTTACCTTTATCTATTTACATTATCTCTGTCTGTATAATGTTTTTGTTAGAAGTATTTGTGATGCACATTTTACACTATTTGTTAACACGTTTTTGATCTAAAGAACGCCATCATCAATTTGTGACAGATCCTTATTTTTACTGATGAAATAGCCTTTTAAATGGTTGAAAAAGTAGTATAAGTCATTTTTTTTTACTTTAGAACAATTCGGTTAATTTTTAAGATACAGATGTGCAAATTTTATGCCTATGTAATATTTTATAATGATTTTCTTGGAGAAAAATACTTTTTTTTTCTAATTGATAAATTTTATCTAAAGGGTGAGGTGTGTAATAAAAGTTTAAAAAGTAACGTTTTTAAAAATAAGGTGAGGATTGATTCATTAATATAATCATATTTAGGACACTTTTGCAATTTACATTGTTTTCTAATCTCTAAAATGAAAACATGCTAAAGCACCAAGCTGATGTCTTTTTGAGAGAAAAATTACAATAGCAACAAATTTAATTTTCACAGAGTGCCCAATAAATTTGTAAAAATTTCAATAGCAAGAAATTATAATAGCAACAAATATTATTTTCACAGAGGACCCAATAAACTTGTAAAAAAACAAGAAATAGAATAATAAGCATTTGCATTGCTTTTCATTGCAAGAATTCTGCTAATTAAAGTGAAGTGACAAAACATGAATATGTATAAGTTTCAAAGTATATGTATAAGTTTTAAAAAGAAAAGAAATTTTCATCTGAATTATTTTTACTCACTCAAAAATTGTTACATATTTTTTCAATTTGGTCTATTTTGTGCGAAAAAAATCTCTTAATATCAACAGATTCACGACCGCTAATGTGAATTCACGACTTTTTAGTTATCTGACTATGCCTACGGCGTTCCTTTTGTATTTCACATGTTACATTTTTCTAAAAAATAAACATAATATTTGTATTTGCACTAATTTTTTTTACAATATTTTTTATACAATATTTTTATTATGAATGTAGTATGCGAATAAATACACCGATTACAAACAGTACAGTTATTCTATTTTATCCATTTGCAATATAAACAGGAAAACAGAAAGCATTTTCGTTAAATAATTTAACATACAAGAGTAACGTCCATAGGCGGCGTTTACTGTTAAAAAAATGAAAACAGGCGGTCGGTCATATCTTCAAAAATTTAAAAATTGGTCATATATTTTATTTCTGACTATATCTTAAGGCTCGAAAACCTCCACGGTCCACCAATCTCACTAATCTGCGCACTGTCTTCAGCTAATTAACACGCGCTACTTCTGTGGCTCTAAATAAAATCTCGATATTTTAATTTAAAAATCAATATAGTTATACATGTAACAAGTTTTATTTTTCTATCTTTATTGCATCTTTTTATAAAAATACCAAAAGTTTCCTTTCATTCGTTTAAATCAACAAAATAGAACCTACTTTTAAATGAAATTTCAAAATAATATTTCAGAAATGTTGAAAATATATTTCTTGGCGTTAGATTCAAGTTCTGGTATTTATCAGCTTGACAAGTATTCAAAAGTTCGTTTTAAGCAACATACGGAAGCTTCCTAGTCTTTACACAAACCTTTGAATTATCGGAACAGGGAAAGTTTTATAAGAGTCAAGAGATATATAAGACGTTAGAAATATTTTGCAAAAGGATAAAACGCTCTCATTTCCCATGTTAAAATGTGGTTGATATATTCTCAAAAGACCTTCTGGATAGCTTGTCCAAAATACTCTACTATTATTCCGGGGCCTTTTCTCGACATAAGATTTTCACAAATTTTGTTCGCATTTCAGAATATCAGTATTCTTATTTCCGCATGCTGACTTCTCTTTTCCTCCGAACGGAATCGAGGTGCATCCACCCCTTTCGCCATCCAGGTGTCTGCTGCTTGAGTGCGGGCGGGGCGCGACGTAGGGTTAATTGCAGGGTCGCCTTAATGCACGGACACGCCAAAAGGTGACCCCGCGCGAGCGCGTGCAGTACCGGCTCCCTGCGAGCCCACGTTGCGCTCAGGTGCATGCAAATGTAGTGTCCCCGAAGGCATCCGATCGAGGCACTTGTTAAGTTGCGGAGGTGGCATCACATCCGGCGAAGTTGGTCGCGTGGTGGAGTAAGACAAGGTGGATAGTATCTGTCTATCTATCTGTCATGAAACTATCTTCGAGATCGAAATGTTGTTTGATTCGAGAGTTCGTATGTTTATTATATCAGTCTTTGTAATAGCAGAAAGGCGTCTACATCAAATGCGTCTCTCTTATTTTTCTTTTCAGACATCGTCAAATCTGTGTCTTTCTCCAGCTTTATTTGGAATTGCTTCTCCGTACCGTCTATATTTCAATGCTTTCAACTTATCTGTCTGTCTGTCCATTTCGTTTGTTACCATAATTTGACGAATGAGCGAATTTAATTATTTTTATCAAGTTATTTTGTAACAATCCTATTATGCTTTGTACTTTGAACTCATCGTCATATGATAATACCAACACTGTAGCTACAACCTCGTCAATATCTTTCACATTGCGCCAAAGGGAGGATTTTTGTACCTGGTCCAATGAATAGGTCTCAACTATACTCTAATAAATGAGATAATATTTAATTTCACTGACATCAAAAAGTTGATTATAATTCTCTGCTTGCAAGGGGTATACTAATGCTTTATAAATATAATTATACATTCTTATCTGTCCGATTATTTGTCTTTTTACAATCTACTTTAAAAATGATATCCTCCCCAGTAGGTGTTCATGATCGAAATATTTTATTGCAACCAGGCCAAAAGCACAATCTCTATTCCTCTTTATATAACTGTGTCCTGCGTGTTGCGTTACATATAGTTTTCGGTAGAATAATAAATTTATGCAGGTCAGATATATTCTTAAATGTCTCTATCAAGGTCATTTCTTCATAATTAAAGGAGACAAATCTCCGACATAAATATAGTGGGATTTAGATAGCGTGATACTCCAAAGGGTAAGAAAATATGTCGACGAAAGAACATATCGATTTAACTCTCTTGCACACACTGGCGAAATTTCCCAAAATGCGGGCCTAAACTCGAAAATAAAAGTTGCACACTTGCCGTGCACAAATTGGCAGAATTACAGATTAATGCCCTTAGAATATGGTTAGCTTATCTTTATGCCGTTGCAAAAAGTGTAATAGTTTGTTTTAGATCATACATTGGTGATGTTGAATATTTAGAAAATTAACTATCGTCGCTGTTTTCAAATTATAAGCTGAAAGTTTAAATTTTGAGAGATTTTTTTGTTTTGTTTTGTTTTAAGATGGGCTGTGTTTCAGGAAAGCTGTAGCAGTACACTTTTGCTGTAAGTATAAAACTATTTTAAGAAAAGTCATTGAAGAATGAGTAAGACTACATTTAAGTGCATGGTTCTCTAAAAAATTTTGAATTTTCCGTAAAAATAATAAAAGCCTCATAAAAAAAATTAATATTAACTTTACAACATTATCAATGTTAATTGCTTTTAAGGTTTTTGTTAAAAATAACGTGGTTTTAATATTTAATTATTTCACATAATAAATGCACGAAACTATTTGAATTTTATACTAAAATTCATACGATTTCACCCATATCTGGTGAAATCTATATCTATATTAATAAAAGAAAGTTTCGCTCTGTGTGTGTGTCTCTCTGTCGGCGATGGCTAGCGAAATCTAGCGCACCTAGAAGTCTGAAAATTTAGATTTAGGCAGTCCAAAGTAGGTCCTGGTGCACATGAGTCTCAGAATTTTAATATTTTGATAATTACCCAAGATATTAATTAAAATTCATTAAACATCGCTTTCAAAATGCCATAAAGTTCCTTTTTTTTTTTTTTTTTTTTTTTCTGAAAATAGTGCAAAATTGACAAAATCTGACAAAAATGAGAAAAAGAAGCAACGCTAGAAATGTTCAACGGAAGCGCAGGGTGGTCGTAACAATTTAGCGACTACGGAATGGAAATGAAATCCCTTTTTGAAAAATAATCGAAATAATGGATCTACAGACTCAAAAATCTGTACAGAGGAATAATAAAAAATTCGCAATTTCCAAAAATCAAATTTTAAAAAAAAAATCCATCCACAACTTTCAGAATTATTGATTAGAAATTTTTAATTTTTCGAGCGATTGCAAAGAACCTACGTGTTTGATAAAAATTTGAGCAGCAACAGATGTCTGCGATAAAAGAAATACAATTTTTATATTGGGCAGCTGTCGGGGGTCTATAATTTTTTTTAATATTGCTTTTTTTGGTTTTGAAAGTTATATACATAATCTATACGTATTTTTCAATGACGAATACAACTATCTAATTTTCTTTAAAAGCCGGCCATAATTTACGAAGATAATAATTAAAAATTTAATTTTTCAAGCTATTTTAACTTGCACATAATAAAAAGTAATTCATTTTATTTGAATGTGAGACAGGTAGTTGAGAATGAAACCACAAAGAAAGAGGGTACTAAGAAATTTTTCACTGGGCTGAAAGTGACAGTTTTAATTAAACTAAGTATTTTAAAATTAACACCGTTCGAATCCTCTCTGTTTCCACAGTACAAAAGTTTGTAAAAATTAACATTAGCCGACACTTAGAACTTAGAACACAATATATTAATTATTTTGCATTAATTTAATGGCAGGAAAATAATTTATTTTAATGCGTTTTTTCTTGAGCCAGACATTAAAGACAAGATGTCTATTATCTCTTGAATAAAGAAAGATACGAAACAAGTAATAAAAAGTTGGAGTGGTGCTTATTAGAGACTATAAAATTATTAAAAATCTTGGATTTTTTTTTTTTTTTTTTTTTAGAGGGGGGGGGGGGGAATTATGCATCTTTACTTAAAACTGTCTAGGGTTTAAGATTTTCTAAAAATAAAAAAAATCTACCAATAAGTTTTTATTTTATAAAAATACTGATTTTTATGAAAAAATAAATAAATAAAAACTTATTTGACAATAGGTATGATAATTAAAGAAACGTTTGCATCGGGGTTTTCTTGAACAAATTATTCATTATATGTGCAGGTATGGGGACAGGTCTGGGGGGCGGTTAACGCCTTTGTATTTAATATCGCATTTATTATACTTTACCGTGCGCCCTGTGGCGGCGTGTTTTTCATTAATTGAGAACTCTTGTTAATAAAAACAATTGTATTGTTCTAATTTAGGCAAAACAAATTCCATTTAAGAAATTTAACATTTTTAACTTCATCCGCAGCGTTTTATAAATGTTATATAGAGAGAATACCGGAAATTTCAAATAAAGATTTTCGTAAAAATTAAACTTATGTTCCTAATAAAAGTACACAACCGTATTCACTTGATGGAAACCAACAATCAAAGTAAGTGCTTGTGGTTGAGCATTTGACCAAGCGCCCTCTGGGGGGTAATCCTACATTAGTTGTTGAGCACTCGATCAAGTGGCTCCTGGCGGGCAATCCTACAAATGTTTGTCTCTAACTGTGCCCCGTTTATATATCTCATCAATTATCTTTCGGATTTAAACGCAACTCATTCCAATAATTTTAATTAACTTCATAATTCCCTTTATAACATTAAAGTTAATTTAGGAGTAGTACATACCACATTTTTAATAGTAAATGATTTTGCAGTGCGTGCGCAGCACCTCTACTATACGGTGCCGCAGGCAGCGGGGACACGTGTCGGAGAGGTTCGTTAGATCTAGAATTCCTATAATAGGGGCTGACGCATCCTCGCAGATTTGGCACCCGAATTGGAGCTCAGTCGAAAAAACAAAGCTAATCAGAACCTGTTCTATTATAGGAGTCTTAGGCAACCCCAACGCCGGCTGCGATAGATTGATGTTGAACTGGATACCAATAATCTGAAACAAAATGGATATGCGATCCATAATGCGTCCCCTGTGGTCGGAATGTGGAAATAAAGGATTTTCCGTCACGTGCGCAGCACTAAAAAAATAATAATAATAATAACTTCATGAGAAATCGGGTTAAAGATATAAAATTATACAAACTTCAGGTTTGTTTTCCTATATCACGGGCCCGGGTAACGCCGGGCGGGTCAGCTAGAGTTTTATAAAGTATTGATCCATAGAAATTAACAACACCATTCACAATTTGACTACATCTTTATTTTAGGATAAACACGGAAAAGCAGAAAGCGATTCGAGTATTGGGCAAGATTTCGATAAAATTTGCCACTGTGAGTCGCAACCGATCTGTGAGATCAGGCAGTTACTTTTTTATTTGACATTTCGGGTTTTCGGAAAAATGACACGGATTTACCAGTCTCCTTCCCTTTACCAGTATTCTTCCCTTTTCATATCAGAGTAGTTCCAGTCTCTTGAAATCGTTTCTTAAGTTTGCATCTCACTAAAATTAAAAGTCTCTAAAATGTGATCAGTCGAACACTCAAATACATTGCACCTGAATGTGTCAGCATTTGTATTCGTTTGGTAGGGCTTTAATGAACTTTTACTCATTTCAGTCTTTAAAGATGTGTATATCAAATACGTCTCTCTTATTTTTATTTTCAGACAGTGTAAAATCCGTGTCTTTAACCAGTTTTATGTGGGATTACTTCTTCGTATTTTTCAATGCTTTTAACTTATCTGTCGGCCTGTCCATTCCTTTTTTTTTACCACAATTTGAGAAAATTTAATTCATTTTTATCAAGTTGTTTTTAGCCAATTCTATTATGTTTTGTACTTTGAACTCCATCGTCAGAGGATAATACCAACATTAACATTGTAGCTATAACCTCGTCCATGTCTTTCGCATTGCGCCAACGGAGGATTTTTGCACTTGGATCAACGAATAAGTCTCAACTACTTTAATATATAAGTTGATATCTAATTTGACTGACATCAAAATGTTAATTAAAAATCTCGGCTTGCAAGGAGCATACATTATAGACAGGAGTATACTTTAAAGATAGACGATTTTTTTAGAACTCAATACAGTATAATGTATAGTATGGTATGGTACATCCGAAACTTAAAAAGAGCATCTGCAGTATGAAAAATCGAGACTTTTCACGTCCCGGTTAATGACTCAATAATGTGGACAGTACGAATTGCATTTCAGTCACGGTGCTTTCACATTTTGGTCACATTCGGATCACGATGCTTAAAAAGTTAACATACGCACACACACGCGCAGCAGGCAACCCCTCCCCCCCCCCCCCCTTGAAATGAATAATAGCAGGCACGTACGCTAGACAACACTGCGAAACAGGAATCTTGAGCTCCAGAAAACTTTACCATTTAGTAATTACGGAACAGTAGAACGGTCAACAGCATACTTTCGCCATAAAAATGTTTCACAAGGACAATGATTCAAAGGTTCCTACTTTTTTTGTATCCCCTTGTAGATATTTGTATTTTACGTACTTCTTTCATGAGTCATATCTAAGAAAAGATTGTCCTATCCTACACGCTGTACCAATTCATGAAAATGACACGTAAATACAATAATTAATTCACGCCTGACAACACTGACTTCTATATCTGAAATAGTCGTCAATACAAATTTTTTTGTAACGTTACAGATTGTTAAAATTGTTGATATACTGTTGTCGATTGCTAACATGGACTTATAAATAAGAAGAAATCACTTTTCATAACGTGAACATAAGTCAAGTGTGATTTCCCATTGCCGAAAATTTCACCTGTGCTTTTTAATTATACATGAAGACCGCAAAGGAGGCACGAGATGAATACATAAAGACACCAAATGTAATGGAAAAGGGAAAAAAAAAAACATGGAAGTAAATGTGTAGTGCATCTAATTATAACATCGAGGAAGCAATTAAAGAGATAATGTTGAATGTGGGTGGCGACCGAAAAGTAACAAATGAATGATGCAAAAATAAATAAATCAACAATCAAGAACGTAATAAAAAAGAAAACAATATAAAACGAGGTTATGAGTAATTAAAGTCATTTTCTTACGTTAATTGAATAAAGAATGAAATACTTTATCTTCAAAAACAACTTGTCAAGTTTGTAATTAATATAACTCCTCCGGAGGCTATAATTCCAGAAGATGGTACATACGATGGTTTTTATTTTACTTTTTAAAATCAAGTAAATTGTGAAAAAGCTATTCCTGATATCCATGTGCACATTATGCTTACAATCCAACAATTTGCTTATTTACTTAAATATTACACTAAATATCCTCAAATGACTTTATATATAGGGTTGTCTGCTCTTATCGCTTTCCAGTAGCAAATTTATAAACCGTCAATTTGTGAAATACACTTCTAACTGAATAAATGTTTCAAATGCTGTTCTTCATCACCTTAGAAGCTTTTAAGTCAATATAGTTATTTTTTGTCAAAATCACGAAATTTACATTTTTAAGCGGGCTCTGGGTTACATTAATTACATTTAGAAAAATGCTCCTTTCTGTTTTAGTGAAAATTCATGAATTGGAAGTAACATAACTCGGTAACTTTTCGTCGTACCAATTTTTTCTTTAACTTGATAGGGTATGGAGAACGTTTTCTAAATATAACTTATAGGACCTAGGGACCATATAAAGCTTCAATTTAGCAACTTTTACAAAAATAACCTTGTTGATGTAAATGGCAATTGAATCGATTTTGAAGTTTTCTTCACATTTGAGATATACTTTTAAAACTAACGGTTTAGAATTTAGCTATTGGGAAGGGATAAAAGGCAATACCCTGTATATGAACCTGCTTTTGATTCCAACTTTCGTCCATACCTCATTTCCACTGCATTTGCATAGAATGCTGTTCAAAACGAATTGACAGCATATTTCTTTCTCATGTGAAATGTGGATTCATAGTGCAAAGTATTTTAAGAGAAATTGTCAACCGTGCAAACTGGATTTGAATTTTTAACACTTTCCAACATAGTACAAAATTGTTAAAGAATTCAGTTTGTCTGTCTGTCCGTGCTCTAACTCACATAAATATACTTTGATTGCTATGCAATTGATATATGGTATTGAGGCTCACTATGACTTGTTTTTGGTATTGAAAATGAAGTGTGTAGCATTTATAGTTCAATTACAGAAACACTCAAAAGAATTCCGTTACATTACCGTATGGGACAAAATCATTTGTAGTTTATTTTAACGATGTTACACAATTTCAAACATATTGAAATTGAAATATATTACTGAGGTGCACTACAAGTGGCTTACTATAGAATATGGTGTGCATAGCATTCATTGTTCATTTACAGGGACACACAAAAGAATTCCGTTAAAGTTCTGTCTATCAATAATAATTGCTAAAAGTGTGTTTTCAGTTGAGGTACGCGTTTTTAAATTTGATTCATTTTTTGCATCATATTACTTGATGTATATAAATTTCATAGATCCTATACACGGTTGCACAAAAGATCTCAAGTACATTTCCGTTTATTGGCGGAGTTTGCTTTAGGATAATTTTCAAATGTGCTATGCATTTCCTAACTGAAGTAAATTTTATAACACTATGCTGTATATATATAAATCTATAGATCCGATACAGGGATACGCAAAAGAATTTGGATACTTTTTCGACTATTGACGGCAATTGTTAGCATTGGGCTTTCAAAAGTGTTATTCGTTTCCCAAATTGTTTACTTAGACATCATCTTTCATCATATTATACTTTGAAGTTTTGTTACATGAATGTGTTGGGAATATGTTTCATATATATGCCTGACATATGATACTTTTTTTCTGATGCTTTATTTGAATTAATTTATCTTACCCTCCTCTGTTCTTTTGTAGCACGTGTAATACAAAATTTTCCGATATTTTTTTTTACACAATTTTCAAAATTTTAAGAAAATCGGCATCGGTTCTGCCATTTATTGAGGTCGTTTTAAAAACAAAAACATTCTGCTATGTAAAAGTGAAGTAAAATCTCAAAGACTTCTCACGGTTTAATTTTTATGGGGAAAAGAAGTTTCATATGGACTTCAGGACCGAAGAATTTAAAGCGTATTGTTTCATTTAAGTATAATATAATTATAATTGAGATGGTTGATAAAAAGTGTTATTATAAAGGCATTTCCGAGTTTATTGAAAGTATATACTATTTGATAGAAACGCACAAATTCTAGAGAGATGAATTTATCAATTGGAAATAAATATGCATTATAATCAAACTGCCATAAAAAATTCTCTTTATTTAATGACTGAAATTATCAGAAAAAATAAGAATATGATTACTATTCGAAAATTGTGGTCTCCAAAAACGAGAGAAGTTGACAACTTTGATTATAGTACATATTGTTATTAAAATTGAACACAGTTATTTTTTAAGTTGAAATAAATAACTCTTATCTAAATATTATTCTTTCTACATATTATATTCTTTGGTAAAAACATATTTCTTAAAGTCTCACAAGTAAAAAATTACTGAGATTAGGTGTAGTACATATACAAGGCTTCCCAAAAAGATTGAAACGGGATTTAATTTTTTTACCTGTTGGAGATACGTAGGCAATGTAAATTACAAAAATGTTCAAAATAAGGTAGGGATTAAAATTATGCAAATAAAATAGTCTTGCCATGAATTTTCGGAGTTACATTTTTAAAATTATTATACGGTCCCTCAGCCATATAAGTTATATTTAGAAAAATTTTCTCCAATCTCTAACAACAAAAATTCCAATTTTTTAGGACCTAAACCAACTAAATTACGATATGTCGAATTTGGAAAAATTTCAGAGCATTCCGGCGCTAAAAACGGACAGCAGATTTTTTAGAGCCGGAAAGCTCTCAAATTACATAAAATTCAAAGTAGCGTAAGTTGATGAGTTTTGATGGTAGAAAATAGGAATGTTTCCATGCTTTACTTATCAGAGTATGAAGAAAATATTTCTTTATATAATTTATAGGACCCGGGGACAGTATAAAAATTTCAAAAGTGTAACTTTTTAAAAATCAATCGCAGAACTCATTTCATCAACATAATCTCAATTCCTATCTTATTTGGAACACTTTTGCAATTTACATTGCCTACGTATCTCCGGTAAAAAATTGAGTATCAATATTTAGGGGACACCTTGTATATAAAGTACGACAATCGTTGAGTAGGGCTAAAAAAATACCGAAAGTGTCTTACGTACGAGTGGACAACTTTCTAAAAATTTAAAAATGTATTTTTCTTTCCATAGAAACTAAAATGAAGATATACTTAATATATATATATATATATATATATATATATATATCTTAAGTATACCTTAAGTATATATATATATATATATATATATATATATATATATATATATATATATATATAATTATAATATGAATACATTAAACTTTTTATGAAATATGAACATTTGTATGGAACATTTTTAAACTGCGCATGCGCTAACGAAAACAAAAATGTTTTTGTATAATTCGGTAGTCATAATTTGCATAATTCAATATATGCATGAAAACATTACAATTTTCTACCATCAAAACTCATCCACTTACGCTACTTTGAATTTTATGTAATTTGAGAGCTTTCCGGTACTAAAAAATCTGCTGTCCGTTTTTAACGCCGGAATGCTCCGAAAATTTTCAAAATTTGACGTATCGTAATTTAGTTGGTTTAGGTCCTAAAAAATTGGAATTTTTGTTGTTAAAGCTTTGAGAATTTTTTTCTAATTATAACTTATATTGCTGAGGGATCGTATAATACACATAAAAAGGCCATTCGAATATCGTGGAAATATAGATGTCGGCGATAAAGTAAGCTGAATTTTTAGTTGCTTTCTAAAAGTAGCTGGATTAGTGATTTTTCATACATTGCCATTTTTCATTATTTTCTTTTATCTTTATTTTTTTTATTGATGCTTTAGACATTGGAAGAATAATCAGAACGAGCCGAATCCAACAAAAAAATAATTATCAAAATCGAGGCATCCATCCCAAGGCTACGTATGGACTTACGTTAAAATATTAACTCCTTTGTTGGAAGTCAGTTAATAAAAAGTGACAATTTGTGGAAAATCCCTTATCAGCCAATCACCTTTAGAAAACAACTGAAATCCAGCTCACCATATCGCCGATATTTTCTGAATTTTCACAATATTTAACTGTATTTTTTATATTGGTTGCCGATATATAGGCTGCTAAATTATAGAAAAACATGTTTGATTTCGTTTGCGCATGCGTAGTTAAAAGTTATTAGAAATGCTCATATTCAATCAAATATTTAATATATTTATATTCTAATTATAGGAGTTGTTTCTATTGTACTTTTTCAAGTTTTTTTAAATTGACGTTAAATTTGTTTGAAAACCTTACATGCAATACAATAAACAAAAAACATATAAAAATTTCTTGATTTTTTTAAAGAGACCTTTATATTTCCGTGGATATACGGGCTATTTTTACACAAATGAACACAAATGTTGTACAAGATGCACATAGTCATGTGCTGCAGCTACGATTCATTGCGAATATTTTTACAGAAGTGGCCAAAATGATATTTTTTTCTTCAATTTTTTGTTGGTCCCACAATTGCTCTCATGATGAAACCTTTGCTGAAAAATATGACGCCAAACCTGTTCTTTTTATTCCGGAAGTTCCAGAAGAATCCGTCTAGTATTTCTCTAAATATTTCCCAAAACGTGTAAAATCGAAAGTGTCCAGTGATTTTTGGCCATGTGGTGCATATTTATTCAGGAAAGAGAATCAACTCTTTTTCCATAAATGTCAAGTATAAATTTAATATTATTAATATTAAGCTTTATTTTTAAGTCAATAAAATTTATCTCATTGTTAATCATATCCTTTTGATTTAATGTAAGGTGTGTGGGATATTCAGTAGGTAACGTAACTATATGATATTAGAGCCATTGAAATAAAAACTAATTTCGCCATCTATATAATGATAGTAAACATAGTCATTCTTATTACCTGATGCGTTCCTTTTATAATAATTTAAATAAAGGCAAAAAAGTATACATGAAGCTGTACCTCCTTGAGATATTCCTTGACATTGTTTAAAAAGGGTATTATACTAAAAAATAATTATGATGTCAGGCAAAGTTTAATAATGTTTTAAAGATGCTAGACAAAAATGTATTCTTTTAAATTTAATTGAGATTTTTATACCTTAAAAAGAAAAACGTAGTTTTATGTAAAACTTGGGATCTATATTGTAAAATAGATCATAATTAGAATTTATAAGCTGAAAACTGCTTTTTAAACAGTGTTGACTGTCATTTTTAATTGTTATTTTGTATAACTGAGTGAAAATATTCAGCAATAAATTACTTGCAGCATCATTATATGCATTAAAACCAGTAGATATGATACGAAGTTTTATCGACTTTTTATGAAATTTCGGTATGCTATCACGGTATGGATAATTAAAGTTTTGCATTTAAGTTTTAATAATTTATATTAATTTAGTAATTTTCTATTATTAATTTCAGTTTTTAATGATTTTACTTACCCATCATACGTAGTATAGAGTAAGTCTTGTAATCGTTTTGAAAATCGAAAAAATTTTTTTGACGGATTTACACGTTTCAGACACTGGAGATTCCGAAAAACATATTTTTAGAAAAAAAATTTTGCCGTCCGTCTGTGTGTCTGTGTGTCTGTAAACGCTCTATCTCCCGAAAAAATTGAGATAGAGACTTGCAATTTGGTATGTACTTAGTATGTAATAATGGGAAGAAGCCTATTTCATTTCAATAACCCCGATTAACCGGAACAATTTTTTTCGGACTCTCGAAATATTCGTTCTGATGAAAGGTATATAAAATTTTTCGAAATTGTTTATTTTAAGAAATGAATATAAAAGACAATAAAAAAACACAAATTTTGAATAAAGCATGAAGTCGATCGGATAATTAGTTGCCGAGATATTTGGAATCCTATTTTCCACACTCTTCGATTTTTCATGACCCTGTATTTCATCCAAATTTCACTTCAAAGATATATTTTAATTGGAAATTTGACGCTTAATCAGATGCAATAAACCGCTAGTTAATAGGATTATTATTTTTGGAGTTATAAGGAAAAACCTCTTTCAAGCAATTCAGTAATCGAGCCTTTAAAGTTTGTGACGTCATCAAGCCACGATTTTATTTGAATTGCAATGCATTTTATAAGTAGTTTACACATTTTTATTTTAATATTTTACATTATGCATATCCATGATGGGTAAGTATTACGGTAGCCCCCAACGACTAGTTTTAAAATGTTACTAATATTAATAACATTGTGGAATAATTGCTTATAGTATTCTTAACAAATAATGGAATAGTTGTTTGATCTACGTAAGTGAGGATAAATTTATTTTGTAGATTTTTGATGTAGTTGTTTATGTTTTTGTTACCTACATTTTTAATATATTGTATATTTTTTAATAGTTTACATTTTAAATGATTTATAACTGCAAATTTCCATTCATTAAAAAACTCAATCGGTTTATTATAACCCATTCCAATTTTATAGATGAATAAATCTAAATATTGAATAAACGGCATTATTATTGTTTTAATATTATTTTTGTATGGGAGACGGAATTTAGTACCATAATGTCTCAGTTTTTTTTTTTCATATTAAAGCCACCAGTAATAATGTGTCCATGTGTGGTGTTTAAATATATTTTATACGGAGGGTCATTACAATAATAGGGGAAATTTACTTGAATAATTTAATGGTTTTGAAGAAGTATTGTAATTGCAAATTTTGTGTCCTAAAATTATATTCATAAGTTTTGTGAATATATATATATATATGGGCTGTTTAATAGCCTCTGCTTGTTAACTAGGAGAAGACCCTTTAAATTCCTCAGAGGAGGACTTAAAGGAATCGACTGAGAGCAGAGACTTAATGTCCAATCCGCACCTTCCATCGGTGCAGCCTGTTAGTACCCTTGCCTAGTGCATGGGGAACGAACGCGGATGGGCTTCCTCCAACCCGCTTGGCCAGCGTGGAGGAATTTGGCCACCTCCCCCCTTATTTTACCATGAATTCACAAAACAAATCACGGCCCTCAATTCCTGGCAGTCTGCATGTTCCTGGTTACGGCAGCGATCAGAAAGACATGAAGACAGAGGGTGCTAAGAATCACCAGGCTTGGCTTGGCTGCCATAAGTTGATGACCTTGGCTACGTATAATGGACGATCCTTATCTTCTGTAAGTCGTTTACAGGAACTTGAAGAAGAATTAGAAAGAATCAACTGGGACATCCTAGGATTATGCAAAGTAAGAAGAAAAGGTGAAAAGAAGATTGATCTTGCCAGTGAACATGTATTGTACTACAGAGGTACAGAAGATGGAAAAACAAGTGGTGTAGGATTTCTGATTCATAAAAGGTAGAAGAATCCCATCGTAGAATATGATAGTGCATCAGATAGAGTTGCAAGGTTAGTTATACAAGTGTCAAAAAGATACAAGCTGCAAATTACCCAAGTTTATGCACCAACAATTAGCTATACTGATGAAGAAATTGAGGATTTCTATGAAGAAGTAGCTTTAATGCATCAAAAAGGAAAATGCTACATAAAATTAATAATGGGAGACTGGAATGCTAGAATTGGGGAAAAAAGAAAGGTGAGTTCTCAGTAGGAAATCATGGATATGGGGTGCGTAATGAAAGAGGAAACAGATTGATTGAATTTTCAGAATGTGAACAGATGTATATCATGAATTCATTTTTCAAGAAAAAGCTACAAAGAAAATGGACATGGCGTAGTGCAAATGGCTCAACAAGTGAAATCGACTACTTCTTGACAAACAAAAAGCATCTTATTCAGGATTGCAGCGTTCTCAATAACTTCAATACAGGAAGCAATCACAGGTTAGTTAGATGCAAACTGCTTTTAAATACTAAAGTGGAAAGAATGAAGCTTTTGCAATAATTTAATTTAGAACTTAAAAATCGTTTTTAAGTACTTCAATCAATCTTAGAAGAAGAACAAGATGTTACAGTAGTGAACAAGAAATTTACAAATACTCTACAAGAAATTGCAAGGACGATAGCTGGTGAAGCACAAGTAAAGCAAACAAAGAAAATAACAGAAGAAACAAGAAGATTGATGAAGAAACGCAGAGAATTTAAAATGAAGAAAAACTATCCTAAATCAAGAGTTGAATATGCAGAATTATGTAAAACGGTAAGAAAATGTGTTACAGAAGATATCAGAAAATTTAACTGTGATCTTGTCAAAAAAGTTCTAGAAGATAACAAAAGTTTAAAATCAGCTAAGCGCAAACTGTGTGTTGGAGGAAAAGGTATTTTTGCACAGAAGAGAGCAGATGGAACAATCACCAAAATCAATAATGAAATAGTACACATTGTCAAAAAATTCTATAACGATCTATATAAATGTGAAGATCAAAGGGAAATCAACCTACGTGACCCACTAGTAAACATAACAGAAACTGAAGAGATAATCCCAGTGATGACAGATGAAGTTGTACAAGCCATTAGAGGCATGAAAAAAGGTAAATGCCCTGGCGAATATGGAATTACAATTGACCTTATCAAAGAAGCAGGAGAAGAATTTGCAAAAATGCTAGCCTTGCTGTTTTCCAAATGTCTCGAGAAATCAGATGTGCCAGAAGATTGGAATAATGCTGTGATGGTGTTACTTTATAAGAAAGGAGAAAAGGAAAACATTAAAAACTACCGTCCAATCATCTTACTGTCAGTGATTTAAAAAATTTTCACCAAAGTTTTAACGACAAGACTTGAATCAGCTCTGGACTCAGCTCAACCTAGAGAACAAGCAGGATTTCGAAGTGGATTTAGCACAATGGATCATATTCAAACAGTAAGGGAAGTTATAGGAAAACATAAAGAATATAATTTACCTCTCTGCCTTGCCTTTATTGATTATGAAAAAGCATTTGCTTCGGTCTACACATCTGCAGTAATTACTTCTCTGGAGGACATTGGTATAGACAAACCTTACATCAATATCATAAAGAAGATCTACAAGAAAGCAACAGCCACCATCCGTTTGGACAAAGGAAAAGCGAAGATCAAGCTTGGAAGAGGAGTAAGACAAGGAGACACCATTTCGCCTAAGCTTTTTACTGCTGTCTTAGAAAGTATTTTCAAGAAGTTGGATTGGGAAAACAAAGGGATTAGAATAAATGGGGATATTTATATTTAAGCCATCTCCGGTTTGCTGATGACATTTTAATTTTCAGTAATAACCCTGAAGAATTGCAAAATATGCTAAAAGATTTGGCAGAAGCTAGCATTAATGTAGGATTAAAAATAAATTTGGAAAAGACTAAGGTGATGTTCAATTCATTTGCATCAAAAAAGAAAATCGTCTACAACAACACTGAGATTAAAGATGTGCAGTTATGTGTACCTTGGACAAGAAATATCATCAGACAACAGTATCATGAATGAAATCAATAGAAGAATAAGAAATGGATGGAGTGCTTTTGGGAAGAACAATATTATTCTGAAGAGTAACATGCCTCTTTGTTTGAAAAGAAAGGTGTTTAACCAATGTGTTTTGCCTGCACTAACTTATGGAGCAGAAACTTGGACACTAACAAAACGTATGGTACAAAGATTACAAACAACACAGCGAAGTATGGAAAGATGTATGCTAGGCATAACCAGAAGAGACAGAAAGAGAATAACGTGGATAAGAAGTCAGACGAAAGTTTTTGACATCATCGAGAGAATTAAACGCGTAAAATGGAAATGGGCTGGGCACATTGCAAGAAGACAAGACAATAGATGGAGCACAAACACCCTACAGTGGTATCCCAGAGATGTAAAACGACCAAGAAGACGACCTCAAGTAAGATGGAGTGACGAAATCAGAAAATTGGCCGGTGTTAATTGGATGACTAAAGCACTAGACAGGCAACAATGGGAAAATCTGGGGGAGACCTGCATCCAGCAGTGGATTGAAAACGGTTGATGATGATGATGATGATATATATATATTATTAAAACGGTAATAACATGTTGTAAGTTGATTTTATTCGTAACTGAATTATAGAAATTAATTATCAGCTGAATATTGTTAGTTTTGCATTTAGGTTTAGTAGAAAATAATGAAGAACATCAAAATAAGTGTCTCAAAAATGTGACGAATGTTGATGGGTTTTAAACATTTTTAAATATTAATTAAGATATTTCATTTTAATACTGAAAATATGTTTTCTAATTACTAAACAGTTACAATTTATTTTACATTGTGCTTCAATTTCAACAATTTCGTTCTTTATTACATTATTATCAATGTATTTTTTCCTCTGATGACTGAAAAAATTATTAAAACCTATCCTAATTAGTTAAATCTGAATAAGGGGAGTTTATTTTATTTTATTTTGTTATAGACTAATTAATTTAGTACATAAAGTTAAGTGGTATTAAATATCTTGTATAATTAAATTCTAAAAAAAGTCGTTCATATATATATATTTTTAATATTTAGTAGTTTAGTAGCAATATTATTAAAGTAATGTTTTTTAAAATAAGAATATTCAATATTATGAGTCATCTAAAATTTAGATTTTTTTATTAACTTGACATTGATGAAGGTTTAGATGGATGTGTAGGTGATTGCTAGTTTGTCGATGTATTCCACATTAATCAAGTTGCATTTAATTGAATAAATTACATTGTATGCTTTACAAACATGTACTATATATTATTACAATTTGTTAACACTGACTTATCTGCAAAGAGACATGTTAAGCGTCGTGAAATAAAATTATTTTTGAATCTGTGCACAGACAAGAGATAGGTAGCCTGATGAAGATCCAAGAACATCCCTATTCCCTATCAATCTTCCTGTACCAAGAATTAGACCTGGAATTGCCGAGGCCTTATTTGCCAATATCTAACAATTTTTTTAAACTGACATTTTTTTTAGTTAAAGCAAACAATTGCTTGAACCTACACAAAATATTTTTACAACTGAAGTAAAAAATGAATTATTCTTTTTATATACAATTGAAATAAAAAATTAACATAGATAAAAATTCGATTAAGAAGAGATATTGATTATTATAATTTTAATTGTATTTACATATTTATATTATTTGTCCTTTAAAATAAAATTCCACCATCTTCATTATCCAAATATAATTAACTGTTATTATATCTACCCTATTCTAATATATGTCTAACAACAAAAATAATAATGATACACAATTTAATTTATAAGCTATTAAATGAACTTGAAAATAGATGTTACAATACATATAATTTGAATTTACAAAACAGTGAGAAATGTTCCATTGATTCTGGAAACAAGCAAATGAATTTGAGCTTAAATTATCATTTAGTTATTTGATTAATCAATGTTAATTTTTTTTTTTAAGATTATGGATACACGATTACGTTTTGTAATTTATGGTCTGAAGACTTTGATAATATTTAATGACAGTTTTAACTAGAATGCTTTAATACTAAAAAGAGTAAAACAGAAAAATTTGAATTTGAGCATTCTTGCCTAATTGTATCCGATGCATAAATCTAAAACACGATTAACTCAGTAAGATTAAAGATTAAATGCATGATAAAACAAGTAATATAAAAACTTTTTTTTTAAAGTCAATTCCTACCTAGGTCAAATAGAAATTTTTTTCCAGCGATCTACACGCTTCGCCACTGACGGTATTTATTCCTAAATTTATATCCTGCTAAATATCTTACATAAGAGAAATTTTTGAAATGTATTAAAAATTAAATAAAAAATAAATAGCTAAAATACCAAAAATTAATAGCTCGAAAAGTATTTCTCTCAAAATTGTTAGAAAGTTTAAAAAAATTGTATTTTTCTTGATATAAATTTAAAATCTAATGACTATGCCGTTTTTCAAATATTGAATTAAAAAAATTACCAAACTTCACAATAAAGTGCCATAGCGATGTTACAGTTAACGATAATACAGTTTTTTTTCAAATATTAATTAATTAATTAAATTTTATTATTTAATTTTAGTTTTATACTTCATTTCTGTTCAAAAGTATAGCTCACTCCACATTTATAGTCTCCTTCGCCCGCGAGCCGCCTGATCTTCGTCCGTGAACAGCCCATTATATTTTTACGTGTGAAGGTGAGACTATAAATATGGAGTGAGTCTACCCTTTTGAACAGAAATAAAATATAAAATTAAAATTAATTAATTAAACTGAATTTTAATTAATGAATTAATATTTGAAAAAACTGTATTAACATCAATTGTCATCCAGTACAAGTTTAAAAAAATTTATTTGAACTTGATAGGATGAATAGAAAATATTTTATTAACGATTGAAAATTTGAACAAGATATATAAATATAGAGAGAGTGTGAGCTAATAATAGGAATTGAATAACTTAAATCCCAACTCGGATTTCGAACACTGGTGCCCTCCCCCCTTTTTTTTTTCATTTGTATCACCACAACCCTTTCTATCAACTAATTTTAAAATGAGATTAGATTAATTCGTTAAATTTTTGAGACGTTAAAATATTTCCCATGACTGTTAATATTTTCTTATGTTACGTATGATGCACATATTTGGCTTCTCATTTTGTTTTTTAAGAAAGATATTCGTCAGCGTGGATATCTATCAATTTTTTAAATATTATCATTGGAAAGGAAAATACACACGCGCGCACACGCGCGCACGCGTGCGTACACACACAGACACACACACACACACTCACTCACACTGTACCTCCATTAGTACAATCTGAATATAGCATAGGATCTAGTCTGTCTAGGTGGACGAGAAAATCAAGATGCCTCAAGCCAGTTAGTTACGACAGTCTAGTGGGGTGCATTTATGCATACATCTATACGCACACAAAATAAATAAAAACGAATTTAACGTTATTTGATAGCAAAATATATCATAATTAAAGCACTTTTTGTTATTCATAAAATCGGTAGTACAAAAAACTATCACAATAGAGCATTTTAACCATTGGCTTATCTCTAGGCTTGCTGAAATGGCAAATATCAAAGTCGCTAAGACTTAGAGGGTCTCAATCTTATATTGTTTGTGGTTACTGCCAAATTTATCATTATGAGTATATATTTTTTCCACAGGCCCTGACGAACACATAACATACCTTGCTACTACTTCTAATCTAACATAACTCTATAAAATTATTTTTTACAAGCAATATGTCGCTGAAAGTATAGCTATTTTTACATTTTTCTTTGTGAACTCCTTAAGACAGTTGAAATCCTAAAACTGTTTCACTGGCATTGAAATCTGATGTAATTGAACTTAGGATATCATTTGATAATTTAATTATATTTTAAAGTGGTTAATTTAGGTTACTGTTACACGATCATATTCTAGTTTAAAGGTCTGATGACGCTGATAAAATTTAACCCTAGTTTAAAAATAATAAATTACTACTAAAAAGAAAAACAATAAATAAATAAATGTTGAAATGGGACATTCTTATCTAAATGTATGCAGTGCATAAGTTTGGGGAAAACACAATTAATTGAATCAGATTAAATATTAAATGCATAATAAAATAAAAATAATTTAATTCGCAACTTTCAATTTCTGCGTCGGATTTCGAACACTGACACCTTTAACCACTTTATTTGTATCGCCCACGAGCCTCAATTACATATCAAAGCCGCACCCATGATCCACAACGGGGGCATCCTCGAATATTCCTTCACTTGAGGTCGGATGGATAGCACTTTGTGACGCAAAAACCAGGAAAGAAACCCTCAGAGAACGTGCCGACGTCTCTCGGATCTCGCTCTAATCCAGACGCCCACGCATCATCACATCAGAGCTTTCACCACGAGCGAAATAACAAAATCATAAAAAAGAAAAAGGAAACAAATTTTGATGGCCGAAGAATGGGGCGGAAACGAGGTGAGGTGTCATCTAAACAACCGGCCGGTTCTGGATCGGTTAAGAACGCTTTTGGTGAAGTATATTTGGAAATCTTATGAACAGAATATTCAATGACGAGGAAACTTCTTTCTTGGTGTGAATCATGCTGTTGAAAATTTTATTATTATGAGGCCATAAGAGGTCGAAAAACTTCTCCGATAGAAAATAATCCAGCAATCAAAGCATCGGATAATAAGGTTCACATCATAAAGAAAGCCTGTTTGTTGGTGTAAGTATAGTAAAGTAAATGTAGGGGGGGGGGGGGGGAGGGATGAAGATGAATTTTTAAAAAAAAGCAAATAGAAAAATTCTTAAGCCTCTGGGCATTATCTATTTAGGAGTAATCAAAATATTATTTTACATGAACTACTATTAATCTACTTAGATCTACAGTTCTATGATCTGCTATACGGATCTATGACCTACGGATTTATGTTACATTATGATGTATGAACTACTGCGTTATGGATATTATCTACGATCTATGGTCAATCTACTGAACTATGATCTACCTACTAAACTATTATCTATTTACTAAACTATTATCTATTTATTAAGTTATGATTCATTTCTGAACTATACAAAAACACCAACATCTACGAATTTATAGTCTTCTAATCTATTTTAATCTACGGTACTTAAAACTATGATCATTCTACATTTATTATGACTAGTAAATTATTCTGGATATTAGAATTATTACTTTTAGTTTTTGCAAATCTTATGAGGAAAATATTTTAATGACGAGGACACTTCTTTCTTGGTGTGAGTCATTCGGTTAAAAATTTTATTATTATGAGGTCATAAGAGGTCGAAAAATTTCTCAAATAGAAAATTATCCAGCAATCAAAGTATCATATAATAAGGTTCGAATCATAAAAAAAGCTTGTTTTTTGGTATAAGTAAAGTAATTGTAGAGAGAAAATGATAAATGAATAGTTAAAAAAAAGTAAAGAAAAAAGACTATTTACGTCTTGGGGCAGTTAGATTTTCCATTTAAATCTAAGGGTGTTAAATTTATTATTATTTTTTTTTCAATATCTACTAATGGATCTATTTAAATTGACGAATATATGATCTACTACGAATCTTGGACTTAAGGATTTATGATTTATCTAATAAGCTATGATGTATCTACTAAATCATGATCTATCTGTTAAGCTATGATCTAGATTCTGATCCACTACAAATCTATTATAACCTACGGATCTGTGGTCTACTGATCTGCTTTAATCTACAAATATTATAATAATATAATTATTATTATTCTAGGCATATTATAATTATTACAGAAATTAAAATAGTTGTTTCTAGTAAAGAACATTTTGACACTTTTATATAGAAAATATTTCATTTATGAGAACGAGATACCTTATTTTTTGTTGGGAATCATTATGATGAAAATTTTATTATTATGAGGTTATAATAGCTTGAAAAACTTATTAAAAATATTCCAGCAATCACAACATTAAATCAAATCTACATAATAAAAGCGCAAGTCATGTGACTGAGGCAACAAATACGGGCTGGCCACTTCACTTTTCCTTTTGACAAGCGACCATTTTTACTCAAAATGTTTTTTCGAATAAAAGTGCATAAAAGTAACATTTTTAGAAAGATCGTTCAAAGAAAAATTTACGTTCGCGAGATGAGTTACATTCAAATATGTATAAATTCTGAGATAACTTCAGTTGAAATTAGGTTGGCAGTCCAATATCCCATTCCATCAAAGTAAAGAAACACAAGAGATTTATTCATTGTGAGCTATAAAAAAAAATTAAAAAAAGTTCTCCGCGAATGAATTTTTGCAGTGCTGTCTGGTGTAAAAAAATAATTTGCGCCTGTAAGCCAATCAAAGTTTGTCATAATTCTGTTAGGTGAAGTGCTATACAACTCAACTTTCTTCACGATCATTTCTTGATGTAAGTTAAATGTAAACAAATCCAACTCATGTGATAATATTTAATGATTAAAATTAAAAAACAAATTTTTGGTTAATTTGGTACTTACGTATTACCTGTGCCAGGAAGATAGATCAAGGAAAATTTTTAATCTCCAATCATATTTACCATTGTCAATCGCCTATCGCCTTCAAAACAGAAATTTAATATACATTTATTAAATACATAATATCATTAAAAAAATTGTAAATAATATAGAAGCTAACTAAAATAATACAAAACAATTTAGTATAAATTTAATAAACACCTAACATCAAAACTGACGGCTTTTAACTAAGATATTTACTATAGCATGAAGCAAAAAATATATTAGCATCAATATGTTTTAGTGTAAATGTGGATATCATTAAAAGCTTTTTACAAAAAAACAATTAATTGAACCGAATCATTATAATTAAAATACGCTAGTTGGCAGTGGACCCAATTGCGGAAGATTACTTAATAGATTTAAAAATTTTTGCATTAGCGAACATATTGTAACTGATAAGTAAACAAGACATGAAACATGAATGCGTTAAAGGGTCTCAGGAACCTTATTTTTTCATTGAAGGTGCAATTTAGCATCATGTGACATTTAATTTTATTTCTGATCCCTTATAAAATACAAATGCATAAAAATTTTACCTCTGACTATCTGTTCTATGTAACATAATTATTTCAATATGCTACATCTGATATTTTAATTTTTTTTTTTTTAATGTTTAATTTTGATAAGAAAGTATCAAGGTCCATAAGCCCTGTTTTTGGCCCATGAAATAAGCCTAAACTCGATTTTGTTATACTGACTTAATTATTTCATTTTTAAATATTAGAAGGTTTATCCTGTACGATTTCAACAATAGTTTTTGCATTTTGTTCGGATTTATATGACTTACACAAGCTCAAAGTTCGTATTATTCGTAATTTTTGATGAAAAATACGCATTTCTCCTAATTTTACCTCAATTATTTATATGAGCGCAATCGTGCAACACTTTCTTATTTTTCATATATTATAAAATACATCAAAATGCACAATATATGTAAAAAATAAAAGTGTTGCAAAGCTGCGCTCATAGTAAAATATTAAAAAATATATTAAAAATTGAGGTAAAATTAGGCGAAATTGCGTATATTTTTCATCAAAAACTACGTATAATACGTACTTTGAGCTTGTGTAAGTTATATAAATACGAACAAAATGCAAAAAATATTGCTGAAATCGTACAGGATAAACCTTCTAATATTAAAAAGTGAAATAATTAAGTCAGTATAACAAAATCGAAGTTTAGTTTTATTTCATGGGCCAAAAACACGGCTTATGGACCCTGATCATTTTAAAATTGTTTTTTGACTTGCACTCATTGCGCGCAATATTTCTCAAAAACTGACAAAGCAATTTGTATGAAACTTGGCAGATACATTCATTTTGATGCAAGGAATAACTTGTACTTCAAATTTACTATTATAATTGCATTAGTTATTTAATATTAGCATTTTCTCAACAAAAAAATGATTTTTTTTTCAAAATTTTATTATTTAAATTTAAATTAAAAAATATATTATTTTAAATGCTTAAAAATGAAGTATACGTTCAAGGTACACTTATTTTACGTAATTATCAATATTATTTGCAACTCTAGAACAAATTGTTTTGATACAGTCAAGCGCGAAGTGGATGTCGGGTCAAAAAACAATTTTAAATTTTCAACCAAAATTAAATATTAGAAAAAAAAAGTAAAATATCAGTTTTGTAGAATATTGAAATATTTATGCTACACAGAACAGGTATTAAACTATCAGTGTTAAAAATTTTATGCATTTGTGTTTTATAGGGAATCAGAAATAAAATTAAATGCGACATGATGCCAAATTGCACCTTCAGTGAAAAGGTAAAATTCCTGAGACCCTTTAAATAAATTAAGCGGTTTTTATCAAAAAAGATGAAACACATAACAAAAAATAAACGAAATACTGCCATGATCGCAAAAAGTTATCGATTTGTCTCTTAGAATCTTCCGATTGTTCGAAAGATTAAGCAAGCAAATTAAATTATGAATAAAAGTATATATCATGTCGCAATGCTTAGCATACCTTTAACCCTTTCAAGGGCGGTGGAACGTTTATGAAACCCCTTAATTTTAATTGTCGAACGCCCCAATGGCACCAGAACTTAGGTATAAAAATTTCCCTTTCTTGTGTATGTGAAATATAGCCTTTTCTTGTTTCCAAATAATTTTTTTCGTAAATTCCGGCGTCATTAATTCATTTTCACATTTTAACAATGGAAGTGTTTTGCCCCTGAAAGGGTTAAGGGAGACCATCGCCATAGGTGGCTAGTGGTAAATAAGTCTCGAATCATAAAGAAAATTTATTTGTCAGTATAAGTAAAATAATTGTATAGGGAAAATTATGTTTTTTTTTTTTTTTTTTTTTAATAGAAAAACTTTTATATCATATCGAGACATTACCTATTTAAATCATATGTATTATTTCTGTTGTCAACATCCCTTTTTCTCAGAAAATACGAAACGCACAACAACGAATGAGATGATATTTGAAAGGATTTTGAACAGGCTTCTGACATAGTGCACTTACATTTCGGTAAAACATATTTTCTTATTAAAAATTTCTGTTAATTAAAAATTAAATCGGCATTGGTTTCATAAATGAAATGAAAGGTTTTCCTCAAATTAGTGTTAATAAAAGTATTGATATGTATGCATAAATTTAAACATAGAATCATAGAATAAAAATATTTTGTTAAAGTATGAAATTTTAAACGGCAGTTTTAATTTTCATGAATAGAAGACCTCTATTTATTCATATTATTGAATGATAGACACTATGTGCAATCGATTAGTACTAGTATATATTTTTTTTTAATACGGTGATTTGCAGCAGGATTAGTATGAAAGTGTGTGAAGGGCTGGACTTTCCCCACTCCCCGATTGAAATTATTAAAAAAGACTCAGATATATAAGTATTACTTAACGTAATAATAACAGCATGTTTTCATTATATTACAGAGAGAAATATAAGTAATAATAATAATAATAATAATAATAATAATAATAATAATAATAAATAACATTTTATATAAGAATAGATATATGCTTCATATTAGGAAATTATCATATCTCACTTTATGTACTTCTACTTTCACTCCATATACTTTATATAGAAAACAACTAACAAATAATTTCCTCTCTGCAATCCTCACTCTTCTTAAATTCGGCTAAATATTTCATAATACCATATCCAACTATCGCATTTCAATAGTTATTTAGAGATTTATGACTACAGTGATATCTCACAAAAATATTATATTTATACGACCCCTCTAACATCATTTCCCAGATACGCATGCTTTTCAAAGATTTTTTTTCTTTTTCGATGTATAAACATTATATAAAACTGGAATACATTATACCGTGTCTCCATCATCTCTAAGAATTGACACACGTATACACTGAATTTTCAATTCACCCTTGTACTGCATTTTCTCCCCGTCAAAAACTCTGTTCCCTGTGAACTATTTTATTAAGTTTTTTGAAAAACCCATTTGCATAAGGTAATGCATTTTTCATTCGTTTAGCCTTTGGACCGAGTGCTCCTATACGAGGAAAATTTTTAAGCATTTTTCCCCCTTCTCACAAGGCTGCATATGCTTCTCTCTCTCTCTTTTTTTTTTAATATTTAGTAACCCTCTCTACAAGTTGGGAGGGAGACTTGGATAAGATATTGCAAATACTTGGGGATTTTTAAGGATTTCATTTTCTTTTACATTTTTTTTTTCTATACATCAGAACGAAAAATAGAGTTACGTGTTCTATTACAATAGAAAGGGAAACAAATATTTAAAAAAGGCATTTTAATATTTATTTCATTATTCTTGTGATAATCAGAGTTGAGCTTGAAAAGTTTAATGAACAATTTATTTTAACGTTAATACTACAGTTACAGAGAAAAAAAAACTGCAAAAATTATTCTTATAGAAAAATAAAAACAATTTAAAATATTGCTGTTACCACTTTCTTTTTTAATTTTGAAACGTAAACAAAGTTAATAAAAGCGTGCAGTAATTTTATTTTCATAAAGATATAATGTTCTCAAAATATTATGGAAATCAAATTTCATCTATATTGACAATTCGACATTAGGAAAGAAAAGAGGCAATATGAGGGCGATATTGACGAGATCTATTTATATAATAAACCTAATACATTTTCTGTAACAGAACGAATCTTGCGATATTTTACGGTCTTACCTTTAAATGATCTAATGACAAAAATTTCAAATAAAGCCACAGCATTAAGAATAAGACTTACCTTACTAGTATTAGCTGCATCTGGGTAAGATGACTTTCAAAATTCAAATTAATAAAAACTTACCTAAGATGAACTATGGTTCAACAAAGCTTAAAGTATTTGTCTATTGTTGCAATTTAACATGGCTGATGCAAACACAATTCAATTAACTGCGGACTTCCCTGATATAAATAAGTGTAATAAGGGTTATCCATTCAGTTTTATTTCCTTAAACACACATTTGCTAGTCTAAAAAGTTACAGGTATTCTGTGCAGTTATGTCAACATTACAAATATATGACTAAAAATTAAGTGGGAGAAAAAAAAATGAAACATTGAAGGTGTGGCAAATTCAACCTTGCACACGGGCACTTATCCAGCTACATGGTTATAAATGGAAATATACTATAAATTGACACAAGCGGCAAATTTGCCCATTGCGTGAATATTATTTTCTTTCTTTCTTTTTTTCTTTTTCTCCTCTTTCTTTCTTTCTTTCTTTCTTTCTTTCTTTTTATTATTATTTTTTTTTTTTTGAAAATACAATTTGAAAGATTACAGGCATTACAAAATATCTTCAGGTAGTCAAAACTTACGTCATAAAACTGACATTTGAATTTAAAAAATAAAAATAAAAACTTGTAAATTAAATATTATGCAATTCTGGTAGTTACGGAATGAGATTTAAATACAAAATATGACTAAAAAGTAAGTGAGTAAAAAAATTAAACATTGAAGGGGTGGCAAATTCAGCCTTGCACATGGGCGACCCAGCTAGTTGCGTACTTATGGTTATAAATGGAAATATAACTATAAACTGACACAACCGCAAATTTTCCCCATTGTATCGATATTATTATTTTTTCTTTCTTTCTTTTGGAAATACAATGATTACCGGCAGTCAAAATATCCTCCAGGTGGACAAAAATTACGTAATAATGCTGACATTTGAATTAAAAAATATAAATAAAAATTTGTAAATGAAATATTATGCAACTCTCGTAATTACGGAATGAGATTGAAATACATATTTATGTTTGTTGACTGAAATTATTGTTTAAATTTTATTCATCTTTAAAAGAATAACAGGAAATGTGATAAGCGCGCCGATTCCATCTAAATACAATATCATTTCCTATTGTGTTATATTATTAGCACAGGAGAAATAATTGCGGAAATGTAGGGGGTTTGTATTATCAAATTTTATTCAATATTACATTTACCAAGCAAAAGTTTGTTAATTTTATCACTGAATTAATCATCAAAAAGAAAGGAAACTCATAAGCTCTATATTGATTGCCATTATTTTCCAATGAGATATTTATTTTCTGTGTTTCTATACGAAATATTTTCAAATTATTTCTTTGAAAATATTTCGTAAATATATTTTAGTATGGAATTATTACTGGAATACCTTCTATGCAGAATGCATACAGCTATTATAAAATTATACAAATAAAATAGGCTCTAAATAGGTCATAAATTTCCATTAGATATATTCTGGAGAGAGTAATAAAACTAAATGTTTATTCACATAAAAACTAAACGAAAACGTTAATGAAATAATAATGATACTAGCGTAATAATTTTTATAAAAAAAGGGAAAAATATATTACTTGCTTATAGTAATCGAGAAATAAATGGTACAATAATAAAATGTATAGATATATGACAATAGAATTATGATGAATACCCTAATATTAGCACAATCATAGACGATGTGATGTCACTATAATGACACACTGGTCACAAATAATTGCAGTCACAATAGTTACCAAAGAGTAATTTCTTTAGTTCGTCACCTTATGGGGTACACATCAAAAGTTACCGTAATTTCGTAACTCCACTGTGAAGACACAGTGATCGATTTTTTTATAATTTTCAATTCGTCACAAAAAAGGACACAGAGACGTTGGTTACGATTCATCTTCTACGTCACATGACGCCAATGCGGACTATAAGAGTCGCATTTTGGTGACGGTGCATTCACATATTGATCATATTTGGTCATGGTTCTAATTAGAAATATTTGAATGTAGATTTGTCAACATGTAAGTAAGTTGTGAAAATTATCAGTTTGGTCATTAATAGTCTTTAAAGGAAATATATACAGTGAATTAGAGTTTGAGTAAAAATAAACTAATTTTGATACCATTATCTTAGTACCCATTCAAAAATTTCAGAAAACCGTTTTAAAATTTAGGTCCATTACAATATATTATAACACTTATAATAATACAACAAATACCACATTATTAAACATTCTAAATCAAATGTGTTTTGATACTCCTTAAAATCTATCACACATAGCCTAAAACTGCCCCAACTTATAGAAAAAAATTATCTTAACAATATTACACACATAAAAACTTATGACTTCAAAGATTAACATTAAGATTATATACTTATATACTATATACCACGGAGGAAGATAGATGGAGGGGAAAGTAACGTTGAAATTTTACAATACAGTTTTTCTCCTTATAGATGGCGCCACGGTAAACTGAAGGCTATCCTAACCTGCTTCTGTAATGCTTTTCAATGCGAAAAGCATTCATTTTTTAAATGTTTTTGATTGAAAATTTGAACTTTAAAAAAGTCAAACAAGTAGAAATTTCATTAAATAAAGTTTTCTTCACACCATGCATATATTTTAATAGATATTTGGCGTTTCGATTGCTTTTTAAAACTCTTTAAATAAGAGTTCATCCTGACAGAAGCATCTGAATAGTAGTCATTTAAAAATAAATATCACGGATATTGTACTGCGAAGAAATACGGAATGGACGTATAATTTTTAGAGATTAAAAGTATTATTCAAATAAAAACAGCTTCAGATTACAGCCAAACAAATAGCACTCTATAAGACAATTTAAATGGCCATGTCAATTAGCCACAGACATTAGCATTCATTAAGTATAACATTTTAAAAACATATACACTAAGATCGATATACTAGAATAAAAATTTCTTAGTTTAAAAATGATTACATGCATATAACTTTAAATTAAAGTATAATAAAAAGCACTCATCTTTGGAGCTCTAAACATACTTAAAAAAAAAATTTCTTCGATTTTTCTTTTGTTTATCTCATCATCATAGCCCGATCTACATCCCGGAATAAAACATTTATATCCCATCTTATATTTATGACATATAATTGCTATAATTAAAAATAATCGAGTAAAATACTTTCGGAATTTAACATGTAATCTAATGACATTCTGTTTAAAGGCAGCCGCCAAATTTTACAGCGCCCTCTTTCGTTAAAAAAAATATGACTTGCATTTTCGATATCCTCGCCTATTCTAGTTTCCCCTCCAGGTTCTTTCTCCGTGCTATATACTATAATAACATTAAGATTATATACTTTCATAAAACCATCAATCTGTAATTTATTGAAAATCACTTTGATCTCCATTCCGAAAAACCTTTTCGCAGACTACATTTTCTCACTAATAAATTGTTCTATTAAATAATTATCTGTTACATAACAATATAATATACACAATAGGGATGGGCGTTATTTAACATATTAGAATAAATAACACTGTTATTATGCTAATACCTAATACTGGATTAATACATTACCGAAAAGTCCTTATTAATTAAATAACATACAGTGCGTATCAAAAAGTTAAGCACAACAAAAATTTTTAAATAAATTTTTAAATGTTTATTTCAATATCCCATTTATGTGCGTTGATAATTGCAGTCTTTAAATCATATTCAACAAAATTATATTTTTATTTTTATTTCAAACCAGGCAGTTTAATAACGGAATAAAAGTAACCGTGCCAAAAGTTTCAGCACAAAATTGTTTTTATGTAAGTTTTACAAAATGATGTAAGCAATTGTGCACACAAAAAAATTTGGATTTATAAAAAGCATCATGTTGTTGTTTTGCGTTAAAACAAATAGCAAAGTTGTAAGAATCCTCATATGAGGAGGTATTAAAAATCTGGAGTATGAGAGTGAAATATAAGTCCGTTTCTGAAATTGCAGATGCACTAAAAAATCGAAATGAAGAATTTATCAAGTTTCGGCTCGTGGCTAAGATTCAAACAAAAATCCCGTTCGGGAAGACCACAAATGATCAGTTTCCGCAAAAACCGGCTCCTCCAAAACTTGGCTTCAACGGGAAATCATTCTCTTCTGTCAAATTAAAAATTCAATCGGAGGATAAATATGGAAGAAAACTATTCATTGAAGAGTTTAAAAATCAGGGTACATGAAAAACCATAAGATGGCTTGATTAAGCCGCACCATAAAGAAGCTCGATTAAAGTGAGCGAAATGGCACATGTTACTTTTTAATAAGTGGCTTAATGCGATGTTCAGCGATAAGAAAAAAATGAATTTGGATGAACCTTCTGGGTTTGCATACTATTGGCATGATCTCTGAAAAAACCAAGGAATATAGTATTTAGTAGACAACATAGTTGGGGTTCTGCAATGGTATGGGTAGCGTTTTCTTTCAATGGTCAGAAGCCCCTAGCATTCATCAATGGTCGTCAAAAATCTGAAAACTATTAAGAGACATTTGTCAATCGTTTGTTTCATGTTAAGAAAATTTTTAAGTGGCGAAAATTGGATTTTTCAACATGACAACGTTTCCAACTGTAACTCCAACTCAACGTCACAGTGGCATAGGTTGAACATGGTTTTCTTTTTGAACTGTCAACACCGAGTCTTGACTCAAATCCAATAGAAAACGTGTGAGATATTCTTACACGCGCATTTTAACAAAATGGTAGGCAGTATTTTTCAGTTGAAGACTTTAAATCGGACATTGAGAAGGCTTAGTTTAAAATCAAACCGGAAACAATACAGAACCTGATTTTATCGATGAATCACCGTATATTTCAGCTAACTAAACATTTAATAGAGCATTAATCATGTACTATTGACTTTTATTTAAATCCTTCTATAAGAAATAAATAACTACTATGGTTAAACTTTTGACACGCTAATGTTTATTCTTTTTTTTTAATTCGATAGTTCCAGGTAAATTTTAAAGCACAATTGTGTTAAATATAGTTTTAAAACCACAATAACATCGATTTAAATTAGAGTAAGCATTTAAAATATACTTTGAATATTTTTGTTGTGCTTAAACTTTTGACACGCAGTATATGACGGTTAAAAGACAGCTTCTTTACTCACTTGCCATAGGCAAGATTTCAATTATATGACTTTAAAATAAAACAATATTCACTAAAAGCGTTCTCAATTGCTTAAACCTGCGCCACTAACCTGCTCCTATTCTCACCCCTAAGTTACGGTGTTCACTTAATCTCTTCGGCGTATCGTGCAAAAAATATCTTTTATATATCCATATCAATCGCTAATACATGAGTAAGTAATAACTTACAGTGCTAATGAAACGTTTTTTTAGACTTTGTGATGCCTGGTGTTCGGCCATCACCATCAGCACACCCACACATGTTTCGAGTCTGATGGCGCTACGTAGAGCATAAACGAAACACTGAAACAAATAGTACATCAGAGAAACATGTGAAAATTTGCATAAAGATAGCTCATACTTGACCTATTTTCTACTCGTAAATCAAATATACATATTGTTTTTATTTAAAATTTTCATAACAAAGAGTCAAGTCTGACTCATAAAACTCAGCAACGCATTGTCTAATTTTTGCTCTGAGCAATTGCATTTGAAATAAAAATATATTGACCTGCATTATATATTCTCTTTTGCTTCTTTATTTCAACGAGTAACTTTAAAAATCTATATCTGAAAAATAATTCAAAACAGACAAAAGCGAATATGAAGGGTGCAGTTCTTCGAATTTAACACGGAATTGTTAGCTATCAGTGGATTAAAAAGAGGATACCACAACAGCGCCCCTGTTCAGTATTCAAAACAAAAGTTGAACTAACATATATAATTTAATTTAATCAGTATAAAATTTGGTGCATTTTTATAGAATAGAAATTGAAAGACAGCTGTAAATCGTATTGGAAACAGCATACAATAGCAGTACCCTCCACGCCCTGATGAGTGATCAAAGCCAAAATTGAATCAGTCTGGTTTTTATCAATAAGCATTATATATATTTTGTGCAATACCATCCCATAGATACCAAGGTTATGAAAAATTCATAATAACAATGCCACTTGGAGGGCGATTTACCCGGAATCTAATCGGCACTAATTTACATCTACATCTATCTAAAGATATATTTTTAGACGGACAAACATGCAAAAATAATCCAATCATGTTCAGGACATCCCAAAGCTTGCAAATCCATTAAAATTCAGAAGTCCAAAATTTCCACGAATCAATTGCTTTATGAGTATAAGAGAAAGTAATATATATATATATATATATATATATATATATATATATATATATATATATATATATATATATATATATATATGTGTGTGTGTGTGTGTGTGTGTGTGTGTACATGTATATCGTTGGCTAATTGCAAAATCCAGCTCTTTGCAAAGAGCCTAAGCTGTTTAAGAGCCGGACTAGTTGGAGAAACATCTTCCATTCTCCAATCAGCCTGATGTTTTTCAGGCTATATTCCAAAGAGCCTAGAGAGCGTTAGGCCAATTGAAAAATGACCACTTGTTTCAGTCAAACAGATTTTGACCAACTGTTTGTCCAAATATCGTGGTGTACCCGACCCGAACCTAAAAATTCGCTTTGAAACGAACCCGCAACCTGACCCGAACCTGACAAAAAATTCCATCGAAAAGAAAACCGATACGAACAGGACAAAATAATTTCCGTCGACACGCAACCCAACCTGAACTGAAATTTTCATTTGAAGTCAACTCGAACCCAAAGAATGTTCCGTCGAACCGAAAACCGATCCGAAAAGGACAAAATAATTTCCGTCGACACGCAACCCAAACCGAACTTGAAATTTCCATTTGAAGTCAAACCAAACCCAAAAACAGTTCCATCGAACCGAAAACTGATTCAAACAGGACTAAATATCTCTCTGTCTCTCTCTCTTTATATATATATATAACACAATATCATTAATTATCTCTTTGTAGATTTTAGTAGAATGATATTAGAACTTGATATGTTTTTGAAATTCATAGATATTATAATTATATATAATTAATAATGATATTATAATTATAAATATATATATATATATATATATATATATATAATATCTTTGAATTTCAAAAAACATATCAAGTTCTTGTAACATTCTACTAAAATCTCCAAAGAGATAATTAATGATAATGTGTAGACAGAATACCACATAGTTAATAAATTAACAAGTGCAATCATAATATTACCATAGCTTGTGCTTCAATGGTAATTGGCCAAAAATACTGAAAACATGAAGAAAATTTAAAAAGAGAGAGAAAGAGAGAGAGAGAAAAAAAAAATATATATATAATAAACCATAAAATGTTAATAATTTGGAGTTGATATCAAGTGAATACAAATGGATTAAGAAATGAAATATGAACCAAATACAATGGAAAATTGGACAACAAGAGAATTAAATCAGAATTGGATATGAAAAAACACGTGTACGTATACTGATCAACCTGGATGTACCCACACGTGTTTTAAAAAATAATTCAGTATTTCATAATTTTACTGGCATATATGCTAAGATCAGTAAAATCGCCCAGGTATACTGAATTATTACCAGAAAACAATTGGAAATATTAAAATTGGAAATAATAAAATTGGAAATAAAAAACCCGTAAAGAATAGATAAAATATTTCACTCACATCAATTATCCAAAAATCTGTATACAACACCACACTGAATTACCACCAGATAACAGTTTGAAATAATAAAATTGGAAATAAAAAACCCGTAAAGAGTAGATAAAATATTTTACTCACAATAATTATCCAGAATCCTTAAACATCACAAGGTCTTCATGATACCACACGACCACATGGCGCACATCATGAAATATCTCATACTTGTTGACATAGCCGAGTTGAGAGAAATTATTTGAAAGACAAGTTGAGAGCACTTCTTTTGAAATATCACCCTAACTATGACACCCCAACACAAATTGATTCAAAAACACACAAATTTATTCTTGTGATAAATACACTAATAACAAATTTATATCCGTGAATATATATTATATACAAATTATCCATTCAATTTTAATCCCTAAAAGTAAAATTAATATACAAGCGATAAGCGCCCTCTATAGGTAAATTAAAAATAATATTAACAATATTATCAACATCTACCTGACAAGTAATGTGCCTCCCTCTATTGGTATGATAATTATTCAAAATTAAGTTTGAGTTACATATCCACTATATTAGATTTAATTATATATATAAACAGTAAAAAACTATACTACCTTGTAGTTTTACAATTAAATCGTACAAAATCCCATTATATGAATAAATTTACCCAGAATTAAATCCATCCTACACAGCATTTCAAAGATTCTTAACAAGAGTATATATTATGTAAAAGAGATATTTCTTTTAATACAAAGTGCTGGTGCTGCCATCTATGTAATCTACGTATATATATTATAGAATTTATATAAAATAATTATTTTTTTTTCTTCTTAAATATATTATAGAATTTAGAGATTGATTTAAATATCAAATTTAATATATCATAAACAATTTAATGTTATGTTATAATTTATATATGTTTTAAAACTGAACATTAGTTACACTTAAAATAGAGGTGATCGGCTAAACGCACAATCACAGAAACTAAATAAAGTGTATATAATGTTCAATCAATTATTAATTGTCCTTATATGTTTTAATTGTATTTATGTATGTTTTAATTGTAATTTGCTATATCATTTGCTATATCTGACATTTATCTTACGTAAATGAGAAAAGCAATTATGTCTTTAAAAAAAAAGAAACAAAGAACAATACAGCAAAATTAGAATGTAGAATCATTAAACTTATAGAAAATACCTTTGTACTACATATAAGTAAATTGCATTTATTGTTTCGCTATTTTATACAATTGGTTTTCAATTTTGAGCAGAAAATCTTCTTCAAAAATAACAAAACCTTAATTTGCTATATTCAAACAAAATGCATGAATTTATACAATTTTTAGTTAACTAGAAAAATTTTAAGACGTGTACATTTGAACCTCAGATTGATTTTAATTTAAAACAAACATTAAAAATCACAGAAAAAGCATTGTTGGATTATTTTTGCATCCACAAAGACCCTAGAGCATTGTTTATGCATTTTATTACCAGCTGTTCAATAAATCAAGTTCTGCTAATCGAAACATACCAATTTTTTTTTATCGCTGCTAAGCTATACGAATAATTTCGTTACTACGACGAAATAGAAACTTCACAATTATTTTTCTATCCGACTCTTCTGAGGTAAATTTTGAATGATTTAGAAACTTTTTGAACTTTGTTTATTTTGAAAGATTTGTGGATGCAACAGATGTGATTTAAACAAAACTTGATAAGCGTTACATAAAATCTTTGTTTGAATGAAGGACATCTGATTAAAAGTGCATACATAACCAATAATTATTTTATCTTCTTGTGGATGCGCTTTGGAGATAATGATGCATTGATAAATTTGGTTGAAAAATGAATTCGACGATATTAATATTGGGAAGCATTAATAAAGAAATTTGCAGATTAATTGGCTGATCGTAAAAGGTGATTTATCTATTTAAAATTAGCTTTATATCTTGTGTTGAGCTGGAATTTTAATATTTGTGATCGTTTTTTGCAAATAATTCCCATATTTCTTTTAATATGAGTCAAAATAAAAAACCAAGAATTATCATTCTCTGGAAAAAAAAAAAAAAACGTGATTCATGGGATTTTTCTGGACAATGTTTCATTTTTCAGATTAGTATAAGTGATTTTAAAAAATATTAAAATATGCCATACCATAATCTAAATTTTAAGGCATATTGGTTCAAGATGACAGAAATGAACTCGTTCTTCACTGCAAAATAAAAGAGATAGAAATAGCAGTAGCAATGCATGCTTACTACAGAGATGACTTATTTTTTCTTTCTTTTCGTTTTCGGGGTTTTATTTTCTGCTATTTCTTCTATTTTCCTTTATTATTTCGCAACAACGAATCTCTTTCTTGAAACATTTGCATGCTAAATCTGTTCGGAATTTTTGCGCATTTATTATTATTATTATTAAGGTATCTGATGGTAATATGGCCAATGCAGTTAGTATGACCAACTCGTAATAATGTTATTAGTTTGAGTGAAATAAGAAAAATGACGCTTAAATCCAGACTGTGGGAAGTCAGAAGAGTTGCTTTAGTTCATCCTTGGGCACGTGCCCAGACAACGTGCACGAGAGAGCAGTCGTTGTTGTTTTGCTCATAGTTGCTTTGGAACGTTATAAATCTGCCTCTGATAAGTTTGTTATTTATCTTATTTAAACCAAGTATTTCTAACTATTTGTATGCATGTTATTTTAGTTTGTTTAATGCTATTTTTAACTGTATAAATGAATTTCAATATCAGAGTCCGCAGACAGAATTACGAATACTTTTATGAAATTGGTTTTTGTTGGCAATATGGCCAAATGTGCGAAAAAACTGTAGATATGAGACAATGTGTATATTGTCGTAGTTCAATGCATGAGAAATGTGTCAGCCTTACTAGTTAAGATACAGAATTTTTTATTTGCTCTATGTGTTAAAAAACAAATTAAAAATACTTTTTACCACAAATTTATTTTAATAATAATTAAAAAAATATCTAAATTTATTTCATATTAATTTTTTTGTATTATTTTTATAAATTTTCAAAATATAATTTTTTTTTAAATAATTGGTGTTTTTTCTTCGTTAAATATAGACCTTCCCATTTTATGTCACCTATGGGCATATTACCTGCATGTGGCCATATTATCTTCATCAATTAGCATTTTTTTTAACAAACTGCAACAGGTATAAATTTTGACTTAATTAAATTTTAAAATATTTTTCCAGTGCTAAAAAAAAGTCCAATTTCTTAGTCAATTATTATTATATATTTTAAATCAGTTATTACTGTTGTTTAAAAATGTCTAACGTTAGGGTGGCCATATTACCTGCAGATACATTATTATTATTATTATTAGTAGTAGTAGTAGTAGTAGTAGTAGTAGTAGTAGTATTTCTTTACATTTTGAGTTAATCTGAATCTGGGTGCTATTCTTACAAACATTTATTTGAATATAGCTCAAAACATACAACTGAGAATGTATTGCTATAACTTGATTACTTTCTTTACAGAGTTTCTTACAATTATCATTAAGAGATTTAAAGAAAAGTTTGTCCAAGAATCACATTTTCCATTACATATAATACATGGAACTACAATTAAAAACTAATTCATAATATTCCCTGATTTTAGAGAAGAAAACAAACGAACATCTAATCTCATTATAAAGCTACTCGATTTTATTGCCTACATATTTCATCCGGGTATATCTCGGTTAATGTTTCCAGTTACACGAATCATTGACGATGTCAGGGGAGATCCTTACGTGAAATGTTTAAGGTTTCTTACGTTTTGGGGGTTGATCGTCGTCCAAATTGCTCAAGACGTCTGGAGATGTTTCTTCGAATGACGGAACATATTTTCTTTCTTTTTATTAGCTGATTAGTCAGTCGAGGGGAAAACGAAATATGTTTTTTTCGTCTAGAATTCCATTTTATTTGGTAGAAATGATTTTTATTTCTAAATTCTTGGAAAAATTACTAAGTGACAAGAACAAAAGAGTTTTATAAAACAATTTAATATATTTTCGAAAGTTTTACTTAAAAACCTATATTTAAAAAAATCTTAGATTATATTTTTAAATTATCTTTTATTATAGATAATTAAAACAATTAGAACAGTAACACAAATTAAATTAATTTCTGGATTTGGTTTGAGGTATTTCAAAGTATTCAAGTCATCTTTTGATAGCACTGTAGGTTGTTTAATTATTTGTTCAGTTCATGGTATATAATGTTACGAATTTCTTCATTCACACTATAGGAATATTGTACAGTACTTTCAACTTCTGGAATGATAGATTTTAGATCAGGTGTCGATGGAAAGACATATTTAGGTGAACGTTCAAGTACACTTACATCTTCATTATTCGAGGGCCTGTTACACAAGTTCAGAAAATCCACTGGTTGGCAAATACAGTTTGCATGTTTACATGTGCACTGCAAAGTTTTTTCAATTTTATGACGTTGTATAGTTTATTTCGAAAGGCTTTTTCCATATCTTCTTTTTTACAGACTGTGCATCAAAACATAAAAAATATAGAGGAAGGGGGATGCAGCAAATTCACAATATAAATTAAAAATCACAATATAAATTCTCTTTTATAGACAGTTAATGTAGGTGTATTTCTTTAAAATTAATAATAAATAAATCATTGAAAATAAATAAATTAACCATTAATAATAAATAATAATATATGATAAATAAATTAATCATTGCGCTTTAAATTCCATACAACATCACCATCCCCCGTACGCTACCATATACTATCTCAGCCTTCCATTTTTTGTGTGTGCTTGTCTTTCATTTTTATCTTGTATATATAAATTAAACATAGTGATATAAAATTATGAAATAAGTTTATTTTGTTCAAGCAACACCTCCGAACTTCCTATATATATATATATATATATATATATATATATATATATATATATAATAAACCGTTTGTGAATAATAACCATCAAATTACATAAATAATCGACAATATAAGAACCGATAATTATAATAAAATACAAAAAAATACAAAAAAATACATCCAAAGATGTGAGATTTTCAAAATGAAATAAATAGAAAAAATAAAGTTATATGAAGAAAAAAATCCAATGTGTATATGGTGAAAAAATGACAAGAAGAAAATTGAAACTCATATCGTGGAACACTTTATTAAGGGCAATATTCCACAAATATAAACAAAACGTAATTGATTTCTGTTTGAATGAATAAGCATGAGCCAAATTTTATTCATCCAAATTGCCCGGTCAATTACGATCCAACAATTGAAGAAAATTTAATTTAATAAAAATGAACAGTCATATATATATAAACTTATTGTAAAAATTAACCATTGAAACAGAAGCAAATGACCATATGCAATGAAATTATTACCTATATATATATAAATCTTTAACTAATTTTTTACTACATCATAAATATATTCTCCATCCAAAATAATGCTTTTTTGATTCAGCATCAGGGCATCCCACAGGGTGCGGGCACTTCTAGTATGTTATTTGACTTATATCTTTATTTTTATGAAAGTCATTTCATTAACAATAATATTTTACGCAATAAATACATCGATAATGTAATTTTATATTTTCTCTATGATAATCAATGTTTATCTCTACCTGTAGCTTATCCTCATAATCCAGAACATAATACTACCAATCAAACAAATTTTACTATTAATTTCATGGATGTTAAAATTACTATTCTGCCTAATAAAACTTTAACATTCAACATTTATGATAATAAAAGAAATTATTTTTCATTTAATGTAATCACTTTTACTTACTTCAATTCATGCCTACATATTTCAGTTTACAGAAATATTCTTCTAAATCACAATAATCGTATTAAACATTTATGATCATTCCAACATATACAGCTAAATTTGATAACTTTAAAACAAACGGCACTGCTATATAATTATTGACTTTCTTTTTTACATTAGGGATAAAACTATAAATATTTCATCTTGGTTAAAGAATGAAAAAATAAATATTCCTTTTTATTTACCAGTTTGGCCCCTTATTATGTATTAAAAAATTATAATTCTAAGGAACGTGAGAGCAGATTGCTCAAAAAATTATTGAAATATGTATATAAAAAACAAAATAAAATAAAACAAAAATATTTCAAATCAAAATACATATATAAATATGTTCAGAAAATTATTTAAAAATTCAATGAATATCCTTAACCACCACCACCAAATAAATAAATAAATAAATAATCGAAATAACACTAAGGAGGATTGAGATCGGGATTGCGAAAAAGATTAAATCATTTTATTTTAAAAAAGGGGGGTGGATAATCACTTACACATATATCCTTTCTTTTAATATTTATTGTAATAATTTTTAATACTAATTTAACGCCAACATTTCTCATTCTATAACTTTTTAATAATAATAATAATGATTTTTTTAACAGATCATCGAGTCATGAAGTGCCACCAAGGGAGGCTAGCCACTTGGCTAACTGCCGCCGCAACTGCCATTGGAGGCCCAGGGACTTGGTCTGTGATAAGTTCATCCGCGATCTGCAGACAGCGGATTTGACCTAATACGAGTTCGCCTCCTCTAGGGAGTTGAACACTTGATGGTGACTTTTATGAGACTTTGCAGTTGTGCATAAGATATTCAGACCTGCCAGCGAGCCGGAATGGTTTAACATTTACTGGTTTACCATTTACCGCCTAACAAGGCTGCCGGCCACGATGGGATCAGCTTTGATATCATCCAATTTGTCCTCAAGTATCATCCTCGGTGGTTGCTGGTTCTGTACAACCACTGCCTAAGGACGTCTTGTTTCCCTCGGACATGACAACGTTCCCAATATGTCTACTGTTGACTGAATAAGATGATTCTGGATAAGATGTGCGCGGTGTGTCAGGCTGGCTCTCCGCTTGAGGACCAATGGTTTGCTCGGCGCGAGGCAGTACGACTTTCGTAAGGATGTCAGTACGGTCGATGTGCTCCATAAAGTGTGGGAATACATAGTTGAATCAAAGAAGCGCGGAATTTTCCCATGTTTACTAATGCTGGATATCAAGAGTGGGTTCCATATCGTTCGAAGAACTGACATACTCTAGTTTCTGGAGGATCTCGGTGTGGAATCTTACCTCCTATGAGTGATTGACGACTACCTTTGGTATCGTCCGATCATTCTGAACGAGGAGGAGAACAACTTAGCGTTAGTGTACCAGAGGAATCGTGTCTCGGTCTGACGTTCTGGTTGTTTATCATAGGAACCTTACTGAAACGGCTCACGGAGGAGTAGGCATGGGTTTTGCAAGCTTCCGCTGATGATACCATTGTTGCGGCACGTCATTTTTTGTCTGGTTCTATCAGAGATCCACCTCTAGGCGATGGAATGTCCTCTGGTGTTCAGCTATGCTAAGTGCTGCGACGCGATCGTTCCCCCAAGGGCAGATACTTTGCATTTTCCGAGCCTATCCTCATGGAATGCCATTAGCTTGCATTTACATGGAGTATGTCACATTTGGGGGTTACTTTCGATTCGAACTTACGTTGGATGCCTCATCTGAACGATATTCGGGAAAACGCGTTGAAAGTTCTACAGAAAATGAGCCGTCTCTCTACTGCCAACTGGGGCTGAAGTCCGAAAATCCGTAAGATGCTCTACTCCATCGTGACATAGCGAATAATCTTGCACGTGGCACCAATCTTGTACTCCGGCAAAGTGGTAATTGCGAGCAGGTTGCTAAGCATGCAGAGAGCTTTGATCCTTTGCGTGACAAAGTGTTATGTCATGATTTCGACTGATGCGCTGCACGTTTTAGCTGGGGTTTTGTCCCTGGACTTACGTGCGGAAATGGACAGGGGTTTCATGGCCCTTATCCGCTTTCAGAAGAGCGTGGATGGCACCGGATTAGTCCTGAAATCTGCCGACCTCTGGAAGCCCACTCCTAAGAGTGATGACCTCTGGCGGATCCCGTGCACTTCGGATCTCACGCCGAAAACTATGTGTACATACTACATGGACATATCTAAACAGAAGAGCAACAGCATCGACAGTGCGTTCCTTGCTGTGGCTCAGGTCCAATCGTAGTGTCAGTTCCGATTCACAGATGATGCAGAAGTTTTTGCGGGCGAAGTCCATGTGATTAAGGAAGCAATTACTGACGCCCATCGCCGTGCTCTCGGTGAACTCGAAATATACTCAGATTCGAAGTAGGCACATCCGGTGCTTTATGGTCTACTACCTCAGCACATGGCCATAGCCGAAATTAAAGACTTTATTAAATCGACTACATGTTCATTGGATTCTGACTAATGTTGGGCACGCCTAAAATGAACGTGCGGATGTACTGGCCAAGGTCGCCACGGGCAGACAATTTGTCGACATGGAGAAGTCACACGCCGCTAGGCCTAAAAACATCTGCTTGGCTGCACCTTGTCTGGATAACAAGAGAGGTGGAGCAACAGACCAGCAGAATGACATATGATACCTTCCCGTGGGTCAACACCCTTAGATTGCAGGGTAACGTTTACGTAAGTCAGATCCAATGGGGACAAGTCACCTTTAGCGACCAGACTCGCTTCTTCCAGAAGAACTCCACATGTCTTTGTGGGGCAGACGAGAACACGATAAGACACTGTCTGTAGGTGTGAGCTCACTGGTGGTCTATCGGAATAAATTCTACCCGAGAGGCTAGCAAATTCGTACGCGCCGAGATCTATGTCTAGATGGTTACAGCCGGAAGGGGTGATAGTTATTGTTAACGATCTCTTCTTGCGGACATTGAATCGAAACCTTGGTCGCAGAAGTGCTGACAGCTTTGTCAGAGCTCTTCGTGGTCACAGACCGCGCTTGAAAACAATTCAACCAGCACGTGGCTCCCACAGTACGGGTGAAAATGGTGCATAGTTCATAAGATTCAGATCCTATCTCATGAGCTTACATGGTACGAAATCGGTATGGTATGGTAAGTTAAATGGTAACAGGCAAGTACATGTTTTTGTTAAGTTTATGTTTTTTTGTTTTTGTTATGTTTATGTTTGGTAAGGTAAAGTTCGCAGGCTCGTAGCCGGTTGATACGGCCCGGCAGTTTATGGTTTTGGTATGGTAGAGTTCGTAGGCCTGAGGTGGGTGGCTAACAAATGCCTTAGTGAAGGCGTATCTATGCGCTCAAGGAAGAAGTCTTCGCGACTTCCCAGGATCGCAAGCAGTACCTCCATGCTCGATCCATATCAGAGGAAGAGGGCACCCATTCGGGGCACCAACCGTAAGGTTTATGGGACAAAATATCCCGGCGGAAAAATCCTCATTGCCATCCAGAAAAACCGATGTCTCAAGAACAGGCCTGACAACAAGAGCATTTATTAGAAATTTGTATTCACAAATCCAACTTGGAGAAAAAATACATCGGCAGTCTATGACGACACCGCCCACTGAAATAAAAAAAAACGTCTAAAATATAAGATATCACTAAACTAAAATTCTAATAAACTAAAAAGTCTACTTTACCAAATACTAACTAAAGCTAACGGTAAATGTATAAAGTTACCAGTCTAACATTGGACAGTAAATCAAAACCCTAAAAAAGAGACCAAAGATAAACTGTTAGCAACAAAGTGTAAAATATACTCTGTTCTAAATCACACAATAAAAGTTGTTTCAGTCCAGTAGAGAATAAAAGTTCTGTAAAAGTTTTATAACGTATAAATAAATTTATAACGTATAAATTAAGAGTTTTAATTTAAAATGTTATAGTTATCCTTCAACAAAGTATTGTTTGCTGGCGACAACAAAGTTCTCTGTAAGTTCCACCGCAGAGTTTTAGCAGAATAAAATCTAAAATAGTGCCGAATTAGCGGACTATGTCATTAATTGCACTACATTGCCAGTCTGCCCATAACTACATCTATCTTCCTTTCGCTTGCCAATTTTAAATAAGAATACTGGAAAGCTTCCTGACCACTGATAAAATACTGAACCACCTGTTTTGCACAACAATTATTAACACCCACTTTATTAAACACTGTATATGTATCCCTATCAACTTCTGAATTTTTCCAATCCGTTTGCCAATGTTGATATGTTAACCTCTTATAATGTAATGTAAGCACAGACATCGCATAGGGTTACTGATTCAATGCAGTCTACAATATTATTTGCTATGACGTCCCTAGCCAATTTCTCGACACGCTCGTTGCCAATCAAGCCAACATGTGCCTTAATTCCTCTTATGTAAATGGTGTATCTCTGTGTTTATCATTGTCGTAAAAATATCTTTAATTATAGCATTATTCGGAAACAATCTTTGAAATGCCAGAACTGAGGATTGGCTTTCTGAGTAGAGCGTAGCAATGCAATAACAAGAATCAACAAACCACTTGACAGCATATTAGCAGAGCGACGAGCTCAGCTTGATAAATCGAGTTAACACATGCAATTTAATAGTGTAATCTAGCATAAATTTATCATTTACAAACTGCGTATATGCTGTAGAGGTATCCCCGACCAGCTTGGTGCCATCAGTAAAAATTATAGGATACCTAGACAATTGAACGATGTTTTTAATTGGAGACACAAACTGCATGGTACTTTGATAGATGTACTCTGGGTAATCAAATGTATGCAAAGCCTTCATTATGTTCTGAACTACAGACAACTAAAAATATGGGCAAAATACCACTTTTCCAAACCCTACCATCATAGTCCAGTAGGCTAGTACCATGAATTATATTATGTTTTTGAGCATTGCATCTTAGAACAGTATGCCATGGAGGGATACCTGACAACACACACAGTGCTTCCGTGGAGATATTTTCATAGGCCTTAATAATCGACAGCAGACAAATGCGCTGACAGGAACTGAATCTTCGTAATGCATGGTATCTCAAATTCGAAAACCGTACTTCAGCCCCATAACAAATCTGTCTTTCTATTACAGCACTTGTACCAAATCTTCAAATATTCTGATGGTCAAACAGTGAAGTTGCGTATATTCTCTCTCATTGCGTCGAAATGTTCCATCCAGGTAAACCGGCTGTCCACTATGAATCTGAGGTACTTCACTGTGTCTCGTACTGGAATGGATTGTTGACCAAGCCTGAATATTGGCCGTCAATTTTCCAAAACAAATCTTCCAAACATCATAAAAACACATTTATCAACAATCAAATTAAGACGAAGCAGAGACTCAGATACAGATTTCACTGAAAATATCAATTGAACTATTCATATTAAGCTCCAAACCAGTCTCGTATCCACCCCTTGCAAAACCACAAACTAATCAGTATATGATATTATATTTTTATAAACTTTAATCAGTCTGTCTGCTAGAATAGTCCACAATAAGTGTCCAATATGTGAACCCTGCGGGAAGCCACAAAATAGAGTGAACCACAGTATAGCGTCAGAAATCAAGGAGCCAATCTTTTTATGTGATATATAATTATTCAGTGTACATTTAAGATAGTAAACAATTGGCAGTCTATCAGTTGTTTCAGCTAATACCTCCCACCTCATTGCATCAAATGCACTTTCAATGTCCATTGTAGTCAATTCACATTATTTAAATTCTGAAAGTATTTCACGTGTCGTCTCTTTTAACTTCTTAAGGGCCGTATAATCATACTTCTACTTTTACGGAACAAATATTGTCCTTCCTTTAGATATCTGGAAGACTCAAGAATTACCATAACGCTTAATTTTATAATTCTTTCGAGCAGTTATGCCAGTATCGCTAACAACGTGATCGGCCGATAGCCCGTGGGCAGCCTTGGGGTTTTTATTTCTTTTTCGGGAAAAGACTACAGTAACCTGATTCCAGATAGTCGGAAAATGCCCCAGTGACAGGCATGTGTTTAAAAAAGCCTTACTTAGGGCTGAATAGTTAGTACAAATATACTTAACAATTATTAAGGCATCCATATTGTCTGGGTCCAGTTGCCTCGATCCATAGTAGAAGGGCCAGTGAATGTCTCTGTAGAGTTTCATATCCGGAAGCGTTGGTAAAGCAGCAGCATTTCTGGGAAACCTAGGAATATGGCCTAGGGTCCGGCGCTCCTATGAGTATCTGGTTACTCAAAACTCCTGGTGAAATCGGATGTGCCTCCAAGTGTCAAGGGCTCAATCTTTTAGTACTATGTCGTTCACTGTGTCTTGAGTGCAAAAAGAGTGATGGGTATGGGTCGGTGCTCTCCATTGGGTGATAGCTCGTGTCATGGCGGCATCACGCTGGCCTATGCCAGCCGCGTCTACGCGTTGTGCGTAAGGGCTCCTCAGACCTTAAACTCGCGAGATGGCTTATCGAAAGGTATGATCGCTTTACCTTATCCGACTTTTACCCTCATTTTATTTCTATGTAGATTTAATAATGTAATTTCATTTGCCGTTTTCTTATCCATTTGACTCACATGTTACCTTACATTTAGGTAATTGTAATGTAGTTATCCATACCATTTCTAGATGACAGGACTTGTTGTTTTATCCATATTCTTTTTCACCCACTCTCCAACTTGGCTCATGCTACTTTGTTACTCCGTGGCACCTGGCATCGGTATGAATACAGTTGAATCTTTCACGATTATATTGTTTGATGAGTTTTTGCAAAAAAAAAATTCGGTTTTAATTCTATTTCTTCGTTACTATCTTCCGATTACAGCCTTTTCCTGTTTTGTTCCTGTCCGGTTTGCACAATGAGTTTCATGGAGTCAAGTCGCCCCTGATTGTAGATGTCGTCATTTTTTTTTTTTTTTTTTTAATTTTCTGTTAACACACATTCGCATCGGGAAACGAGAATCCTCGTTTTTATTCATAAAACATCACTGACTATGGGCGTGGCTCCTACCGTACAGAAAATGCATTTATATCATATTATCCATATTTTTTTTACACTGTAAGACATTATATAATAAATCCATACATTGAATGATATATGTACTGATGCATAAACTTGAGAAAACTATCTAGAAAACAATTTAAGAAATATTTTCTGAAAAGGGAGGAGCTTCTATTGTTTTAAAACCCAGATTTCGCAAAAACATACCGATGCGAATGTGTTAATATGGAGAACAGTCATAAAGTCAAAAGGAAGGCGTTAGTTACCATTAATCATTATCACAAGTAATAAATATGGTTTTTATAAATGAGTTGTTTTGCAAAGATTTAATATTTTTGGTTCTGTAAAAAATAATATGTTAGCAAGAAAATTATTTTTGTTGTTTTATTTTTGGTTGTAACGTACACGTTAAAGCCATATTTAAATCCATATTTTTTTCAATTTTTTTTTTTTTTTTTTTTTTTTTTTTGTCGGTCCTAGAAAAACGCGAAGAATTAAAATTGAATACAGTTAAATTTTAATCTAAATATGCGAAAAGACACTATTTTCGACCGTAAACATATAAGCGAAATCGCTAAAGCTCATTTTGCCAATTATATGTGTAAATAAGCTCAGTTCCTGCACCATTATAAAAATCACGTTTAATATGCGATCTCGCTTAATATACGACTTTTGTCTAGCTCCTTGAAACGCGTCTTAACCGGATCCCACTTTATATAACCATAATAAAGACAACTAGAATTCATCATACATAAATGGGGGAAATAAAAATCGAATAATAAAAGATGAAACTCATGCCTGTTATAAATGATAGCCATATAAATCCATAAAAGAAAAATTGAAATAAAATGAAATATTTGTGGAGCTTAGAACTGATTTCGGAACAGGTTTCGAAAGTGAAAGTATCCTCATAAAAAAGAAGAAAAAACCTGCAAAGAAAATCAAAAAAGTAAACAACGGCGATTGTAGAGATCGATCTCAGCTATCCAATGCACACACACAAAAAAAAAAAAAAAAAAAAAAAAAAAAAAATTAAAATGTTGAAATGTAAACGAGATATCATAAAACAACGGTTCCATAGTGTTAACGTTAGCGAGAGGGTGTTTTCGCTTGAGTCAAAGAGAAACTTAATGGATTGTAGCGCCATAGGGTTTAGTTTTTATTAAGTCTATATTTGATTTTGGGTCCGCCTAAGGACTGGAGCAATTGGGATGGGTCCCAAATGTCCTACCTCAAACCGGGCTCTGATAATGATGCCGAAGTGGGAAAACATTACGTAACAACCTCCGTTGCGACATTACGTAACAATCTGAATGCAATGCGGGGAAAAAAATAAATATATAAACAGTACCCGAGCATAGTAGCCAGGGACTTCAGGGCTAAAAATTATTTAGGGGGCTTCTTACAACAATAAATTACACTAATACACAGATACATACATAATATTTTAATTTTGGGGATCCCTAATCTAAGGTGAGGTGCCATGGATAAATATTCGAATTGTCGTGTGGAAAAGACGGCTCTGAAATAACGCAAATGAGAGAGACTGGTGGAAAAAAAATATATCATCCACAACATCATTGGTCCAGTCAAAATTAGTCGCACAAGGGGAATTTTCCTTTGAGAAATAATTTGCAAGCGAAATTTTTGTATTTTCTGAAATTTATTTAACACTTTTAATTTCTTCCTCTTCAAGAGCTCTCCGATTTAAGAGAATAATAGAAATAAAAATGCAAAGTCCGTGAATTATCGATCATGAAGAATTTATTTATTTATTTATTTTATTTTTAAAAAAAAAGTACGATTGATGACAGCAATATCTCTTTCGTTTATTGACTTATTAAAAAAATATCATACATACCATGCATTTCCCTTTCAATATTTCAACATCAAAATTACTCGAAAATTGATTTTCCATGAAGCGGGAACCTATCTATACTGGCACAAGTCGTCGTGAATTTAAGATTCGCTAATGATCCATTCCTCTTTCTCTCTCTTTTTTTTTTTTTTTTTTTTTTTTAGCGGGCCCCATCGTGTGATTGATGTTCAATTCGCGATCACAGGGTTTAACCCCCGAGTTATGACGCGTTCTCGCACCGCGTTATTTATTTCTCTAGGAATGATTCTTTCAGATCTCAGCAGGGGTCCTAGCTTAGAGCAGGCACCGCTGGGTCGAACGTGGTGGTCCCGACGGCTATGTGTGGAATCATGGGACTCATTCCTGTTCGGACACCTGTGAAAGGTGTGAGGAAGGAATTCGAAATGATTGGTGAGGAAACTAAAAAAAAGTTTGTCGGTGTCTCAGTGGCATAAATAGATTCATATGCTTATGGGAATTTGCATTCGCAAACAGTAAAAAGTCGTTAAGGGGTCATTCGACTGTTAAATTTTCTATATATGTATAATATGTTATATATATGTTATATATAATACATGTGTGCATATATATACATATAATATAATAAATCTTTTATTAATAATAACCATTAAATATATATATACAGTAAAACCACTAAATAACGGACAGCTCAAGAGCGAGGTATTTGTCCGCTCTTGAGGTAAAAATATACAAACAATATATATGGTGTGGATTGAAATTTTATTATTCAGATTTCTAAATTCTTATTGTCTGAACTTGTAGTTTTAATGAACTACCAGCTTCATCCAAACTTTGGGGAGAGGGGGGGGGGGGGGGGGTATAATATTACAAAATTTAAATTTTTCGTTGTTTGCTAAATTATTCCCTGTCTATCATTTTCTTTCATTTAGTAATATTCCGTATATAACCCAGGCTTAGTAAAATAATTCTTATTCTTAAAATAGCCCTCCACTATCCATATGTAATGTCATTTTATTCTAATTCACTTAATAGTATTTATATATTTTACTCTATTCTGGAAATGTCGCTTCCCGCTTATATTTCTTATTTTAAAACCTTTTTTTATTAAAATTCTCATTAAATAATCCCTATCATTTCCCGTATCTAAAATCACTCTAAATTCTTTAAATAATATATAAAATCTCATGTTTCCTAAATTATTCAATCTTAAAAAAAAAAAAAAAACCATTTCCATAAATTTTATCTTATATTAAAATATTAAATGTCTCTTATTATGTTTCAATATTTAAATATTTCTCACTTTTAATCTGTGTCAATTATTAAATTTCTTCCTTCGTATTCTAAAAAATCGTCTGTAGTCAAAGAATATATTTTATACATAAATGTTATTTCATTTGACCGCGTTTTTAAAAGTATCTCGAAAATTCCAGTTCTAACCAGAAAAATTATTTGGCGCCGATAACATCCTTAAGTCAAATCACTACGATATCTCTACGCCTGAAATTGAATAAATTCTTTCAAATTCAGACTGTGATTGTCTAAAACAGGTCACATCTCGCGTTTGTATCCTAGGGCTTAGTTCCCTTAACTCATTTATGCCTAGCGTCCCAATTTTGGGACGCTTTGGTAAAATGGGAAAAAGTGCATTTCACACCACTTTATTAAATAGAAATTTGGTGTCTTAATTTATCGAGGACTCCTTGATAAAATAAGACACCAAATTTCTATCAAAAGAAAAGTGGTGTGAAATGCACTTTTCCCCATTTTACTAAAACATCAACGCTAGGCATAAACGGGTTAAAATCGCTTGCACTGCTTGGAGACGCAGAATTTTTGACGGATTCTCTTACCTTCGAAATTGTTGACAAATAATTCTGGAATCGTAGTGAGAAAAAATGGCAGTCCCTGTAGTGTTCTCGTAACCTTTAATATCATAGAAAATCAATAGCTTCTAATTTTAAAGAGCATTTTCCTCATATATTAATGTTGGATTGAATAAAATAACTGAAGCGAATCCACTGTCTGCTTATTTCATTTATTTTTCATGTCACATCTACGAATATGTTTGCCGAATATGAACGACTGCAATTACCTGTGCTATAAATCGAGGAAAACTTCCTTGATCACGTCAAAACATTCTAAAACGTCATATATATATACATGGATTTGTTTTTATATATACAGGGTGCGTCATAAATTCGTGCAAACTTAAAAAATTCATAATAAAAGAAGTAATGCTCGGAAAAAAATTCGATTTGCGGGAATATGATCAGAGGAACAGTAGATTTTTTTCCCCCATGCATATAAAAAATGATTCCAAAAGTAACCGAAAGAGGGCGCTCACATGTCATGTTGAGACTTTTATGTAAATAAGCCAAGCACTCCATGGACGATCCTCCAAACTCCTCGTTTCCTTAAAACGTCGTACTAAATTCAGTATCCCAATCAGTGAAATGGGGCTTTTTTGCGCCTTAAGTCCTTTCTCCATGCAAAACTTTCGCAATGCAATAGTTGTGGGTTCACCATTCCTGTAAAAAAGTTTAATCACCAACGCTTGATCTGGTAAGTATAGCTTGCTACAGAGATCGAATGACGAATCCATTTCCAACCGGGTGTTTTATTGCTAGCGTGATTTGTATAAAACGTCTCAGTAGGACGTGTGAGAGCCCTCTTTCTGTTACTTTTGGAATAATTTCTTTTTATACATGGAAAACAAATCCAATGCCCCTCTGATCATATTCGCGTAAACCGAAATTTTTTTCGAGAATTAGTTTTTTTATTATGAATTTTTTAAAGTTTGCATGAATTTATTACGCACCCTGTATATATATATAAGGTAGTTGCTAATGAGTCATCGTGGAGGTCAAGAACAACAAAAGACTAGTTCTGACTTCTGACTGCTGGCTGAGAGGTTTACTTTGACGTACCGCGGAGGTTACGAACAATGGTTGATCCGCAGATTGCAACTTCCCTATATATCTATATTCAAAAGATTAATATTTTTTGTTGCATTTTAAAAAACCACTCATATATTTATAAATGTAAATATAGTGATAAAGACAATTTAGTTTTTTGTTTTATTTTTTCAATTGATATGTATTGTATGACAAATACCCTTGTGAAAAATATAGTTATTGCGGAAGCAATTTCTTCTGACATGACTTGTTTGTCTCCATGGTTTGCTTGTAAATGTGTAGCTCTTGATGGTACCCCCCTGATTTTTGCCTCTGTATCTGCACATTTTGTTTTTGAATTGAAGTTGTTTTTATCTATAAACAAAAAAGTTCAAAAAAGTCTAATAATACCACCTTTAGTTGGATTATTTGATTTTTACGTACAAAAAGTTAAATTATATATATGAGGGGGGTTAGAATGACGGTGGAGTAAGTCAAAAATTTGAAAAATCTAGATAACCATATTTTCACTGAACGTATGTTAATTTCTGTTCAGTGCGACAGTCAAATAAGTCATAGTTCACTTAGGGAGTCGCTAGTGGGCAAAACAAGTTGAACCACTTAATGCAACTGCAATACAAGTTTCACAAAACCCTTCCTTTCTCAAATTATTAAATATTGACTTACCCCACTGTCATTCTAACCCCCTCATATATACCATATTCAAGTGTATCAGGAATATTTTGAGGATATTTTCTAGCACTATATTTTGAGTAATCGCAAGCTTTTACAGGGGTTTTTAAATACGACTATCTTACGTTAAAATTCAATAATTCACGAATTATAATATTATAAATAATACACTAAACAACTATTCTTTAAAAAATATATATCAAATGATTCAGAATATAATTTTTCTATAAATACGTGGTCCGATCCAAAATTCATTTAATATAATGCACGGATCAAATACTTTTTTCAAAACAAGTAGCGTTACCTTAGTAATTAAAGTCAAGTATGTACCAAAAAGAAACAAGTTACATTTTATTAAATAGAATTTCTAGTTTTAGCTAGTTTCATACGCATTCCGGAAACTTTTAAATTGCACAATGTATATATTTATATTACACTAGATTATTTTAACTAAAAAAAGATATATCGACTGTTCTCTCTAAACATGGAATAAAAATGCCGCAAAGGGATTTATTTCAAAATGTGCTTTTTGAAAAAAAAATGCGCCCAACACATCTCTTGAACTACATAACATTTTTTCTTAAAATTCTTACAAATTATCGAATTATACCTATATCCTTATACTGAACTTAAATTTTTTTACTGTTTCACCCACAAAAAATAATGCCAGCGTAGATAAATTCTAAAGTTTTTTTTTTTTTTTTTTTTTTTTAATTCTTGTTTAAAATATGCAATTCTATTAAATTTATTTATTTTAAAAATAGAAATTTTGCTAAATTTACATACAAATTTAGTTTCAGAATGTGCTAGAGTTTCTTCAGCATATTGATAAGGCAGGAATTTTACCTGTTAGATTTGAGATATTTTCAATAATCCCACGCGCATGCTTCTAACAAGGTGCTTTAAATACGACTCTCCTACTTTAAAATTCAAACATTCATGAATTTTAATATTATAAATAAAACAGAGATATCAAAAGCAAGGGAGGATTAACAAATAGGCTGAGTAGGCTGAAACTTTTGGGGCCCAGAAGGAAAGTAACTTTTTCTTAACATCAACACATATTTAAAAAATAATTTATTATTAATGATTGCTAGATATTCAAGAAAGAAATTGTTTTCACCCCTAAAAATTATACTATGCTCAAAAGTAAGTAATTGTAAGAACATTCTATCAGAAATGCGCATTGAATCGGATGTTTTCTGTTGAACAAGTGCATTCAATTATTGACAGTTTAGTCGATAAAAATATGAGAAAATGTTTTAAAACAACATAATAAATGTTCAATATTAAAAGAAAAATTTAGTTAATATGCAATATAAAATTTTTGTAGCAAAAATTCATTATTAAAATAACAACTCTCCTTTTTTTTTTTTTTTCCTTTGAAGAGATATATCGGCTGAACCAAAAATTCGTTAAAACTTTAAAAATTCATAAAAAAGGAAGAAATTGTGATAAAGAAGTGCAGTTTGCAAGAAAAGGCTCACAAGGTAGTCGGATTTTTTTTTAGAGAAAAAAAATTTTAGTTAAAAGTGTCACTGGTAGAGGGCGCTGATGACCCGAAACACAATGAACTGGACAACAGTATGGACAACTCCATCCATTTATTCCTGCAATAACAATTGTTCAACATGACCTCCAAGAACATTGTACGACACAACTAAGGTTACTCACAACGCCCGTTACAGCTGAATACAACATGTCGGAATGAATAGCAGAAACTCTCCGTTCAAAAAGAACAACTTCACCAAAAACGTTCGATCGGGTAATGATAACATTCTGAAAGCGAATGAGAAATCCTCGTACATCTCGGTCTTTTATTGCAGGATTAATTTGCATAATTCTGCTGAATCTCTCGCATGTTAGCGCCCTCTACCAGTGACATTTTAAACTAATTTTTTTTCTTGCTGTTAAAAAAAATCCGACTACCTTGTGAGCTCTTTCTTACAAACCACACTTCTTTATCATATTTTCTTTCTTTTTTATGAATTTATAAATTTTTAACGAATTTTGGTTCACTCGGTATATAAAAAATACATTAATTTGTAAATTAATTTAATATTATATGCTATAGAATTAAAAATGTTCTCGGAATTAAGTTATATATATTAATCGAGGCAGAAGTTACTATGGTATAGGAAGGAGCATAATTGCCAACCTCCCGATTTTTTCCATACCAGTATTTTTATGTAAAAATATTTGTTTTCTTTAATCGTACAATTTCTGCAATTTAATAAAGCGAAAATATTTGTAAGATTTTACTGGTATTCAAAAAATCGGGAGGTTGGCAACCATGGAAGGAGGCTCCAAGAGTAATAGGGTCCATACGGTCATTAATTCGTCTCTGAATAAGTAACATTTATCCGGTAGTAAATAAATTTTGCTTAGAGTCATTTTAAAAGTAATTCAAATTTATGTCAGTAGATGGCACTACGTTGTCAGAAGTTGTAAAACGACTCAGATTTACTTTACAATTTCAAATACAAATTTTCTTTCTTTCGTGCTTGAATACCTAAATATCTCTCTATATTAAAAAAAAAAGTAACTACCGCCGCCGCAGCCGCAGCAGCCGCTGTCAATGAAGATTTTGTGCCTTGAAGTCATTCTGGACTAAATATCCAGAAAACTATTACATATAAAAATTTAAAAATTGGTAGTTTTATAAAGAAATGTTTGATAAACACGCTGAAGCAAACAGTTTTTAAATCGAAGAATTATTTTAAGAGATATTTAAAATCAAATTTGGTCAAAACAGATTTCTGAAAAAAAGTTTTATAGGAACGAAAACTATGCACAGGAATTTAACCATAATTTGCAAGGATATAGTTGACAAGTTTCCGGTGTGTAGAGTGCAATTCTTTTTTTAATTTGAGTAATTTTTTGATGTTATATTTAAAATTTTTATTCAAAATTTTCATTATTTTTATGAAAATTTATTTCATATTTCATAAAATCCATTATTTGAATTGTTGCCAATTTGTTAAATAGCGCATATAATAATTTTCCCTTTCAATTTACACGTGACTATTAAAAACAGAAAGAAAACTTTAAAATAATAATTAAATGATCACGTATAATAAAAGCTGTAAATGTAGAAAATTACGTAATAAAAATATACTTGCGCGTGAATATTAAAACGAGAAATAATTAAATTATTAGGCGTTTTCAAAGCATTAAGTAGGGAAACATACGCCATATTTAAAATGCTCAAATAGCAATATTTCCAAACAATTTCAATTAAAAATTATATTTACACGAGAGATTAATTTGTTTCGACAAATCTTTTATCTGTTATTGCAAATTTTAAAACAGCGTAAATAATATTTCCTCTCAATTAAAAACTATATTTTTACGTTTAATAATTACCTTTAAAATATCGAAATAACTAATAAATTGTTAAAATATCATTAACAATATGGTATTTATCGTAAAAACAAAGTTATCGCCAAATTAGCGGTTGAAAAAAATCGCGCCAACGTGGTGCGTATATGACACTTGTGCCCAAAATTCTTCTATTTGTTTATTTGGCGTTACAGTTTTGGCGATAGTTTTTTTTTTCTTTTAATGAAAATTGATCGACGGGATAATGGAGAAGTATCAAAAAGACAAATAAACCTTGAATTAAAAATCCCTCGATGAAATGACTAATACGTGTAACGCATCTGATGCCAACTGAATGCAACGCGACGCCACGATCATGCACGTTTGGTGTTAAATGATATTTATATTCTGGCAACAGTTCTTTTCTTTTTATAGAAAGTAGTCGACGGAATAATGGAGAAGTAACCCATTTTCTATAGCATCGTTATAAAATTCCCCAATGCAGCGACATTGTTTACTTAACCATTTCACACAAGTTGATTTTATTTAATCAAACAGGAAAACTGTTATTAGCTGTTTCGAGAGCAGTTGATTCGACCTTAAAATCCCCCAGTCAAAGGAAAATGAATGGAAACCCATGTTACAGCAGATCGCCACTGGTCGTTTAATTATAATACAATCTTCCGTAATCGTTTTAGAGTTGATCAAATCAGAGTGTTTTTAAATCATGCGGTGTCAGAACGGGGGTTGGCGAGCGTAGCTCGTAGGGGGCAGAGCCCCCTTAGTATAGTAAAAAATAAAACCTAAGATATCTTTGATGCATTTTTTCATGTTAGTTTGAGCATTCTTATAGTTTGCCACATCTTAGCGTCATCTATAGACGAAATTTTGAATTTTTTTTTTTAAATTATTGCATGCAAAACTTATGAGCTACCGAATAAACATGTCCCTTGGTTTCAACTTTATGCTTATAATAGTTAATGAATTATTGAATTTTAAAGTTAGAAAGTTCTTATGGAAATATTTTGCATATCACTTTTACCAACAAAAAGTTACTAATTGTTTTTACCGCTCAAACACAGACATTTTTCTACATTAAACTCAATAAAGATATCCGCACTTATAAAGCATACTTAATTTAATTATTAGTAACGAAAAAAGTGGTTTTAAAATGTATGCTTTCCAAAATAAGTATCAAAATTTATGAATTTTTTTGTATTTTTTCGAATTTTATCAGTAGTATGACCCCTTAAACGCAGACCAAGGTATTCTGTAAAATGATTGTTGCTATAGAAATAAGGAAATTAATTATTTTCCCTACTCAAAAGAAGAGGATTCAAAATATAAAATCCTTTTAAAGTATTAAAACAATCATATGACCAAAAAAAAAAAAACTGTTTCATTGATTATGGTGATATGTAAGAAACAATGTAACGTAATATACAAAATAGACAGAAAAAATTAGCATACAGCTACTATGGGATTTTTTAAAAAGAACCTCTTTTTTTAATGAAAAATTATTTAAAAAATATATATAACACATCGGCTGATAAGTTCCCGGTCTGGCACACAGATGGCGGTGTAATCGCCAAAACGATGCATTTTTTTTAAATACTAACCTTTAAAAGGTAGCAGAAAAATTGTCATGACGATTCGCCGTGTGGATAAAACACTAGAGTGGTTTTAGTTGAACAACTTTGTTGATAAACAAAAAAATGGATAAACAAGAATTTCAAGAATTGTTATTTGATGGGAAAAAAACCGTTCAAACAAAAGCTTGGCTTGATAAGCGTTATCCGGACACTGCACCAGGTAAATCAACCAATATTGACTGGTTTGCTGAATTTAAACGTGGTCGTACGGACACCAGTGATGCACCACGCAAAAGAGGTGGTTACTCCGGAAAACATAAAAAAGTCCACAAAATCGTTTTGGGGAACCGTAAAGTGAAGTTGCTGGAGATAGCTCAGACTCTGAAGATATCCAAGGAATGTGTAGGTTTTATTTTGATTGAACATTTGTCTATAAAAAAGCTGTTGTCAAAGTGGGTGCTGCGCGTATATTGACTTTTGACCAAAAACAACAACGAGTCGATAGTTCTCAGCACTGTTTGGAGCTTTTTCGTTATAAATTTAATGTTATTTATTATTAAATTATTATTACTATTTATTTATTAAATTATTATTATTAAATTATTATTACTAAATTATTATTACTAAATTATTATTATTAAATTATTATTTATTAAATTATTATTATTTATTATTAAACTTATGTTATTTATTAAAGTTATAAAGTTATAAAGTTATGTTAAAAGTTGTGTTTTCTTTAATAGACAGGGAACTTATCAGCCCACGTGTTATATTAGAAACAATCAGCAGCAGCGAACTTTTTTTCCTTTTTGTTGTTTTAGGGTGTTACATATACACAACAATAAAAGAACTTTATTATATGCAAGAACGAATTTTCTTTTTTCTGTTTCTTACTTTCTTTTCCTTTCTTTCTTTCTTTTATTTATTTATTTATTTATTTATTTTTTTACTTTGAATAAGTAAATGTAGGAATGATTGAAGAGATTCTTCAAATGTTTTGTGCAGATTTATACGACAGTATTGAATATTTTCTTTTACAGAAATATAGTTACTTTTCCTTACATTACATTTTGCTTCCAAATTAATATATAATATTGTAACAATTTTTACATTAAAAAGCACTAAATTATTACCGTCAGAAGTACAATTATTTGTGCTTTATTACAACTTACATCCAAATAACATCATTTGACAATGGACCGGGCCGGAATTGTCATCTGCCCAGGATCTGCAAAATCTTTTACCAGTACTGAATGAATGCACCTTACTACGAGATGTTCATAGTAAAAATATACTAAAATAGCTAAAAAATTTATAATAATAGAAATGCACAACCACTTCTTCTACAATGCTTTTAAAATGAAATAAATATTGCTTTACATAGATATATTTATGGATAAGACAATAGGAACAGTTCGTTATACAGATATACATATGTCTATTGCATTTCATATTCAAATAAATGTGGGCCTTTAAAAAGATTTTTCTAGATGAGATTCGCAACAAAATTTCTTTCAATTACGAAATAATTCTGAATTCTAAGATCTTAATTCCACTTCTTTCATTTTAAAATTAAGATTTTTAAACGTATTGAAAGTGCTATTAATTTCCAGCCGCGAAAATCTAATAATATAGCTGAAATAAAAACGTATCTTTCTGAATGAATTTTAAACTTCAAGTTTTGTATATCTCATGAAAGACAATTGTGAATCTATATTTAACATTTCTGTTCAAATTCTACACTCATTTTTGTGTGTAACTACTCATTGTAAATTTCAAGATTTATTTCACAATATATGTTGTAATTTTAAATATTAAGCAAATTAAAGGGTAAATTCTATAGTTTAGAAAATATATCACAAATGCATAGCCTTTTGTGATTTTGTTCTGTTTTCTGCATCAATTGTTTGTCAATTTCATATTGAGCTGGCGATATATATTTTTATTTTTTAAACACATAACGGAATTTTTCCATCGATTGAAGATATTATTTCTTCATAATACTGTCATAAATTTAATAAAGTAAAAACTCTGATGAAATCCTTAAAGCATGCAAATATAGAGGAACTAGGTTTTATAACGTTAGAAAATTTATTTCCGTACGTATGACATAAATGGTAAAATATATGCAAAGCGTTATATTAGCGCAGCTAAGATTTAGAAATTAAGACATTTCTAAAGCAGTTTAAAAACTGATGAGATTACATACAAAATATCTTTTATTTATTATGATGAATAAATGACGTACAAAAACAACGCATAAAAACATAAACATCTAAAAAATTTAAATATAACTAATTCAGGGATTCATAAGAGAATACTACCCTTTATTTTCAGTGGAAAATGAATTACCGTGAGAGGGAATAAACTAATTTATGAACACGCAAAAGAAAATTGTTCATTTTATGAGTAATAATGATTCAAAACACTCCCAGGTTAAAATCCTGGATGTGCAACTGCAAAACGCATTGATGAGTATTTAAAACTTTTAAAAAATCACATATTCTTCTATGAATTTTTATTCGATAATTACTCTACTCATTACCCGATTTCAATTTCTTTGACCTCATCAATTGCCTTTATTTTTTTCATCGTCGGATCTCGCGACAAATCCAGCTGATACCTATCCCTCGATAGAATGATTGCAAAACGTGTCTCTGTCCGTGTTGGCAAAACAGTATGGCGTATGGCGAAAAAAAAAAAAAAAATGAACTTGCCTAATCGTATTCATTTCTACGATTAGCTTATTGCCAACAGCCACCAATCATCCTAAACTAAGTTTTGTAATGTTATTGGTATTATTTTTTCATGTTTATAACATAAGGCTGATAGTAAAATATGTACAAAACTCTTTTTTTTTATTCCTAAATGAAAGAAGGAATGTAAAATTAAGAAAAAAATTGCTTCTTTTTATGTAATTTTATTTTCTATGAATCAGCATTCGATTACTATTCGTATTCATATATATATATATTTTTTTGTCAAAGTTTTTGTCACGTCAACAAAACATTAAGTTATCAATAAAAAAAAAAAAAATGCAGACTTGTATTTATTTTTGCGATTGTCATATTGCCGATAGTTTCCGATTATGACAAACTGTGTTTATGTTAGAAAAATTATTTCTATATCTATAAAATAATATTCATGATAAGATATATTCAAGGCGTACTTTTTTTCCCCCCTCAAGTGAAAGAACTTATATAAAATTAAGAAAAATCGTTCTTTTTTTGTGTCATTTAATTTTCTATGAATCCCCATTTGATTATTATTCATTACTTCATTTCAATTTGTTTGACTTTATCGATTGCCTTTATTTTTATCATCGTCAAATCTTGCGAGTAATCTATCCAGCTGATACCTATCACTCGACAGAATGATTACAAAACGTCAAAGTCTCTGTCGCGTTGACAAAACAATATGGCTATCAGTAACAAAAATGAACTTGCCGACTTGTATTCATTTCTACGATTAGCTTATTGCCGACAGCCTCCGATCACGCACCCCCCCCCCCCCTTTCACCCACCTCGAAACCCTAGTAGCACCAAACACTTCCGCCTCGGTATCTATGGTACAGCCATTTAATCAAATAAAGACTTTTTCCGACCCCTATTACAATAAAACTTCGGTAAACACAATTTATGGAGCATACCGTTTGCGAACAATAGGACGGCGGCTCCGTTTGAGTGACAGGGCTTTGAAGGAGATAAAATAAAGAAAAAGAATGGGGAAAAAAGAAGAGCGAAACGTTTGGCCCACCCCTGTATTGCAGCACACCCAATTTACACCAACGCCCCCACCATCCTCTGGTCGATACATGTATATAGAGGACGTTTCTCTTAGCTTTGCAGCAAACGGATGGCGGATAAAAGACCAATTAATATGGCTACCGAAAAGGAAGGCATTTGTGTGCGTATGTTCAGGCCAAAAGCTTGGAAAATTTTCGTTCCATTGTAGAGACGTCCGTGTGAGAAGTTTTCGATTATTTGGTTATCTCTGCTGCGTTGCTAAAATCGATACAGAAAAGAAAGGTGTGTTGTGCGACGATGTCTTTGTGGTTGTTGTCGCGTGTCTCTGTATGTCCCCTTTTATCAAGGTGTCATATTTTAAGACATGAGAAGGTGTAGTTTAATCTTTAGAACATCGATTATACCGAATCGAAGATTTCGTTTCCCTCATTTTCCATTTCTCAGTTAGTAGTAAGCAATTACTCGTATTGCAGTTAGAAGCCGGACAAATTAATCTTCTGAGGTGTCCCCAAGAGCGATTCCCTCGTAATGATTATTCATGACTATGAAGTCGATGGAGTTGATTAATACTGGATTACTGGATATGTATCTCCATAAGAAAAACAAATTAATTCTGAAACGAATGAAATTGATTCTTTTTTTATAGAATCAGCATACTCAGTGCAATATTTTTTTATATTTATACATTTTGAAAATTTTTGTCCTATTCTATTTGGATCTATTCCATTCTTGTTTGAATGGCACATGTCTTAAGGCTGTTCTCAAATTCAAACGGACTTCTTTTAGACATTTTAATATTTTATATGTAAATCAATGACGCAGCCAGAATTCGGTTCTAGGGAAGGTTGGGGGAGGGGGGGGGGGAAGTTGTTGACAGTTAGTCAAGTAGTCTCGGCTTATTTGAATCATTGGTTAATCGAGTCAATCCTTTTAATGAATGAAATCATAATGCTATATTTTCCGGATATTAGAATCAGTAGCTATGTTGGACATGATTAATTTAAGCAACGGTTACTGTATTAGAAGTACAAAATGTAAAATTAATCAATGAAATATTATAAAACTAATGTTAGATTTATGCAAAGTGTTGCAAAAATGATGAGACAAACTTTGAGAAGTGGAAGAGCACACAACTGCAAGCAATTTGATTGTACATTACTCATTTTATATATTTTGGATATTTTCCTTCTAGTATTCTATTGGTACTTATTCCATTCATTTAAATTATAACGATAAAATATTTTGTTTTTATGACACATGTATGAAGGCTGTTCTTAAAAATCAAACTGGTTTCTTTTTGACATTTCAATATTTGATATGCAAATTAGTGGGGCAGCCAGAATTCGGCTCTAGAAATGGGGGGGGGGGGGTGGAGGTGGAAGACGAGTTGCTGACAGTTAATCTGTTAGCCGTGACTCGTTTGAATAACTGATTAATCGAGTCAATCTTTTAAATGAATTAAATTATAATGCTATATTTTCCGGATATCAGCTTAAGCAGCTATATTGGAAATGATCCATTTAAACAGAGGTTAGTGCGTTAGATTTGCAAAACGTAAAATGCACCAATGAAATATAATATAGAATTAAAGTTAGATTTATACAAAGTATTTAGACGATTAGACAAACTTTAAGGGGTGGAAGAGAACACTGTTACAGAGACCAATTTGTTTAGGAAACTCAGGGTAACGATCTACTTGTTCAGTCAACAATGGGTGTTTCATTTCAAGCCAAATCCAAATTCTTATTCCTATTAATCTTAACGAAATTTTAAATAGACTTACCTTGTTTCATGTCAAATGTAACAACATCACATGAAATGGTGGAAGGCATCATCACTTGCATCCAAATGTCACTGGATTAAGCACTTCATGTTTAGGAAATATAGTTGACATTGCATAAGGTGTCATTGACCGAATTATTGTGCACTTCCAGGACTTTTCTTGATATCGTATTTCGCACAAGGCAAAGTAAATCTATTGAATGTTTCGTTAAAATATCTTTCATGTTTGTTAAATTTCTCAATAAATATGCGGGTTTAGTTTGAAGTAGATACCCTATATTTTTGAACGAATAAATGAATTGCGATCCTGGTCTCCTATGCAATAACTATTTTTTATAATGTGCTCTACCAACTCTTAAAGTTTTCCTTTTTTTTTTTTTTTTTTTTTTTTTTTAAAGAACATGCATGCATTTTTTTAAATATAAATTTAACAGCCATATATATATATATATATATATATATTAATATAAAAAAGTATATGTATACTTTCTAAATGCTTTGTAAACCTTTATGAAATATTTAGATATATTTAGTTTTTCTGTTAGCGATACCATTACAAATATTAGGGTAAAAGATTTTTTCCCCTTTTCATAAAAGTTTTATTTCATTTGTAATATCAAATAAGAAAATGTTGAATAAAAAAGCATAAAGTGGGTTTCAATATGATTAGGGGAGACCGGGGCAAGATGACTATGTTAACAATTTTTGTTGTTTATTAATTTATTTTGAAGTAGTAATAGAAAAATTAATTTTACATGAACTGATAGAGTATACCTTTGTAGTATTAAATACATTACCATTTAATTTTTCAAATAAAAAAAATAAAGGATAATTTTATTTTTTCATAACATTAACAAATCGTCATCTTGCCCCAGTACTAGGGCAAGATGACAACACTGAAAAAGATTGAACATATTTTATCTTTTGAATATGTTACATGGTTTAACAAATGATAATTGTGTTTTTACATCTTACAAAGTATCAAACTAAGCATAATGCATTGATTGTAACGTAATTTTGAAGTGTTTAGTTGTGCAGCTAACAATAGTCACAAATAAAAATCCCTGACGGCTCGGCCTACAGGCACAGGTAGATTTCGAAGACGCAGACCGTGTGGCGCCTGTTTGTCGGGAATTGCGGAAGACATGACCTTTTTCCGATGATGCTGCAGTTGGAACCGCCTACTTCGAAACCAAACTTGTTTGCAGGCGGAGTCAGCAAGTATTTTTTTTTTTTTTTTTTTTTTTTTTTTGCTATAAGAGTTGGTCCCCCCCCCTTGGTTCGATTTTGCCCATTAACGAACTTGACCGAGATTTTATGCCCCTTGATTTTATGTATCAGTTTCGAAAAGATGCGGGAGTTGGAACCGCCTACTTCAAAAAATAACTTGTTTGCAGGCGGAGCCGGCAGGGATTTTTTTGTTTTAAATTTTTTTTTTGCTATAACGGTTGGTCCTATAAAAAACTTGTCAATATAAAAGATTTAGATAATATTAGGAGGATTTATAATAAATTTAAGCGGATTTGAAATCTTGGGAATTGACGAAGTTATGAATTTTTTTCTTCTAAAACCCCCCTTCCCTCCCCCTCCCTTAAGGCAATTTTTAATTATATCAAAAATCTGTCATACATAAGTTTTTGGCCCTGTTCCTAGAAGTAATAATAACTTTAAACGGATTCGATACGTATCATAATTAAGAAATTGTGGGTTTTTTCTGTTTTCACAAAAAGCCCCCCCCCCCATCCCCCCCCCTGGTTTGATTTTGCCCATTAACGAACTTGACCGAGATTTTATGCCCCTTGATTTTATGTATCAGTTTCGAAAAGATGCGGGAGTAGGAACCGCCTACTTCGAAAAATAACTTGTTTGCAGGCGGAGCCGGCAGGGATTTTTTTGTTTTTAAGTTTTTTTTGCTATAACGGTTGGTCCTATAAAAAACTTGTCAATATAAAAGTTTTAGATAATACTAAGAGGATTAATAATAAATTCACGCGGATTTGATATCTTGTGAATTGACGAAGCTATGATTTTCTTTCTTCTAACCCCCCCCCCTTTTTCCCCCCCTTGGGGCCATTTTTAATTATATCAAAAATCTCTCCTACATAAATTTTCGGCCCTTTTCCTAGAAGTAATAATAACTTTAAACGGATTTGATACGTATCATAATTAAGAAATTATGGGTTTTTTCTGTTTTCACAAAAAGCCCCTCCCCATCCCCCCCCCCTTGGTTCGATTTTGCCCATTAACGAACTTGACCGGGATTTTATGCCCCTTGATTTTATGTATCAGTTTCGAAAAGATGCGGGAGTAGGAACCGCCTACTTCGAAAAATAACTTGTTTGCAGGCGGAGCCGGCAGGGATTTTTTTTGTTTTTATTTTTTTTTTTTTTTGCTATAACGGTTGGTCCTATAAAAAACTTGTCAATATAAAAGTTTTAGATAATACTAAGCGGATTAATAATAAATTTACGCGGATTTGATATCTTTGGAATTGACGAAGCTATGATTTTTTTTCTTCTAAACCCCCCCCCCCCTTTTCCCCCCCTTGGGGCCATTTTTAATTATATCAAAAATCTGTCATACATAAATTTTCGGCCCTTTTCCTAGAAGTAATAATAACTTTAAACGGATTCGATACGTATAATAATAAAGAAATTATGAGGGTTTTTCTGTTTTCACAAAAAGCCCCCCCCCCCATTCCCCCCACCCTTGGCTCGATTTTGCCCATTAACGAATTTGACCGAGATTTTATGACCCTTGATTTTATGTATCAGTTTGGAAGAGATTTATGCAGAATTTTTCCAGTTATCGTGGTCAGAAAAAAGTGACATAGATAGATAGATAGATAGATAGATAGATAAACTTTTGAACTGGGGGTGGTTTTGGGTTCTGGGAGTCATGATCGGCGTAGATCTGCAAAAATTTTTCAAAATTTCCAACTTAGGTGAGAATGTAATAGGTAGTATTTCTTACGAAATCTACCTAAAATGCCATTTTCATATTTGGAACATACTTCATGCCACCACTCTTGGCCTTTACAGCACTGGATCCATTCTTCTGTTGGTGGGTCACAATGCCAGAAGTTGGCCTTAAACGCTTTTTGAATTTTTTGGGAGGAGGAGGACCAGCGGGGGAGGGGGGAGGTCTTGACCCCGTCGAACGGTACTCTCCTCGTACCGATCGGACGCTTGGAAGTGGAGATACGGACCCCGATAGGGTTTTTATTTCGGGAGGCTAGGGGGGGGGGGGCTTAGCGGATGGCAAAAATGTCTTCCTCTCGTCGCCCCCTTTCGAACGACACCTCCCCCGATCCCATGCGCCCCTTAGCCCCAGAGGAGATAGAAGCGCAAGGTCGTGCGAACAAACACACAGACAAACAAGCATTTACAGGATTTAAATAGAATGGACAACATAGTTAGTTTAATAAATTCCTAAACACAGGGCCAGATGACGAACTGGTCATCTTGCCCCGGACTGTCTGTTTAAAAATATTCGTTTTCATTGCCATGAAGGAAGGCGATTAATTGACATTTATTCATGGTAATAGGTAGTATTTAAACTAAGTTACTCATAAATATTAAAGAGAAACGATATGTCTTACCTGTATCTGTAGCAGGGCTTATTTACATATGCATAAAAGTTATAAAGTGGCAGCGGAAAACAATCAAAGCTTCACAACTGACACAAAAATGGCGATTTCAGCGTCTCTATAGTATTGTTTAACGAACGGCCGATAGGAGAGCCAGTAGTATCCGGTTGATGCTGCCACCTAGCGGAAAACGGAAAAATTAAGACATTCGTCATCTTGCCCCACTCTTCATCTTGCCCCGGTCTCCCCTAAATATTTACAAATTTTCCTCCGGCGGTATTTATATTTTTCATGCGTTAGATTATAATGAAAATATTTAGAAAAATTACATGAAACTGTTTAAATAATCATAATGTTAATATTTTTGAGCTTATTTTATTTTGATAGTCATTGAAATTCTTTTGTAATAATGCCTAATTATAGACATAATTGTTCATAAAGATTATTCCAGACATGTTTTAAAGCAGTGACGTGTCATTTTATGACACGTGCACAAATTTTGTTTGCGCCATGCAATTTTTCAAGTGTATGTCATGTTATTTTTATTTTATCTTTTACCAGAATTAAACCCAAAATGTTTTCGGTTGGTAGGAATAAATTTTAGCCGTTAAAATTTTAATTTCTGTGTCTTATGGTAAGTGGTAAGATATTCCTCATTATAGGTCATTCCTAAACGCTAATTGCTGAACTTTTTTTTATTATCACACGGTTTAAAATGTTATTTTTCACTTTGAAAAGTCATAAAACTATAGGAGAATTAATATAGGATAATTAATATTAGTTCATTCTATGTTGCACACAAATGTTGTTTCAAAATTCCAAAGGCACATATATGATATTTCGAATGAAGCATTATTTTGCCTTAGTTTAAAACATCAAAAATTTAGTCTCAAATTCAAACGGGATACATTTTGACGCAATTTTGTTATCCATTTTTGTCCTCAAACGGATGAAACTGACAGGTACTCTTATTCAAAAACTACGTAAAGTTTTTTTCCCTTTTCGATAAAGACAGTAGATCAATCAGAAAACTTTGTCAAAGTAGGCGTTTTAAATTGAATTTCTAATGTGACAGATCGGGAATGTAAAAAAGCTGACGTCATGATAAAACAATAGCTTATAACTTAAGATGTAATTCATTTATCGAAAAAGAAAAAAGAGATGCTCGATTACAAATCAATTCAATAATCATGAATGCAAGTGTCATACAGCTATGATTTAAAATGCACCAGAAAATTTCGCGTTGTTAAAAGGTTTTTTTTTTTTTTTTTTTCTTTTTTTTTTTTTTTGAGATCCACTTTAAACCACCTATGGCCTTCTTTTCTTTTTCTCTTCTTTTTTTTCTTTTCTTTTCTTTCTTTCTTTCTTTCTTTTTTTTTTTTTTTTCAATAATTTCCAAGAACGCTATAAATTCTACAACACCATGGAAATAGGTGGAAAATATAATTTCGATGGACTATCTCTATACGTGATCTTTTAATCAAGGTGTCGAATTGTAAAACTTCAGAATGCGTATAGTTTAAAATTCAGAGCATCGATTCGGCGATGTTGTTTCATCTTCATCCATCCCGTTTCTCAGTTAGCAATACACAATGATTCGTTAAGTGATAAAGATGACGGATTATTCTTCTGAGGTATTCTTCTAAGCAATTCTTTAGTAATCATTATTCGTGATTATAAAGGCCAAAGATTTTATTCCTATTTTATCTTTATGGAAAAAAAAAATCACATGTGAGGCGAATGAAATTTATTCATTTTAATATCGTAGTGTCCGATAAATTTGGACACATTTAAAAAAAAATAATAACACAAAACTAACTATTTGACAAATTTCCTCCATTTTTTATTTAAAAAAAAGCTAGTTGTTTTTGCTGGAGCTAATACCTCCAAAAAGGATATTTTTTATTGATTATATATATATATATATATATATATATATATATATATATATATATATATATATATATATATATATATATATATATATATATATATTTTTTTTTTTTTTTTTTTTTTTTTTTTTCCGAGCTGGCAAAAGGTAAAACAAAAGTCGAAAAAATTACTTTTTTTGTACAAAAAACCGTTATTTTGTCAAAAATCAACTTTTAAAACTAAATGATGGTATAAATTACAAAGAATTTAATGCCTTTTCATAATTTGACGACCAAATTTGTTTCAGATGCTTGTGACCGAAGAAAAATGTCGCCCGATTGGAAGTTCAAGACGCGTACCTGCTGTTACTTTCCGTCGTACAAAGCGTATTATTATTACTATTATTTTACACACAAAAATACAAATATGCTTCTTATTATGACGCACTGTTCACACTCTTATTATGAAATAAATACAATTTCATAAATTAAATATTAAATAAAAATATTCATTTTTCACTACAAAACTTTTAATTTACGTTTAACAATTGCAAAACTACATTTACGTTTAAGTTTAATATTAATAGGAGCGTTAGCGTTTTGCTCCTTCTGGTTATGTTATATTTTATAGAAGTAAGCTTTTAGTTCTAGAGTCTGAGACTCTCTGTAAAAGTTATTGTACGTGTAAGTATATAAATTCATTAATGTTCCGATTAGCTGGAAATATCCTTCGGTGTGTATTCCATATACGTCATGAGATACAATCTCGTTTCTTCCTCACGCTGTATTTCTTGACTAATCTTCATTTGAACGTTCATCATTATTTGAGAGATTACTTAAGGAAGTTTTCCTATCAAGTTTCTGGCTCATTTTTAAACTTAAAAGCACAACACTTGTAGGCTTAATTCTTGAAGAGATTTGTAATCGAACAATTTTTTTTTCGACAAATGAATTACATCTTGAATTATAAGCACAGGGCTGCCACTGGCGACTATTTTTTAATTCTATCTTGCACCACTTTCCTCCCCAAAAAATATATCTTTTTTTTTTTCTCATACACTTTGACAACATGTGCAAGATTCAGCAACACATTCAGCCCCTCCCATTTTCAAGTGAGTCTAAGTTTCATCATAGAGAAACAATTACTGCTTTCGCACATTTTTTGCTGCAAACTGTATAATCAGTGAACGAGTGGACGAATTTTTCCATTTTCTATTTCCTCTCAACGACATTCAGTTAACGTTTTATAGGCCAATGATCCAAATTAAGATATTCGAAATGAAAAAAAAAAAAAAATTCTATTCACAATGGCTTCATTAAAAAGAAAAAAAAAAATGCTGTCGTAAATGAAAGACGCCTTGATTTATTTTTTCTTAATAAAAATTACGTTTCACACATAAAGGGGAAAAATTTATAGAAAATCGTAAAAGCGATCTTTTTCTCATTTTTCACCGTGCGCAATTTATAAATTCGTAATAAAATTCAGAAACAATCCAATACTTCTACAATTCAGTAGATATACTCAAAATTTAATTTACTGTATAGTAGTATCAAATTATCTCTGAAAAAAAAAAAAAAAAAAAAAAAAAAAAAAAAAAAAAAAATCGGAAATTGTACTGGCAAGTACTATTTCCGTATTTTAACGAAAAAACTAGTCCGATGTGCCAATCTCAAAACTTTCTTCTATCTCAGTCATGTTAATACTTCAAAATTCACTATCACATCGCCAATAAAATCAATATTTTTCGTCATTCTGTTGTACGTCAGCTTCTTGCTAATCGTCGGGTTACCGGGATGCGATCAACTGATGTATACTAAACTACGAAAAGTCCTTCTGGCCTGAACCGACAGGAACAGATAGCCTCCCTATTTCTTGATTTTACGGTTTTAGCTAATTTTACTGGAAAACACGAAGGTAAAATGCGTTGAACCTAATTAAAGAAGATTCAATCCCAGTTCTCGTCAACATTGAATTTGAATGAGAATATCGCCAAATTTGTCCTCTACAGCCAAGTTGGCTTCATTTATGGTAACCTATTTTTGTCGCCAAACTTGGCGATATTTCACCAACTGTCGCCAAGTTTGGCGAGAATTTGACGTTGGCGAATATAAATATATAGTGATAAGCATATAATAGGATTAATGGTTACAACAATGAAAGAAAATTTGCCGAAACCACGTTAACTAAAACTCATAAATTAAACACGTTTATGCATGAAATCTGCTGTCTTGTTTGAAAATGTCAGCCACCCTAAAATTTCAAACCGCTATATCTCAGTCATTTTTTAAGATAGAGGCAAAACAAAAATAGTTCCGGCCGAACAAGGCCGAACATTTAACGAAAAAAACCTTTAGGATTTCTAATTCTTTTGCACATCTTTTTGAATTTAAAATTTTTAAATGGCTATCACAGCGCCCCCTTTCGTCGAAATATCCCCAAATTCTAATAGAACCTGCTTGTCATAGCCAAAAACATAGAAAAAAATTGTGATTCAATTCGAAGCATAACTTCATACACTTTTCGATGATACAATAGCGAAAATGGAACAAAAATATCGATCACAGCGCCCCCTTTCGTCGAAATATCCCCAAATTCTGATAGAACCTGCTTGCCATAGCCAAAACCATAGAAAAAAAAATGTGGTTCAATTTGAAGCATAACTTCATACACTTTTAGATGGTACAATAGTGAAAATGGAACACAAATATCGATCACCGCGTTCCCTTTCGTCGAAATATCTCCAAATTCTAATATAACCTGTTTGCCATAGCCAAAAACATAGAAAAAAAAAATGAGGTTCAATTTGAAGCATAACTTCATACACTTTTCGATGATACAATGAAGACACACAGACGGACAGACAGACATTTTGTAAAAACATATTTTTCGGAATCTCTGACCCCTAAAACGTGTAAATCCGTCGAAAACCGGAAGTCGAAAAAAATTTCGATTACAATACTTTCTTCTATTGTAGATAGAAGAAAGTAAAAATCCGTAAGATCCAGAACATTTTCCGTTTTTAAATTTTATTTATTTATTTATTTTTATTTTATTTTTTTTAAATTGTTTCGAGTGACTTTTTAGTAAATGATCAACACTTGCCACAATGGGAATCCAACGAGGAACCTTCCGCTTGCTATACCGACGGTTCGGTTTTGAGGATTGCGCTGCGACTGGACGTGCTGCATTCTCAAATATTATTACTTATTTTAGATGCTTTATTATGATGCAAAAACTGTAAGATTTCATCGGTAGATGGATTTTTTTCCGAGATACAATGTTTTTGATATTTTCTTTCCATAAAGTATTTTGCTTTATTATTTGATGTTTTATAAAAGATGAATTTTAACTTTTTATGTATTATATGCGAAAACATTCTATTAAGAGTAATGATTGCTTGTTTTTGTCAATAGTACCAACATTATATTTTTTCTAATATACTTTTTCAAATTATTTGTCTGATGCTCTATTTATCAATTCCAATAAAAATAATAAATTTCTTAAGCAGGAGTATTTATTACATGCTATTAAAATAAATTTTCTTTATCGCTTATTTTTAAAAACCTATGTAAATAAACAACAATTTTATAATAAATTAAATGATTATATTTTGAACTATGCTGCTAGTTTTTGTGTGCGGTTCTGTTAAACTGAATAATTTTTAAAAATATTAAAACAAGAAAAATAGATTTTTGAGTCAATTTTGAAATTAATGACCTTGTGATAGGTAAGTTTAATTTTAGACTTAATTTAGTTAAAATTATTCTAGTTTAATTTATAAAATTATAAACTACAGAAATAAATTTTAAACTTTATGAAATTATAAACTTTATTTTTATAAAAATCAAAAGAAAATTATTAACTATTTTTATAAATTTGAAGAAAAAATCATAAATTTTGTAAAATTATAATTTATAAAATAATAAATGTTAGTTTAATTCGTAAATTTATAAGCCAAATTAGTTTAGTTTAATACCAATTTACATATCAATAATTTGTAAAGATATTATTTTATGAAACCTTAAGTAACCTAATGAAACACATGCCTTGCGTTAAAAAAGTTAAAATAAAAATTACTTTAAAATTAATAAAATCATAATTTTGAAGCGCTATAAAGAAGAAAAAAGTGGATTTTTGAAAATATTTTTCTGTAATGTATAAAAATAAAATAAATTTCTAAAGATCTAGTTAAAAAAATAAAAATATCACTACTATTTTCACAAAAATTACCGTTCAGACACGGCCCCAGTTAGAATGAGCGATTTCTTTACGCAAACTTCTAAACGTCATTTACAGAAATTGCACTGCTTTGAAAGAAATACGGAAAAATTCCATTAAATTTACGGAAAACTTTTCTTCATTTTTACGGATTTGTATTCTTTAAATGGCAATTACGGAAATTATACTGTTCTTCAGGAAAATGAAACTATTCCGGAAAATTTCACGGAAAATTTCCTGTATTTTCACGGATATTTTTTACAGCGATCAATTAGTATTAGTTCTCAATTAGCAATTTCCCAGTTGTACCGTAAGATATAAGTATTCACATAATGTTGATGATTTTTTTGCTAAAAGAATTATTTTTATTTAGATTTATAATTTTTCAAATTAAGTCATCTATCTAAACTTAAAATAATAATAATAATAATAATAATAATAAGTATCTTATAACTTTGTTTATTATTTAACACCTCAACTACGCCCACACACGATGCGTACGTGTTCCAACCTATGCAGAGTTCGCACGGTACTTAAAATTGAGTACAATAATTTCTGAATAATAATATTCGATTTAGTTAATATCAGAAATTCTGCTATTAAATAATGCGGAGATTACTATACAGAAATAGCGGTACCCAAAAATAAAAATAAAAGAAAAACGTACAATCCCTGATTCGTAGGTTTTGACAGCGACGTGGTCAAGTGGTTAATCTTCTCATCACTGTGTCCTATTTTTGAATCCAGTGTAAAAAGGGTATTTAGAAGTGGCCATTGTCTCCAATTGGAAGTACCAAACATTTCAACATAAAACGTTTTTTTTTTATTTATTTAATTTAATTTTTTTTAAATTTTAATGATTGATATTATTAAACTAAAGCGTTAGAAACAAAATCTACAAGTAATAACAATTATTATTATTATTATTATTTAAAATATACTTGGATCTCTATTCAGTCAGTAAAAGGTTAACTGAAAACCTGCGTAATACTTATTTACAAACTTTCTATCACCGTATCGAAAGATCGAAATTTCATAATACTGTAAAACCTCTGAATAATGAGCACCTCGAAATTTGCCTGCTATAATTTGGAGGTGTTCGCTATTTAGAGGTAAAAACATACAAATAAGTAGGTGTTGGAAATAGGTAAAGCACCTGCTATTTAGGAGTGTTCGTTATGGAGGTTTTACTGTAAGTGTTATTATTTTTAGATGAATCATTGTTAATATGCATATTAAACTATTAACTAGTTTATCTGAAGTAAATTACAAAGTATCTGTAGTCTAAATGCATTTAGTGGCCATTAACAGCCATTTAGTTACTTAATTTACTGGAGGGTAAAATGAGTGGACGCTTGAAACAATAATGTATTATGCGTTAAGTACAAGAGTAATAAATTTCACTGGACATTTTATTACCTGTGCGTGAGTTTTGGTCATTTATAATTTATTTGCATCATAAACGACTAAGCAGAACAAGAAGATTTTTAATATTGAAATTTAAGTTAGGAGTGATATTTGCCTATATTGTGTTCCAAAATTCAAAAGAACGGGGAAAAAAAAATATTATTTACGATTCTAAAAGTTTTCACAAAAGTTTCATACCAAAAGGAAGGATATTTAAATTTGAATATAATTAAGTTATTTATGTAATAAGATTTTGAGGATAAGTCACAAAATTTATGTTTGTTATAAAATTGTTTATTGAATAGCTTCAAATATTTTATATTCTACATTGGATTACCTATCGTCTTCTCTTATTAGACATTTTTCTGCTAATTTAAGTGTATGCAATTTACGAATGTAAGGATAATCTTAAGACTATACCGATAATTTATGAAAGGAAGTGAAACATTTGTTTTCCAGTTTGGTGAAAGGGTATTTTTAAAGAAATATGCTATTTGTCATTCCAGAAATGTTTTTTATTCATCAAATATTCCAGAGTCATATGAAGCACTCTTCACAATTTGTGCTACAGAAACCATGAAAACAGCGGGACACAATAAGCAGAGACAAATATCACTGTCTTTAAATATACACACGGTGGGCCAAAAGTCCCCCATCATAGGAAACACATGTATTGTTACATATGTTCTCAATATATTGTATTGATATACATATATTGTATTGATATATATTGTTGCCTTCGTTGTTAAAACACAACTGCAGGTGATCGTTCATGTTCATCAGAATGTTGACCACTAAGATTGGCGTTATGGCATGGCACTCAATAGCAATTCGCTCATGCAAATGGAGTGTTGTTCTGACCTTCTCACTGTAAACTTTCGATTAAAGGTAACCCCATACAGCAAACTCTACACGCTTTTCAGTAGTCAGCATTTTCACCCACAAATTAAAAAAAAATAAAAACCAAATTAAAAAATTAAAAAACTTCTATGATGCAGGACTTTTGGCCCACCCTGTAGAGATAATATTTTTAAAAATTATTGTCAACAACGCTGACTTGACGACGTGGTGATGTGCTCTTATTTGAAAAAGTAAAAAAAAAAAAAAAAATAGTGATAGCATGTTAGGAAATTTTCTACAATAGTGGTCTTGGCTTTGTAAAAAAAAAGTTTGGCGCAATTCGGGTTTCATAAAGTGAGATTTGTTGCCAAATGATATAAACAGCTATGAAAACTAACCTAATGAGCTTTTATGCTTATTTATGAATTTATATATCGTATAAACATTTTACTTATACATGCATTATTATGGCTTTTTCTTTATATAAAATTTACTTCTGTTTGTATATAAAAATAAATAAATGGCTTTTTTAACCGACTTTTTAAAAAAAAGGAGGAGGTTCTAAATTCGAGGCGTGTGATTTTATTCTTTTATGTATGTTCACCGATTACTCCGAAACTACGCGTCCGATTACTATGATATGTATATATATATTTAATTGTAAGAAGATATTTCGAATTGGCTCCATTTAAATTTCATTAAAATTAGTTCAGTATTTCTTTAAAAATTCAACAACAAAAAAAAATCTTTAAAATATTTCATTTTTAACTATTTTCATCAAGTGGCATCTATTTGGCGATAAAGTCGCTATTTTTTTAAAAGTCTTTTTTTTTTTTTTGTTGGGGGGGGGGGGGATATATAGTTTTATATTAAATAAATAGCATAAACATTGAAAAAAATTCTTGCCTATATTAAGCAGCGACTAGGTCGCCAGAAAATATATTACCAAATTTCCTTTTCTCTCCGAGGCCATTTTCTCTATCTTGCCAAGGCCGATATACGCGGAAAGTACCGCAAGTTGTGTGGATCATTCTCGATACCTATGTTTGTATAGATCCTTTTTCCTTGATTTATGGCATTTTCTAGACCAAAATTTGATGCTAAATCTGTTCTTTTAAGTCACCAAGTTTTAATTCCACAAGGCTATTCCACAAACAGATATTCCACAAGGATATTCCACAAACAGATATTCCACAAGCTATTCCACAAACAGTTATTCCACAAGGTATTATACTCATAAACCCTTATGTTTCTAAACAACATTTCCTGGAACAGGTATGTCTACGTGAAGAATCAATTTTTAACCATTAATAACAAAAAAATTTAACTTTTTGCATAAATCATTTAAATATAATTTAAATAAAACTAACTAGTCTGATAGAAATAAACTGTATTTACGTCAGTTATCAATTGCATTTTATAGCCATTAGCAACCACTTACTTAATATACAGAATGATAAAAGGATTAAAACAATAATGCCCATGTGTTAAGTACAAGAGCAATAAACCTCTCTTGGCATTTTATGGCTCCTGCGTGTTAGCAAGTCATTTAACGTATGACTAAACAGAATGACGTATATAAATAATAGAATAAATGAAGAATTTCCAACAAAAACAGTATTTGTCCAAAATTCAAAAGTTTCATTAAGAGAGAAAAATTACTCTTTTGAAAATTATTTTTTATGTTACTTATTTTTTCTTTTTATTTATTTTTTACTTAAATAATTTCACCCATAATGCACAACAACATTGCATTTCAGTTCGTTTTCGTGAATTTTGGACAAATGCTGATTTTATTGGGAATCTTTCAATTAATTTGACTAATAGCGATAAAACTAAACAATAAGATTTTCAATACTGTAATTTGAGCTTTTAAAATCAATTATTGATATCGTTTTTCGTATTGTTATTGCTATACGTCTAAATTAGATAACGTATTATTGAGAAACGTATGGAAGTAGCTCTAATATAGTAAAAATAGAAAATTGTAACATAGCTCCAAATATGCTAATTCTACCGAGTGTCCCATAAATTTAAACGATATTAAAAAATATATACGTTTTACTGATATTTGTGGAATATTGCCCTTGATAAACTGTTCAACGATCCAAGATATAAAGTTTCAATTTGCTAGAGTAAGAGTACGATGCAATTCCACAAGGTTAAAATGTTAAAAATAAGACAGAATTAAGATTATACAGCAAGCTGAAATTTGCATGTAGTATATAGAGATCCTACATAAGAGAGAGATTGGACATTGACGAAATGTCCGCCATATTAGTTCAAAAATAGATTGATCGCCGTAGAACGCAATTTATTTTCTTCAGCATTTAACACTTTTAATTTTATTAAAATCATGGAAAATTCGTTTTCTATACCTTCAGAGAGCCATGCAGAACATAAATATAAGTGTATTTTCATTTTAATGAATAAGAAATGTCCGCCATTTTAGTTCAATGTCCAATCTCTCTCTATGTAGGATCTCTTATGTAGGATCTCTAGTAGTATAAACAGAACAGCGCCATCTATCAGAGACAAGAGGCTCAGTTAGTTCAGTGGTTAACATGCTGTCTAAAATGAGGACATTGTGTCGATTTTCGCAGGTTGGAAACCAGTGGATTGATTGTGCAAGGTTTTTAGGATTTTCCTTATACAGGAACGATAATTCAGGTCACTTTCCCTTCAAAAGTCCTGCTTGAAGGCATCCCTCCATATAGATATACGGTCAAAACCAGCTGATGTTTAGCAAAGTAAATTCCTCCCCATCGGAGAAAAAAGTAACTATTTTTTTGTATGCCATAACAATTCCGAATCTTTGACAAGTCTGAAGGTGTAAACCGTGTTTAGCGTTTACGTTGAATGAGCAAAAAATATTGTAAAGAATTGGAATACCAAGAAATTTCTTTAGGGAAACAATCTGCACACTTAAAAATTGCAAAAGAAAAATAAATAAATAAATAAATAAAAAATCGAAATTTTTGACTCAAAGAAATAGAACCTCCCCTTAAGTGGTTAAAAATTAAACTGAGTTATCAAGAAGCTCTTTCAAATTTCCATTTCTGCCAAAAAACATCTACCCAAATCTCATGCTGAAATTTATTCAAAGAAGAGTCGAAAATATTGCCCAGTACAAGATGTTACTATTATGTTTTATTTATTTTCATTATTATGATTAATTTTTTATTGATCGTTCTAAGATGCTCAAAATTCAACAAAATATGTTGTTATGCAGCTGAATGATTTACAAGCATTTGAAACACATGTAATGCAATTTGTATGCACATTGTATTATATCACTATTTTTCGTCAAGCTTTTAACTTTATGATTTTCCATGACACTTTTTTAATTTTGAATAAAATTATTTCTGACAGCGTATATTAATGAAAATTTTAGTGTTTTGTCATTGGAATTTCATAATCATATCTTTAAAAAAATGAAGAAAAAAATTAAACCGCAAAAATGGGCTGAACGTGAAGAAATACGGTAACAAGATTTTCCACCTTTCTAGTACCGTGAAGAGTATTCCACGCATTCTTCTCACCATTTATTGGATTGGATGTTGTTTTCGATTATCACCAACCTGCACCTTTACTGGAGTCGTCCCCGATTTTGCCGAATTTCGCGTGACCTCCACCTCCCACGCTGGCCGGGTGGATCGCGAAGCACGTCCGCAGCCCAGCCCGAGCGGCGTGACTTAGGTACGCAAAACTCCAGAAAGGGTTTAGGGTCGAGAAAGAGTGTAATTTCAGAACAACCGTAGCGCAAATTTCTAGATTCGTTCCTCATAATTGACTTTAAAGTTGCTAAGCTGTTGATTTTCTTCTTTCTTTTACTTGTTCCTTTCTTTTTTTTTTTTTTTTTTTTTTTTTTTTGCTTTGAAGATGACAGTTTTGTAAGCGTATAACATTGGTACAACACCTTTCCAGAATTATTATTCTACATCTCACAGGAATTATTGAGCCAACTTCCGAAAATATTCACGAAACGAATCAATAAAAATCACAAGATAATGAAATTAGTCGCAAACTTTAAGACATGCAATAATTCTAGCAACAAAATGTGTGTGATATTTAGAAAAAAGATGGCTGGGGGAAAAGAAAATGATTGTAACTGTAAGTATACCTTTAAAACCAACTCTTTAGCAATTAGTTGTTGGACAATAGTAAGCAGGGACACGCTGCGTATACTACATATAAGCACGAAAATAAATAAGTAATAAAATACTGAAAAGTACTTAACCGTACTCATCTCCAATCAGTGAATCTAAACAAAATGAAATCAGAGTGAAACATCCCCCCTTTTCATCGAATAAAGTTATCGGCATCTTTCAACTGGTGGTTTGCTCAGAGCAGTAGCTTATCAGCCAACTGCCCTCTAAATTATCCTTTAATGTTGCTTCTAACAATTTCGCGAAGAGCGAAGTTTTGCGGCTACAGCTTTATTACGTGATTTTAAATCCTGCACAATGCTTGATGGGGCGAGGTCACGCGAGAGATTGTGACGTCACGTGTGCGTGATCAAGAGGAGGGTGCCTTCGAGGGTGCTGAAGTAATTATTTCGATGGGCATCGGGGAATGTATAAAAATTCGAATATCGCCGCATGGGGTGTAAGTTATGAGAAAAACAATACCACATAATAGTGTAATGAGTGATTCTTTATTATTATCCACACCTTGCTGTCCGGTGCTTTGAACGAATTTATAAAGAAAATTACTTAATAAACATTCACAGAGTTCTCTCTTCCTGTATTATTTAATTTATTGTTAATAATAAGTTGTTTTATTTGTACTTTATATGTTTAATGCTTATGCGTTTTAATAAGAATTTATCATACAAAGGACTGTTTTCGAAAATTAAGTCGTCTTTCTTTTCTGTTATTATAATTGATGTAAGGTGTACGGAGGCAGGTGTGCACAAGGAAATCTTGGTGTAACTTTGATTGATGTTGTTTAATAAACGCATTTTATTTCAAAACGAATGTGAACGTTGTGTATGAGTAAGTATTCTTCAAACAGTTGCTAACAAGACTGATTCACATTAATAAGTTTAAATTTTACTTAAATTGCAATCCGCGTGTGTACAGTCGCCCTCGAAGTGACGTGTACACACGCAGTTTCTACGTGATTGCATTAGTATTTTTCTAGATAAAAAGACATGAAACTAAAATAATTGTAATTTGAACGACAAAAGACTTTTCAACAGAATACACACTTTTTTTAGTAATAAACTCTCCAAAAATAAAGAAATATTAAAAAATTATATATTTTTTCGAGTTTCAACAACTAAACAGAATGAAGGGAAAAAACTGAGTGAACACTGATCCACTTTTATAAATTTAGTTTGAGCATTCCAATTAGTTTGAGATAGCACTGCACCATCTATCGCTGATATTTGAAACTAAAACAAGGAAGCAAAGAAAATCTTGACTTCACAAGTATAATGCTAAACAGCTTTCGTCGTTTACTTATTATTGAATTTTTAAAACGTTAGTCCGTTTCAACTGTTTTGGAAAGTAGCAAAAACCACACAGAAAAAAACTATTCAGTTGAAACAACAAAAATATAAGTTGTGCCAACCAAATTTTTTTGTTATTATAGCCGTTTGTTTACTAATAGTCCGTTTCAACTATTTTAGAAAGTGTTGAAAACCAGACAAAATAACAAAATAAACTTTTGTAGAAACTAAAATTTTTAATGCCATTTTTATGCCATGATCCATTTTTATAAATTAAGTTTGAGCATTCCAATTAGTTTGAGATAGCACAGTACCATCTATAGGTGATATTTGGAACTAAAACAAGGAAGCAAAGAAAATCTTGACTTCACAAGTATAAGGCTAACAGCTTTCATCGTTTACTTATTATTGAATTTTAAATTTAAACATTCCGATCCTTTACCAACATTCCGAAATGGAAAAATTTTTACAGACATTTTTCGAAATTCACTTCCTCATTTTGATATGTTAGAATGTATTTACCAGTATGTTTATGGCTTTACCGGTAAAATCTATGATTTACATAACTCCGGGATTTTACAGTAATTATGGCACACTCAAACACTAAGACACACACACACACTATATAAATTCACACAAAATTTTATTTTAAAAGAGCTTAACGTTTTAAGAAAGGAATTTTAATAACCGTGATTTTTTTTTCAATTGAATTCAACAGAATCTATCAATCCAATTTTTTTAAGGAATGTATTTTGTATAGCTGATTAATGTACCAAAGTTTTCAAAATAAATTTTCTTAAATAATTTCTAGAGCCATCCCTGTTAAATCTGTTAGGCGCTATTGAACAATTTATGAAAGACTGTTTATTTCAGCAATGATAAACCGGTTTCAAGCTCTCGAATATTTTGTCGCTGATTCTTTATTATTATTATTATTATTATTATTATTATTAATTTTTTTTTTCATTCTCATGAACGTCTTATGAAGTTTACGTTATTTATACAGCTGAATAAAAAAATTATTTTCGTGAGCGGTAATTGTAAAAAATTGCTCTTGATCTTTTAGACATACAGCTAGCATCCAAAGAGACCACTAAAATTCAATAAAAAATTATTTTTAAGATCACTTTATTATTACTTAAATTAGTTTTGAAAATTGATTAAAAACTCTCTATATAATATAAGAAAAGTGCGATATTAAAATTTTTGACCCGTCTCTATACTGAAAAAAAAAAAAAAAAAAAGTTGTGTGTGGTAGCGTATTTCTGCTTATTTTACTGTTTATGACTGCTAATATTACGGTATATAATACTGGCAGCTGAGTAATGCTGCCAGTATTATACTGTAAAATCAACTTTTTTTTTTTTTTTTCTGTGTGTAAAATGAAAATGAAAATATATATGTTTACATGAAACGTGGTCGTTTTTAAACATAAAATAGGTCTGTGTATATTTTAACAATATATTTTCACGAAAGCTAAAACCTAGCAAGGCAGACAAGAAAAAAAAAAACCAAACAAACAAACAAAAAGCCATACAGACAGGCAGACAAACATACCATTATCGGATCCTGGTGAAATTTATATACGAGACCACTGTACCTAAACAATACCAAAAAAAAAAAAAAAAAAAAAAAAAAAATTGGATTTTTGATTAAAAATTATCTGCGGACATACTTCAGTATATATAATATACACACGCAAGTAAATTTTATAACTTTCTTTACTTGAAGTCCGTTTACGATTTGTGTGGTATTCGAAGATAGATGTTTTTGAATCCTTTAGGTTCGAAAAGTTACTATAAAAATAACTGTTTTATGTAATCGTCTTATTATCATTTAAAGTATTTTTACAAATAATTTTATTTGATAACTTAGGAAAATTGATTTTTATTTTTTGAATATATATAAATCCAAAACAGTTCCTGAATCAATTAAAAGTGTATTAAGAAAAAGAATAAATTTATTATTTGTACTAACGTTTCCATCAAATTACTAAGTCCATGTTGAATTACTATTCAGCTAATATAATGTATGGCATATTAACATGGGCCGGCAGATTGAACTCCGGGGCGAAGGAATATTTTAAAAGGAGTGCATGAGTCCCACAATCTAGCTCGCGTTTTCTAAAATGAAGAATATAAATTTGAAATAAGCTAAACTAAGAACTTTTTATCTCCCCTCCCCCCTCTCCTTTCGTGTAAGATAATTTTTAAACACAACAATCTAAAAAGCAATACAAAAATGTAACAAATAATAACTAAGCTAGTCTGCTGTAGCCATAAAAAAAAGTTTCTTCTATATAAATCAAATTAATTAAATGATTGAAATAGTACAAGAAATTATCGATTTAGTAAATAGGTGTTTTTTACACAATGTATTCCCATATCCAGGATGCTAAACGTGAAGTTTCGTTGAATTCGGTGCATTTAAAGTGGTGTTATTAAGCATCACATATTTCGAACAAATGCTCGAATTTTGTATATTTATCTAGATATAAGCATAACATAAATTGAACAAATCATCGATTTGTGGCACCCCCTCTTGGGGTATTTTGGCCAAAAACTAATCAGCATTAGTTCACACAAGGATGGAACTTCATATGAAATTTATCCTACACTGTTAAAAATTTGCAGCAAACTGTCCAGTCATTTGACCGTTTTTATAGAAAATGGTTACATAACCGTAATTTAAGTCTATTCTGACCATATTATTGCTCATATTATGGTCAGAATATAATTAAATTACGGTTATGTAACAATTTTCTACAAAAACGGACTGGAAAAGACTGGACAGTTTGCTGCAAATTTTTAACAGTGTATTCTACGCAGTAGTTCGTGAGTTAAAGCGCCCACAAAATTTGTATCACATGTACAAACAGACACACAGATTCGCGGACAGATATTTTCTAAAAACAGCCAAATCGTGTTCAAGACCTTAAAACGTATAAAATCGTCGAAAACCAGAAGTCGAAAATTTCACGGATCCCATGCTTTCTTCTTGTACAGATAGAAGAGAGTAAAAATAATAATGAAAGTATAAAAACAAACGTTTACCGATTTTTTTTTCTTTCCAAAAAATGAAAAATTGTAACAGCATTCTCTTTTTTTCATCAGGGATTGGGGATCTCTACTTCCCTGAACACTCTGTTTAAGAAAAGATGAAAAGAAAAATAGGACTAAATATTCTTTTTCACTGGTCTAGGGAGGGGGGAGTGCTTATCGCGTTAATTCATTTTTAGGTAATAAATACGTATAAGCACCTATAGTCGTCGTCTGGTCCGCCGGTCTGTTTGTCCGTCTGTGCGCATAACAGTTCAAAAACTACCCAACCGAATGGTTTAAAATTTAATACATATAATTATTGCAGAATTTTGTTGAGTCATTTCAAATTTGATGAATATCGAATCAAAACTTAAAAAGATATTAATAAAAATATTTATTATGTAATTTGAATTTTTTAAAAATTGGTACTTCTTTGTTATAACAGGATTAAGCGTCAAGCGACCGAGATGTATCGCCAAGTTACTTGACATGTATGAGGTTATAGTCATATATGACGTATATGACATTTTATAACCTCTATGACCAAGTTATAGTCACATTCTTCCATTCTATTAAATCATATCATACGTAATTAATTCAATGATATCCCATGACAAATAATAATTCTAGGTTGTCATTAGTGATTACGTCGTATTTAAGATGGAGTCCTATTATTTCCGCATTACTGAATTTAAAAACCGAATTTGTACACTAAAATTGTTTAATTATAACAATCATATAATCTACCGACAGTTTTTTGGGTAGATGTTTCCGGAGAAATAGATATTAAATGTAAAAGAGTCTAAAAATGGATTTCAAATTCTGAAATTTTCAAAGCTAGGCTTAAGTTTCCCATCGGAATTTTCAGTAAATGTCAACAAAAGATAAAATGTCGCCAACTTAAAATGTACTTACTTTATTACGGAAATTAATCATATCATAATAACAGACGATATAATTCATTTCACTGAAATAATAACAGTACGAATGCATACATCACCTTATTTGTCACGTTTGATGTACAATTTCTAACTTGTTCTCTTAGTGTTTAATTATTTTAAATTACTTGGAAAAAATAAAACTTACTATTTTTTTTTTCTTTTTGGAAAATGATTTGAGAAAAAGAAAATTTAATTGATTAAATTTCGAAATCCAGGGAGGAGCAGTGGCTCTCTCCTATCCCCCCCCCCCCTCCTGCGACGCCTTTGTATATTAATATAATTTTTCCTTTTTCACCTCAGCCAAGCTCAAATCCTTTCCACCTAACCGCACTTACGCCATTTTTCCGGACAGCAGTAGTAAAACGAATCGTCGCATGTGACAGCCGGACAGGTCATAAGTTCTGGGGGACTTAAGAAGTAATGGATGGGGCCCCTACTGCAGCGTTTTCGTGCACTAAGTTTAACACTTGTCCGGCACAACTACCTGACAGCGTGATTACTTATTTGCCACCTCCAGCCTGCCTGACACGCCGGGAAATGAGAATTCTCGGAACCACCCGGCACGTAAAAAGATCATATTTCAAGGGCCGGACCTCGGACAGTCAGGCAGTTTTGCTAATGCCAAACGGGTACGGTTTAGAGTAACATTAATGTGGAGATTAGGGGACGTGTCGTAATGGGAATTGTTTAATTATATTAGAAAGATTGGAAAGCTTTTTTTTTTTTTTTTTCTTGGATAAGTTGAAAAAAATTTTAATTATGCTGGGAAATATTTTTCAGTTTGAATTATGTAATAGAATTATGTTGTTTGGAGCTAAAATGTATCGACCGTTTTTTAACTTTTCGGTATTGTTTACATGATTTTTTTTTTTTTTTTTTTTTTTTTTTACTAGAATACTTTTACTTCCGGAACCGGTTTCGAAAGTGAAAATATTCTAAAAAAAAAAAAAAAACCCTGTAAACAAAATATAAAAAATGGCCTTTGTGAAGATCAAACTCAGCTATCCAATGCAAAAAAAAAAAAACAAAAACAAAAAAAAAACATACTTTGAAAAAGATATTTGTTTAAGGAATGAAATTAAATAATTTTCAAATGACTAATACGTCTAAGCAAGATACATTTAATTAAGCTGTTTCTTTTTTTTTTAGTGGTTATTGGTTTAAGTAGAATAAAAAAAAACCCGGAGGTTGGCAAATACAATATAGTTATAATGCAATATATATCCAGTGAAAGTATTTATAAAAAACCCATCAAAAATGCTTTTGTATTTAATTATAGCGCGTATGATTCCAAAACAAACAAAAACACCTTAGCACTTAGAACCACATGATAATGTACCATTTTCGTCACATAAAAGTTTACCAGCTGGGAAGACCGAGCTGTGCTCTGTTAAAATTAGCTTTGTGTTCAACTCGATATAACAATAAATTCTCTGTACAACATATAACAATCAGTTCTATGTACCCTGATTGGTTCAATTCTGTTTTTGAGAATGTTCCATGGATTGGTTGAATCATGCATTTCGTCTTCTATTGGGAATTTCTAGAAAATTTCTTCAGATTCTGAAAGCCAATTTTTTCGCCAAAGGTCGCCAAAATTTGGCGAAAAGTCGCAAACTTGCACAATCTTTCATTTGGCGCCAAGCACGGGTTTTGGCACTGGTAATCTTGAAAGTCGATTTTCCCACTAAATCTGTCCAATGTCGCCAACATTTCGCCAAATTTGGCGAAATGTTGCCAACTTTGCGACTTCGTTTACTGCCAACTGTTCAACTCTTTAATAACTGTTTCAACCTTCATTCACATTGAAATACTTTGACCCGTAGCGACTCCAAAATGACCCACTAATCGAAATTTTACGAACATGTGACCTAGAACCTAGCCCAATGGTCTTATCGTAACCCAAAACAGTCTGCTTATCGTAACCCAAAACAGTCTGATACAAAATTTAGTCAAAATCTTTGAAGTCGTCTTTTAGGTAAAATTAGCTTGACTCGTAGTGACCCCAAAATGATCCAATAATCGAATTTTCTCAAACATGTGATCCAGCCCAATGGTCTTCTCGTACCCCAAAACGATAGGATACAAAATTTAGTCAAAACCGTTAGAGCCGTTTTTTGGATAAAATTAGCTTGCCCGTAGTGACCCAAAAATGACCCACTAATCGAATTTTCTGGAACATGTAACCTAGACCAATTGTCTTCTCGTGCCCGAAAACGATAAGATACAAAATTTATTAAAAATCGTTCAAGTCGTTATTAGATAAAATTTGCACATATATATACACACACACATAGACTCAAGATGTGTTCGTATTATAATATATGATATTTACTTGTTTGAAACAGCATGATTTTATCATAAATCAATTTTCGTGTTTAGAAAAGTGATTAAAAACTAAAGAAAATATGCTGTTTCAAGCAAAATTTTTAAATTCATAGGTTTTATGACTTTTCTATCCATAAATGCATGAATATTTTTATCCATTTTCTCTGGATTTTTTTTTTTTTTCAGATATTTTGACACACATTTGTCGAATGCCTCCTTATATATTCCGAATCATTAGTTTATGCAAACATTTACGATGGGGTTGTAATACAAGGCCCATTAAAATAATACATTTATTATTTTATCCAATCTAGGAAAATGCACGCACATGTAAGTCAGATATTCCTAAAGGAGAAACAAGAAAGTAATTCACGTTGGAAAGAAAAACAACATATCAGTGATTTACATGATATTATGTGATTAAAAAAAGTAACAATAAATTTAACTAGATTAAAATAGTCAAAAAACCACATGATAAACGTGCATTGTAAAATGTTAAATAATTAATGAGTAATTTGATAATAATACTCTTATTGTATGTAACTCATTTTATAAATCATTTCAGAATAAAAACTTATGTAATGTTAAACTATTTCAGTGTAACGAAAATTGAAATAACAACATACTGCAAAAAATAATTGTTGATTTTACAGTATAAAACTGGCACCCCAGCTTCCAGTATTATACCGTAAAATTAACAGTATTAAACAGTAAAATAAACAGTAATACGCTGCCGCGCAAGCAGTAACAGCGTATTACAGCAGGCAGCGTTTTACTGCTTATTTTACTGTTTAATACTGTTAATTTTACGGTATAATACTGGCAGCTGGGGTGCCAGTTTTATACTGTAAAATCAACAATTATTTTTTGCAGTGCAGCTACACTAAAGCAAAACACTTTAATGTCCATATATGACATGTATGTCCCTTATATATGACATATATATGACATATATAGGTCCCATATATGACATATATGTCACAGTGGACTATTTTTTTTAAAAATTCTATTCGTACCACTTTTTGAACAACATTCTCTGTCACACACTTATACTAGGATATTTTCAAGAAAAATCTATACCACAACGAAAAATTTTTCTAAATTGTATTAGGATTGAATATAAATATAAAAATAGTCGGCAGTCCTGACCCGTAATCAAAGGGTTAAATAGCAGAATTATTATCTATCAAACTGTTGCCATTTTGAAAATGAATAGAAAAATCTCTTCTTTATACATTTATAAACATAAGGATCATTTGAAGGCATTTTTTGATTAGTACGCTATTGTTTAGGGTTCGTACTTAAAAGGTAAAAACAGAACCATTAAAAGATAACTTCTGTTTCTGTGTGTCCGTCTGTCAGAGCCCTTTTTCTCGTAAGCTATGAGACGTGAAAAGTTCAAACTTGGGAAAGTTATAAAGCGTTTTTGCCCACATATTTTCAAATTATTAGCCATTCACAAATATGTTTAGGAAAAATTTAGGAGGCCTAATTAAGTTACTTGAAAAAAAAAAAAAAAGGTTTTCTTTTTGTATGTCGTGTGAAAGATCTCGTAATACCGAATTCAAAAATGTATTTGTTTTAATTTTAGGTATTATATTTTCAGAGATATCGTCAAAAATGCCCCCCCCCCTCTTTTATTTCCGAATCTACTGAAACTAAAATTATGAAAAAATTAGGGGTAGTAGAAGTTTACCCCCATTTTAGACCGAGCATAGAAATTTTGTAAAATGTGGTATTATTTGCATTGATATTTTCTTAAATTACATTCATTAAGACATCAAAAAAGTTTCGTGCATGAAAAATAATATTTTATTTAATTTGACGTTACCATTATTAATTTATTATTAATAATTTACCATTAAATTTAAATAAAAAAATTTAAGTTTTCTCATGGCATTTGTTTTATTTTTATTTTATTTACATTTCTTGCAACTTTACTCCATTATAAAAACATATGATTAATCTCAAGTGGAATAAATATACATTTTCAAAAAGTCGAATTTGTCAATAACCGTTTCAAGTAAAAAAAAACAGCGTACTTTGAAAATTTCTCAACAGAAAGTGATTACTTCAATTCAATTACTAATATTTTATAGATGTCTCCAGAACCCTTAAAAATAGCAGAAAAATGAAATTAGCGAAAAATATACGTTACAGTGTAAATAAAAAAATATTTATTGAAATGGTGCGTTTACGCGCCTTTGGCCGAAAATGGGTTAATTAAACCTTGCAGGAAAAGTATAACGATTTTTCTAGGTTACATCGTTTTTGAGAAAAACGCATTTTTCAGTTACACACAAACTGTACTTTTCGGGTGTTCACGGGATGCGTTGACGGGCGCTCGAGGTATCTATCGACGCAGAATCATCCAAGGGTAATTGATAATGATTTTCAAAAAATGATTAGCCGAGATATTAATTAAACCTCTTGAAAAAATATTCTTTTTATATATCGTGTAGGGTATCGTTCGAAAGATGTCGTAACATCTAACTCAAAAATATATTTGTTTTAATTTTAGGTACTGATATTTTCAGAGATATCGTCGAAATTGTACTGGAAAGTATACTCCCCTTCTTCTATTTCCGAATCTACCCAAACTAAAATTGTTAAAAAATTTGGCGTAGTAGAAGTTTATTAATTATTAAATAGTAATTAATAAATTTAATCCGTGGAACCCTTTGTGCGCGAGTTATACTTGCACTTGACCGATTTATTTTAAGTGTTGTTTGAGCAAGACGGAAATTTTATTTAACAATTTGAGATTTTAAAAAAGTCTCTCTTTAAACTTAATATTAATTTGACATTTTTAATCGACGTAAAAGGAGTGATTTAATAACAACGTAACATCAAACATTTGTATAGTGATTTTAAAATCAATTTTGTGATTCCATTCAATACTCCAAAGCTAAGAATTGACTTCGTGAATCTTCCCCCTCCCCCCCCTCCCTTTATCATTTTTCTTCAAAGTTTGTTCTTAAACAATACAGATATTGTATTATTTAAATAAAATTTCATTATTTAAATTATTTTTTTTAACCACAAATTTAATTTACAATATTGTCGCTCACCGCACTTTCAATTTCTTTAAGCTATTTTCAATTTTGCAAATTGTTTTACCAAGAGATTTAAAGGTACTCTTAAAATATATTTTATCAGAAATGATTTTGATAAAATTTGCAAAGAAGAAAATCTTTATAAAAACTTATTCTAATGCAAACAATAATTTCGGGAGGATGAGGAAAGAAAGAAATACTATAGCGCCATAAAGCCAAACGGAAATTAATTGTATTAATTATATTATTTTATGTGAGTTGTAATATGTAAAATGATATTATGTAATTCAGTCGCCCTTAACAAAAAATTATTTTTTTACACAATTTTAATTCTAAGAACAATTTTTTTTTTGTTAACTGATAATATTTTTGAGACATTTTATTTTACAAAAATAAAGAAAAAATGATGGATGAAATTTTCCCGTTAAAAATTCATGTTGAAGTAATTGCTTTTATTTAGTTTTTATTTATTTATTTATTTTCTGAACCTTAACAGCAATCGATATGTAAGAACTGATTTGCAGCATTAAATATCATCATAACAAGATCTGTCTCGATCAATATCTAGGTGCCCCCGCTGAACAATCTTTTTCACGCTGATCCGAGAGCCTTATTACGTGTTCTTTTACGTCCCAAGGATTTACGGTACAGTAAATTAGGCACTTTTTATTTTTCTTGTAAGAGAAGGTCGTACCGGAACGAACTGTGACTTGTGGTGGTCGTGTGGCCTTGCACGCGGCGCGCGGTTATTAATATGGTGGATGATTTTGTTTTACTTCTCATTTTCTGGGTGTGCGCCAGGAGATGCGCTAAAGCATTTTCTTTTTTGGTTTGGTTTTTCTTTTCATTTTCGTTTTTTTTACCAGTTGGTTAATTTCGTGGTTACTTTGACGCTTTGCAATTTTTGAAGCGGAATAACTTTCTTTTTATTTTTCTGTTTTTGTTTCTGTTCCCTTCCCCTATTGCGAAGAAGTATACTAGAAAGCGAAATAACTAACAAAGAAAAGAAAAAAAAAGCATCATCTAAGAAAAATAAATTTGTAATTTCTTTGCATCATCATTTTTTAATTGGCTCACGAGAGTTTCATCTAAATAATAATAATAATAATAATAATAATAATAATAATAATAAAAACTTTGAAATTTATTTTTAAAGTGATTTTTTTGTAATAAGTTGTACTAATGTATAAATATATATTTAAAAAAAATAGTGTTTTTATACATATTTTATATCATAATAATATTGTATGGAGTGATGAATCATTTAATCGCGAAACATAAATTACAATTTTTTTAAAGTTTAATTATTATTTATGTCAGTATGTAATTTTAAAAAAAAATTGAAAATCAACAGTTAGAACGAAGAAACCTTGAGAGGTAATTACAGTTTGTTTCATGGCAATACTTTAAGAGGAAATTTAGTAGGAAATGAAATTTTCAGATAAAGTTCTGCAATATTTTAAGATAAATAATTGCATAATGTGTTCTTTCTTTTTTCTTTTTCTGTTTTTGTTTAATTGTTACCGTTTTAGAATATAAATTAAACTGGAACTTAAAATCTATACTTAAATATAAAAAAAATTAGTTCCCTAATCTGAATGTGTGACGAGTGCAATTGTGTCAAAAAGTGATGTATGGTTCGATAGGGCTAAATGACTGATCTGCTCTCTACAGCAAGCATCGGACCATTTTGCGATTTCTCGTATTCTCTCCTCCGTACCTTCTTCTGCCAAATGAAGGATATTTTATAAATCTTTGAAAAAGCTGTACCTCACATTTACTCTGGTTATCCAGGTATTTCTTTATTAGGGCTATACGTCAAGTATAATTTCTGATTAATTGTTTAGTTAAAATATAAAACTGCCCGAGGCATACACAGAAATTGCGGGACCTGTGAAACCTGATACAGATATGGGATTAGACCCACTACAGATGACGTTTAAGCTCCCGCTTTACATTCTGTCTATATGCATATACACTGCAAAAAAAAAAAAAAAAAAAAAAAAAAAAATTGAATTTACAGTATAATACTGGCACCCCAGCTGCTAGTATTATACCGTAAAATTAACAGTAATAAACAGTAAAATAAGCACTAATACGCTACCGCTTATGCGCAGCAAAGTATTACTGCTTATTTTATTGTTTATTACTGTTAATTTTACGGTATAAGACTGACAGCTGAGATGCCAGTATTATACTGTAAAATGAACATTCTTTTTCAGTGTACTTAAAAACAAATTGGCCTCTCATCTGGACCTTTTCAGCTTAGAGTCCAGTACAACTGCACCCTTCGCTCCCCCCCCCCCCTATGCACTCCCCTGAAAATTTCCACTGATTACACTTGTAAGTATTCGTTGCTATTGTGCTAAAATTCCGTCAAGTTAATGCGTTCTCATTTTGTTTATTCACACGTTATCTTAATAATATCTAAAAATTTATTTAAAGTAGATAAAAATGGATGTCAGTTTTCATTAATTTGAAAAAACTTCTAGTTATCATACGTTTTAATTATTCTTTGCAGGCCCAGGCATTACAACATCATAAGAAAATCATCATTATATGCAGAATTCTAAGGGCTTAGAATTGTTATTGTTCTTAGGGCTCAAAATGACTTAGTAATTTTTCAGTGTTCTAGAAAACGTCAATAATTTTGAATTCGTCCACACACACACAAGTAAAATAAATGGTATATGTATCAGAATGCAATTTTTTCCCCCATTCACTCTCTATTCCTCCGAATGATTTGAAAAGTCAATCCCGAAAACCATATTTTTCCCTATTTTTCCCCATTTATATCTCCCTCTTAGTTGCGTTTCAAAGATCTCCCCAAATGAATGATGGATAATAATAATAATTATATATGTTTTTGTATTTCTAAATAATAAACAATATTGCGGTTACATGGGTTATTTTCAATAAAATCTTCCATAAGTGAAGTTCCATTTGTAACATATTGATATTTTGTGGATATATAATAGTCGATTAATAAGGAATAAAGAGAGAGAGAGAGAGAGAGAGAGAGAGAGAGAGAGAACATCTCACTCCCTACTAACTCTATTGCAAATCACCGTATAAAAATGTGGCTGACCACTCGATTAGTAATAACAGCTACCAATTACCAATACTTAAATTTTGTTTATGGGATCGTCTACACGCAGAAATTGTGCAGAATTTTAAAATATACAATATTAATACCTAATTTTGACATCATATTTGCACTTTTCGGTAAATTTTACCTTTGGAAGTCATTCGGTTTAATTTTAAAGTTTTTTTTTTCTTTTTTTTAAATTAAGATACTTTTAGTTTTGGAACCGGTGTCGAAAGTGAAAGGATCCTTATTAAAAAAACTGCAACCAAAATCAAAAATGTAAAAAACGGCCTGCGTAGGGATCAATTTCAACTATCCAAAGAAAAAAAAAACATTTAAAAATATTAAAATGAAAACGAGATATTTTAAAAGCTTTTTCCCATAGGATTGACATTAGTGAGCGGGTGTTTTCACGTAAGTGAAGTAGCGCTCCTTAAGAGAGATCGTGAGAAATTCAGTGAAAAAATATCATGAAAGGCTAGTTACTTTTTAATAATAACTTAAACTTTCTAATTATCCACTAAGACACAAAGCTGCCCTTCAAATTTACTAGCAATTAGGCTTACAGGTTCCTATGATAGCTAAAGCTGCGGAATTTGAATTCCTGAACTTCCTTCAGGAATTGGAATTAAAATTGTTTCAGCTGTATGTATGATATCTCAGATGAATGGTCGTTACTGCATATGCTGTTCACGTTATAGTAGTGCTTGATGAAACGGCCAGCAATAGAGATTGTTTGAATGGCGTATGTAATTTTCTAGAACAAAAAACTAAGCTGATTTATTTTAGATATATGGCTTATCACTATTATATTTTTTAGATCGTACTATAAGATGTTTTTAAAGTTATACGCCTCGGACAACAAAAAAAATATATATATAAACTTTGGACTATAGACAGGAACAGGACTATAGATGAGGATTATAGAGATGATACCAGCGAGACTATAGAGAATTCTCAGCAGAAATACGTATAGCAACAAACTGTGAGTAAACTTCTGAACATTAAAAATGGTGACAATACAGTATACTGTATACTGTATACTGTACTGTATATACTGTATACAATATACTGTATAGTTATCACATGCACACACACACATACACTTTATTTTTCTGTTTTCGGGACCGTATACAATGAAATCTGTATAAACTGTTAAAAATCTTGTTCTGGGTCGAACCAACTTTTGGTGCTTCGGTTTAACCATAGCTCCAAATATTGGAGCAAGATTTCACCATCTTACGGTTGCAGCTACTGAAGCACCAAAAGTTGGTTCGACCCAGCACAAAATTTTCAACTGTGTATTACCAAAATGATAATTTATTGTAACTATTTTTAATGACATTAGACATTTTTTTTTTTTCAAAACAAACAGAATTTTACAATGCTACAAATGATAATGAACAATTATACAAACAATGGTACAGTGATATTCAGCTCTTTAGTGCTTTTGTAATTAAACATTTTCACAATTAACATAATTTTATTTTACTGTAGAGGTGTAAATCAAATGTATAAAAGCAAATAACTTACTATGTCAAGTTTGCGCATTATTTTCCTCAAAACACTTCCATGAATATGACGATTTTCTCCCAAATATGAGAAGTACGGAGAAAGAAAACAAAAATGCAATATTTCTGGAAAGAATTCGGAAGAAATAAGTACGTCATTAAAAAAAAAAATTATTTTGCAGAAGACATAAATATGAAAAGTTTAGACGAAGACATATTAATGTGGGTATTGATGACTTATGAGAACTTACGACAAACGGTTCGAAGTTTTATCAGAATCTAAACTATATTCCAAACATTTATTTTATTCTATTACGATTGATATTTTTAACGATTTTCGTTGAAAGTATTTTAACTTTGGTTTAATGTTCTCTCTTCGTGTCAAGTTAACTATCGTAAGAAGTAAATTATAGAAACGAAATGCGAATCAACTGCTAAAGCTTACAATAACATGTATATAATTAAACAGAGTGACAATAACAGTAATCATACCCCCCCCCCCCCCTCCCAGTCCACACACACATTTCATTTTTCTCTTTTCAGGATAGCATAATAAAATTAGATTATATATCATCAACAGGATCATTTTGTTTCAAGTACTTCTTACCAACGTTACATATTTTCAAACCCAACAAAGTTTTACAATGCTACAAATGTAGACCCGTGAAAATTTTTACTGAAAACATTTACAAAATGTACAGTAGCACTAACAATTGGTTTAACTAATAATTCTTTTGTATAATAATATTTACATCTTTCACGCTTTAATATTAAATGTTTTTAACATCGAGTGTATAAAAAGAGATAACATACAATATCAAGCTTGCATTATTTTCCTCAAAACATTTCCGTAAATACCATTATTTTCATAAAATTTAAATTTTTATAAAAATTGGAAAAGAAGGAAATTTAGTATTTCTGGAAAGAATGCGGAAGAAATAATTCATTTACGTCGTTCAAAAATAATATTTCGTTGAAGACATAAAGATACCCAGTTTAAACGAAGGCATGGATGTAGGTCTGGACAACTTGCAAATAAACCACAAACGGCTTTGATGTTTTAAAAAAATTTCTATTCAAAAATCTAAACTATAGAATAGACGATATATTTGGTTACGACTGATGTATTTAATGGTTTTTATGACTGTCATTGAAAAGTACTTTAACTGTGATTTATTTTTCTATCTTCTTGTCTAGCTTGAATGAACTACTGAAGCGAAAAATATCACCTATACAATTAAAAATGATGGAAACAACGGTAATAAATCTCTTCACTCCCACCTTCTCTTTTATTTTCTCTTTCCTGGTTTGTATAATACGATTCTAATACATATAGGAAGCATGATAGTTTTGTTTAAACTATTTAACAATAATATTTCATTTTTTTTTAAATCAATAAAATTTTAAGATGTTGTAAATTTAGGATCATAAACAATTTTACTGAAAACACTGTCCGAGCAATTTGTATAACTAATAACAGCAGAATAATTCTTTGGTACAATGATATTTAACTCCTTAACTCTGATGTATTAAACATTTTACCATCAACATAGTTTTTTATTTCGTTTTTCTGAGATACAAATCAAATGTATAAAAGCAAATGACATACTATATCAAGCTTGCATTATTTTCCTCAAAACATTTCCACGAATGCCATTATTTTCGTGAAAATATGATAAAAACGTGAAAAAGAAAGAAATGCAATATTTCTGAAACGAAGGCGGAAGAAATAAGCACGTCATTCAAAAAAAAAAAAAAAAAAAAAAAAAAAAAAAAATCGTAGAAGACATAAATATGCCAAGTTTAGACGAAGACATATGAATGCGGGTATGGATGACTTACGAATTTACGACAAACGGCTTCGAAGTTTTATCAATTTTTCTATCCAGAATCCAAGAAAAATGAGATGCAGGTTGAAAAATGAACGGCGGAGAAGATGCACCGTGAAGTATTATGAAAGAACAGAAGAGAGAGAGACTATTCGATTCTTTTAGAAAATATAAATTCTGAATTCTATCTTTGCATCGAATAGTCATGGTTTATAATATAAGTGATATGGCTGCTGAGTATAAAGTAAAAATTTAAAAATACAGGGTTATTCTAAATGATGGGCCCATTTTCAAAAAATTGTATTTATTAAAGTACAAATCCAAAATGAACAATATTTATACCAATGAAAAGAGGAAGTTTCAAAGGTTTTTTTTAAAGACATTATAAATGTTCAATGTGTCCACTGTTTTCTGCACGGCAAACATCTACGCGATAGCCAAACTCGTCCCACACACGAGAAAGCGTATCTGCTGTTACTGAGTGCACGGCGTTCAATGAGTGCACGGTTTTACTGAGTTTACTGAGTGCACGGCTTTTATGAACGATCTGCGGAACCGTTCCTTGCACCCTCTTTGGCACACTGCTGCCGTGTTCTCAGTAACAGCAGATACGCTTTCTCGTATGTGGGACGAGTTTGGCTATCGCGTAGATGTTTGCCGTGCAGCAAACGGTGGACACATTGAACATTTATAATGTCTTAAAAAAAACTTTGAAACTTCCTCTTTTCATTGGTGTAAAGATTGTTCATTTTAGATTTGTACTTTAATAAATACAATTTTTTGAAAATGAGTCCATCATTTAGAATAACCCTGTACAAAATGAAAATAAATAACTATATTCTAAAAACAAAAAAACTGTGTACAACGGAATCCTGTCTTAAACAGAAAAAAAATGTCATGGTCCCGATATTAGGAATACCATTACAATTATGCCTCCTAAACCGTAAATCTCTGTAAAATGGATTGTTTTTTTTTTTGTTTTTTTTGTTTTTTTACGCTTTCGAGTGATTTTTTTCAAAGATTTTACTGCATTCAATCATAACTGATTTTTTTATGCTTTTCAACACCATAGAACTAGCATGTTGTGGCCATCACGAAACTTACTTTTATATAAATCAAATCAATGAAATTATTTAAAGAGTTATATAAAATTACATAGATTTAACAAATATTTTTTTATACAATGTATTCCCATATTCAGGATGCTAAACCTGGATGCTAAACCATCGCATATTTCGAACAAATCATCAAATTTTGGCACCCTGTGTATGACCGCAACCAAAAATGGATGTCAATCTATTCCTCTTTACGACGAATATAAATCTGTTGTTTCGTTGAATTCTGCGCACACATAAATTGGAGATAAAATGAGCTCGCGCCGCCAGCCCCCACGGGGGTCGCCGGCTCGCGTTCCGACCATCGCTCCCTTGTCTCTAAAGGACTTATATCGTACCAGCAGCTTTGTCTCGCCGCGGCGCTGCGATCGGCCTGGGGCCGCTCCCCAACTGCGGACCCCCAAGCCAATTTACCAAGTGTCGACGACACAGGTCGCTGCCACAGTAACCCAACATCTCGGAGGAAACTTCCGCAGGAACGGACCCTTGCTGAACCGCCGAGAACACCCAGCGACTTCGTCGCCGAAACCCCATGAGGGGAGCCGGTTTCTAGGTCATATGCTAGGCTTCGCGACGGCTGTTGCTTTACCACAGCTCGAGGGGTGTGAAAACCATAAATTGGAGATAATCACATAAATCAAACAAATCACTATATGTGATCACTATATGAATAAGCAGTAATACGCTGCCGCGCATGCATGGTAGCGTATTACTGCTTATTTTACTGTTTATTACTGTTAATTATTTTTTTTTTTTTTTTTTTTTTTTGCAGTGTACAGGCTAGAGATCTGCACGGGCCGGGCCAAGGCCCGAAGCCTGTACTCGGCCCGGCCCGCGGGCCAGGCTCGGGCCTATTTTTCTTCACGGCACTCGGGCCGGGCCGGGCCCGGGCCATATTTTTTTCTGAAGGCTCGGGCCGGGCCGGGCCTTACTTTTTTCCTGAAGGATAAGGCCGTTCCTTAAATTATTTTTTTTCGTACAGAGCCGGGACTGGTTTCATTTTTCCTAGTCTTCACGCCTCAAAGTTTTTAGTCCTGGTTTTGACCCGTATGAAAATCATTGTTTCGGCGTGCCTGGTCCGTTCGAAGGTCAGTAAAATAAGATCTGGCATAAAAATCTTTGCAAAACATGCATGCATTTTTAAATCGCCATTATTTTATAATTAAACATTAAAATTTATTCTTTTTAAAGAATAGTAGATTTATACACTTATTAAAATATGGTAATTTAAAATATAGTGAAACGTGTGAAAAAGAACCTGCTTATGACGAATCCTGTCTTAAATTAAAAAATGTGTTGATCCATTAAAAATGAATATACTAATACGTAAGAAAAGAATATATAATACATTTACACCTGCTAAGAAGGCAAATTGTCTATAACTCATTTTTTTCTTCCCTATGCAATTCCATCGTAGAAGATTTTACTGTATAGCCTTTTTCTGATTTTTAACACTTCAATAAATGGAATATGAATTAACAATATTGATGATAACTTAAACACATACATACAACAAATAGATATTTATTAAAAAAATAAACATTCCAGCTTGCAGCTCCTCTATAAAAATGAAGATTATAAACATGAAAAAAAAAGGGCTAAGATAGAAATTTTTGGTTAGATCTCCTCCTACGAGGCAAATTTTTAACCAAATCGACATAAAAATTATGTTTCGTAGAAATTTACTCGGGCCGGGCTCGTGCCTAGATTTTAACTTTTTTCCGGGCCGGGCCGGGCTCGGGCTGAACTTTTAATTTTTGTATCGGGCCGGGCCGGGCCAAAATTTTTTTGTAGGGGTTGGGCCGGGCCCGGGCCTGAAATTTTCGGCCCGTGCAGACCTCTAGTACAGGCAGTCAGACATACGTAACAGACTCACGAACAGACATCTTCTAAAAGCAGTCAAATCGTGTTCAGGACCTTCTAAAACGTATAAATTCGTCGAAAATTTTCACAAATCCAATACTTTCTTCTTGCATAGAAAAAAAGAAAGTAAAAATGTTTTTTATTTAGTTTGTTTTACTGTCTCTATGCTAACTTTCAGAAGTAATATGAATGACAACGACCAGAAATGTGGATAAACTCCTGAAGAATAATAAAAGCAGTAGAGTTAAGGGGTTAAATATTACTGCACTAAACGGTTATTATTACTTATGCAGTAAAACTTGTGAAAACGAGATCTGACTATAACGCGGAATTCTGCCTTAAACGGACACGTTTCATGATCTCGATGAAAGGGATGGGATATGCAATAAATTATACCTGTCTAAAATGGAATTTTTCAAGTCACTACAGATTCCTTTATAGCCAGTTTTACTGTATACTTTTTTGCAGTTTCTTTCGCAGTAATAATAATAATTTTTTTTTTTTAAGTTAAAATTGTTTTTCCTAAGTATGTGAGTTAAAATGACTAAAAATATGATATTTTACATAGGAAATGAAATTACTAAAAGACAAAAAAGTGCCTAATTTATCTAAATTAGATTTATTAAATTACTGAAAATGCCTATAAAATGATATAATAATTTCAAAAGAAATTTTCTCAGAAATGTGAAGAAAACAAAAATCTGATAATCGCCTTTTTTTTATTCGGGATCTTTCTTCTTTAGAAATTAAAAGTAAAGAAACTTCGAAAACGAAAGGAAATTTTAATTTTCTAACTAGAAAACTGGCTGATTTCTTTTTGTATCTAAGTTATGGACATTTGCTTTTTTACGTTTTTAGTGTCGGAAAAGCTAAAGTTTTATAAAATTCAAAGCATCACAACTTGGCAAGTTTTGGACATACAAAAGAGGAAATTTTTACTGTTTTACTTGTTAGAGCGGGGGGGGGGGGGGGGGGGTTCTTAAATATAACTAAGGAAACCCATGGGGAGCGTTATAAAAATTTAAATTTCGTAACTTTTCAAAATATAATTATTTTGGCGTAAATGAATTTTGATATGACGAAGAGCATTATTTGAAACATTTTTGCAATTGGAATTATACATTTAAAACTATTGGTTTTGGAATGAGCTATTGGATAAAGATATGAAAGGGTACCCTGTATAAAATACTCATTTGGCTGGAGTTAGCTTTCAGAAACTACTCTTCAAATTCCAAACTAATAAGTTCTGTTTATTTTTAACTTTTATTAATATATATATCATCATCATCATCATCATCAACCGTTTTCAATCCACTGCTGGATGTAGGTCTCCCCCAGATTTTTCCATTGTTGCCTGTCTAGTGCTTTAGTCATCCAATTAACACCGGCCACTTTTCTGATTTCGTCACTCCATCTTACTTGAGGTCGTCTTCTTGGTCGTTTTACATCTCTGGGATACCACTGTAGGGTGTTTGTGCTCCATCTATTGTCTTGTCTTCTTGCAATGTGCCCAGCCCATTTCCATTTTAGCCGTTTAATTCTCTCGATGATGTCAAAAACTTTCGTCTGACTTCTTATCCACGTTATTCTCTTTCGGTCTCTTCTGGTTATGCCTAGCATACATCTTTCCATACTTCGCTGTGTTGTTTGTAATCTTTGTACCATCCGTTTTGTTAGTGTCCAAGTTTCTGCTCCATAAGTTAGTGCAGGCAAAACACATTGGTTAAACACCTTTCTTTTCAAACAAAGAGGCATGTTACTCTTCAGAATAATATTGTTCTCCCAAAAGCACTCCATCCATTTCTTATTCTTCTATTGATTTCATTCATGATACTGTTGTCTGATGATATTTCTTGTCCAAGGTACACATAACTTTCAACATCTTTAATCTCAGTGTTGTTGTAGACGATTTTCTTTTTTGATGCAAATGAATTGAACATCACCTTAGTCTTTTCCAAATTTATTTTTAATCCTACATCAATGCTAGCTTCTGCCAAATCTTTTAGCATATTTTTCAATTCTTCAGGGCTATTACTGAAAATTAAAATGTCATCAGCAAACCGGAGATGGCTTAAATATTCCCCATTTATTCTAATCCCTTTGTTTTCCCAATCCAGCTTCTTGAAAATACTTTCTAAGACAGCAGTAAAAAGCTTAGGCGAAATGGTGTCTCCCTGTCTTACTCCTCTTCCAAGCTTGATCTTCGCTTTTCCTTTGTCCAAACGGATGGTGGCTGTTGCTTTCTTGTAGATCTTCTTTATGATATTGATATAAGGTTTGTCTATACCAATGTCCTCCAGAGAAGTAATTACTGCAGATGTGTAGACCGAATCAAATGCTTTTTCATAATCAATAAAGGCAAGGCAGAGAGGTAAATTATATTATTTATGTTTTTCTATAACTTCCCTTACTGTTTGAATATGATCCATTGTGCTAAATCCACTTCGAAATCCTGCTTGTTCTCTAGGTTGAGCTGAGTCCAGAGCTGGTTCAAGTCTTGTCGTTAAAACTTTGGTGAAAATTTTATAAATCACTGACAGTAAGCTGATTGGACGGTAGTTTTTAATGTTTTCCTTTTCTCCTTTCTTATAAAGTAACACCATCACAGCATTATTCCAATCTTCTGGTATATCTGATTTCTCGAGACATTTGGAAAACAGTATGGCTAGCATTTTTGCAAATTCTTCTCCTGCTTCTTTGATAAGGTCAATTGTAATTCCATCTTCGCCAGGGCATTTACCTTTTTTCATGCCTCTAATGGCTTGTACAACTTCATCTGTCATCACAGGGATTATCTCTTCAGTTTCTGTTATGTTTACTAGTGGATCACGTAGGTTGATTCCCCTTTGATCTTCACATTTATATATATCGTTATAGAATTTTTCGACAATGTGTACTATTTCATTATTGATTTTGGTGATTGTTCCATCTGCTCTCTTCAGTGCAAAAATACCTTTTCTTCCAACACACAGTTTGCGCTTAGCTGATTTTAAACTTTTGTTATCTTCTAGAACTTTTTTGACAAGATCACAGTTAAATTTTCTGATATCTTCTGTAACACATTTTCTTACCGTTTTACATAATTCTACATATTCAACTCTTGATTTAGAATAGTTTTTCTTCATTTTAAATTCTCTGCGTTTCTTCATCAATCTTCTTGTTTCTTCTGTTATTTTCTTTGTTTGCTTGACTTGTACTTCACCAGCTATCGTCCTTGCAATTTCTTGTAGAGTATTTGTTATTTTCTTGTTCACTACTGTAACATCTTGTTCTTCTTCTAAGATTGATTGAAGTACTTGAAAACGATTTTTAAGTTCTAAATTAAATTCTTCTTTATGTTTCTGGAGATTTATGATATCGACTGATTTCTTTGAGCATTGCAAAAGCTTCATTCTTTCCACTTTAGTATTTAAAAGCAGTTTGCATCTAACTAACCTGTGATCGCTTCCTGTATTGAAGTTATTGAGAACGCTGCAATCCTGAATAAGGTGCTTTTTGTTTGTCAAGATGTAGTCGATTTCACTTGTTGAGCCATTTGCACTACGCCATGTCCATTTTCTTTGTGGCTTTTTCTTGAAAAATGAATTCATGATATACATCTGTTCACATTCTGCAAATTCAATCAATCTGTTTCCTCTTTCATTACGCACCCCATATCCATGATTTCCTACTGAGAATTCACCTTTCTTTTTTTCCCCAATTCTAGCATTCCAGTCTCCCATTATTAATTTTATGTAGCATTTTCCTTTTTGATGCATTGAAGCTACTTCTTCATAGAAATCCTCAATTTCTTCATCAGTATAGCTAATTGTTGGTGCATAAACTTGGGTAATTTGCAGCTTGTATCTTTTTGGCACTTGTATAACTAACCTTGCAACTCTATCTGATGCACTATCATATTCCACGATTTGATTCTTCCACCTTTTATGAATCAGAAATCCTACACCACTTGTTTTTCCATCTTCTGTACCTCTGTAGTACAATACATGTCCACTGGCAAGATCAATCTTCTCTTCACCTTTTCTTCTTACTTCGCATAATCCTAGAATGTCCCAGTTGATTCTTTCTAATTCTTCTTCAAGTTCCTGTAAACGACTTTCAGAAGATAAGGATCGTCCATTATACGTAGCCAAGGTCATCAACTTATGGCAGCCGAGCCGAGCCCGGTGATTCTTAGCACCCTCTGTCTTCATGTTTTTCTGATCGCTGCCGTAATCAGGAACATGCAGACTGCCGGGAATTGAGGGCCGTGATTTGTTTTGTGAATTCATGGTAAAATAAGGGGGGAGGTGGCCAAATTCCTCCACGCTGGCCAAGCGGGTTGGAGGAAGCCCATCCGCGTTCGTTCCCCATGCACTAGGCAAGAGTACTAACAGGCTGCACCGATGGAAGGTGCGGATTGGACATTAAGTCTCTGCTCCCAGTCGATTCCTTTAAGTCCTCCTCTGAGGCATTTAAAGGGTCTAGTTAACAAGCATATATATATATGAAAGAAGTTGATAACATTAATTAGTGTAAAATCTAACGAATTCGTAGATTATTTTAAAATTAAGATATATTTTAAAATTATTAAATTATGATGATATGTCGCAAATAACATTTTTTTTTCTGTTTACTGATTCGTATGTTCTATTTATATATAAAATATGTCATATCTACGTATAAAACGTGTACAGGACAATTTTAACCACTAATTAATACTGTAAAAAACATTTATTATCGTGATGTGCATTATAAAATTATGCATCGATAAGCTTTTACTTTGCTGTTTAGGAGTTTTTAGCGTGTTTTAAGAAATAAATAAGTAATTATTTTTTTATTTTGTATTTTTCTTGTATTTAAATTCTGATACCATAAAACAGGCAGAGACACAAATTTAACAAAACGAAAAATAATAAGAAAAATGAGCGTATGGCACAATGAGCACCACTCCTTTAAATTGCGTTTATTTTACATTGCTTTAACTTCTTACTAGTACTCATAAATGACAGTGCGGTAATGAATATTTTCAGCTTCAAATTATATGGTCAAAACAGAATTTGTTCATTTTAGAAAAAGCTTGTTGCTTTTATCTACAAAAGTAAAATTTTGCTTTCTTAGAATTTTAGATTTTTTGCAAATAAAAATTCAGAAGAAAAAGCAATTGGAATTTTTTAAAAAAGGCACTCATTAAGTGGTAAATCAATACAATTTTTTTCGATTTTATAGCAAATAAAATATTTTGGAACATTTTCTCATTTCATGTCTACATGGGGTACACTTGACCATTCCAAAAAAAAATCCCTGACGGCTCGGCCTACAGGCACATGTAGATTTCGAAGACGCAGAACGTGGGGTGCCTGTTTGTCGGGAATTGCGGAAGAAATGACCTTTTTGCGATGATGCTGCAGTTGGAACCGCCTACTTCGAAACGAAACTTGTTTGCAGGCGGAGCCAGCAAGGATTTTTTTTTTTTTTTTTTTTTTTTTTGCTATAAGAGTTGGTCCTATAAAAAACATGTCAATATAAAAGTTTTAGATAATATTAAGAGGATTTATAATATATTTAAGCGGATTTGAAATATTGGGAATTGACGAAGTTATGAATTTTTTTCTTCTAAAACCCCCCTTCCCTCCCCCCCTTAAGGCAATTTTTAATTATATCAAAAATCTGTCATACATAAGTTTTCGGCCCTTTTCCTAGAAGTAATAATAACTTTAAACGGATTCGATACGTATAATAATAAAGAAATTATGAGGATTTTTCTGTTTTCACAAAAAGCCCCCCATTTCCCCCCCCCCTTGGTTCGATTTTGCCCATTAACGAACTTGACCGAGATTTTATGACCCTTGATTTTATGTATCAGTTTCGAAAAGATGCGGGAGTTGGAACCGCCTACTTCGAACAATAACTTGTTTGCAGGCGCAGCCGGCAGGATTTGTTTTGTTTTTATTTTTATTTTTTTCTATAACGGTTGGTCCTATAAAAAACTTGTCAATATAAAAGTTTTAGATAATACTAAGAGGATTAATAATAAATTTACGCGGATTTGATATCTTCTGAATTGACGAAGCTATGATTTTTTTTTCTCCTAACCCCCCTTTTCCCCCCCCCCCTTGGGGCTATTTTTAATTATATCAAAAATCTGTCATACATACATTTTCGGCCCTTTTCCTAGAAGTAATAATAACTTTAAACGGATTCGATACGTATAATAATAAAGAAATTATGAGGATTTTTCTGTTTTCACAAAAAGCCCCCCCATTCCCCCCCCCTTGGTTGGATTTTGCCCATTAACGAACTTGACCGAGATTTTATGACCCTTGATTTTATGTATCAGTTTCGAAAAGATGCGGTAGTTGGAACCGCCTACTTCGAAAAATAAATTGTTTGCAGGCGGAGCCGGCAGGGATTTGTTTTGTTTTTAATTTTGTTTTGCTATAACGGTTGGTCCTATAAAAAACTTGTCAATATAAAAGTTTTAGATAATACTAAGAGGATTAATAATAAATTTACGCAGATTTGATATCTTCTGAATTGACGAAGCTATGATTTTTTTTCTTCTAAAACCCCCCTTTTCCCCCCCCCTTGGGGCCCTTTTTAATTATATCAAAAATCTGTCATACGTACATTTTCGGCCCTTTTCCTAGAAGTAATAATAACTTTAAACGGATTCTATACGTATAATAATAAAGAAATTATGAGGATTTTTCTGTTTTCACAAAAAGCCCCCCATTTCCCCCCCCCTTGGTTCGATTTTGCCCATTAACGAACTTGACCGAGATTTTATGACCCTTGATTTTATGTATCAGTTTGGAAGAGATTTATGCAGAATTTTTCCAGTTATCGTGGTCAGAAAAAAGTGACATAGATAGATAGATAGATAGATAGATAGATAGATAGATAGATAGATAAACTTTTGAACTGGGGGTGGTTTTGGGTTCTGGGAGTCATGATCGGCGTAGATCTGCAAAATTTTTTCAAAATTTCCAACTTAGGTGAGAATGTAATAGGTAGTATTTCTTACGAAATCTACCTAAAAGGGCACAGTGTATGCCTCTTTTATACTGATTTAATAAATTTTCACTAGAAAAACTTAAGCAGTTACAAAAATGTTCCCTCTTTTAATTTAAAATTAAAATTGCAATTAAGAAAATGTTCTAGTATATTTTGTTATAAAATATTTTTAAAATATTACTTTTGTGTTTTTGCAACTTTAATATATTGAAGAATATGGCTACTAATTCCTATTAAACCAAGAACAATTTATTTGGAAAGTTATTTGCTTTCTTTTCTTATTCTTCTTTTTCTTCTTTTTTAAGAACATAACAATTATACGCCTTAAACCATAAATAGCTGAATCTAATTGTGTGCTTTTTAAAATTTCTGTAACTGAAGTCATCGGGATATAGCAAAGAAAATTATTCTTAAAATTTACTTATTTACATATTGTTTAACACATGCTAAATAATTTTTATTTGAAATGAAATATCTAATTAAAACTTTGAGAGATATATTTATGCATTTAATGTTATTCCGCACAAAAATTCTTTTAAATGTTTTTATTCATGTAAAGATAATCACTCGTTTTGTTCTGTTACATTGAAAAACATGGCTAAAGATTTCTAATAAAGTAATTTTCTTTTTAAATAAGTATTAATAATCTAATTATCTTTCACTATACAGGGTTCACTATGCCTCATGTGGTGTCACACTGTACACCAGAAATAGGATACAGTGGGTCAGGTCGCATTTTTAAGCATTAAAAGTATTTTTTTTTTTTCATAAAACTATTAAGACTTATGCGTTCGGGAGATTAATAAGTGAAGATAAGGAAATGAGATAAATTCAGGAATTTTTCCATGTAGATTGATTTGTAAATTTCGAAATAAATAAATAAATAAATAAAAACATCAAAAGTGGTCCACTGAGGCCCACCCTCCCCTAAATAACCTTTTTTCAACAGACAATGATTTATGAAACTATAAAAATAGTTTCTGAAACACATCCATGTAAATTTTTAAGTATATCACAATCGATTATTAATTAACAACACGCATAAAATTTTCCAAAAAATGCTAAATAATGACTATTAAAAATGACTTTATATAAATTAATATTATAGTAGAATAATTTCTATATTGACACTACAGCAATATAATTTATTTATTGATATTACAGAAATATAATTTTATTTAAGTATAAATAATTACAACATAATAATATTCCTTCTGCTTATAAATGAAGTTGTCTTTTCAAGTTTGAGAGAATTCAGGTACCAATTTTATTTTAATGTTTTATGAATACTTTAACCCCTAACATAAAGATATATCCATATCAAAATGGTACATTAGTTCGATCTGTTTGGAATAAATAAATATCTTACAGTTGAAATATATATAAAAAAGTAAAAAATAGCCAAGTCTGGGCACCAAAAAAGATGTGTTTAACTATTGTAGTGAACCTAAATATTTTAAAATATGGAATAGATATAATGTTATCCATAAAAAATTTCTGGTGAAACTTTTATGTTCCACCTTTGTTGAAAAGAGCCACTTTAGTCTGATCATCCCAAGTTCTTTTTATCGTTTAAGGATACGATAGGTTTATTTTTCCATCGTTAATATAAAAAAAATCGTGCTATATTAGATTGAAATAGCATTTCTTTTTAATTAACAAAATGTTTCTGCCACAGACTTTCTGATGAAACTTTTCAAGATCTTTATAGATATATATATATGTTGTACGATTTTCATATACAGGGTGATTTTTTTTAAAGTTGTGAAAGTAAAACCCTATAACAAAAGAGCCACAAATCCAAATGACCTGAAATTTCACCAGTATGCTCCCAAAGCAATGGGGATTTTTTAGGCGTGGTTAAAAAAAACTTCAAATCGCACCGACAGATGGCGCTGTAATTTAACAAAAACAAAGAATATCGTCAGTGGGAGGAAAACAAATGGACGGTACTTTGAGAAACCATCTTCCGTAGGCCTTCTGTCATCATTGGACCTTTTCTTAAATTCTTAAGTGTCCTAAATTTCCTAAGAGCAGTTGCTGCGCTGTCATTATTCTGATAATACTGTTTCACTAACAAAGCACGGTCTGTCAATGGCACAGTCATTGCGAGAATATCCGTAGAATAATGAACACGAGGTGTGCGTGCTTCACGTATTTATCGCCACTGTGCCTGTGTAGTGCGCAAGCTCGTCTCCCAACTTGACTGTATATACAGCGTCATCTGCCGGTGCGATTTTAAGTTTTTTTTTAACCACGCCTAAAAAATTTCCATTGCTTTGGGAGCATATTGGTTAAATTTCAGGTAGTTTGGATTAGCGGTTATTTTGTTATAGGGTTTTACTTTCACAACTTTTAAAAAAATCACCCTGTATATTAAACTACAATATTCTGTGTGCCCCACAAAAACTTTTTAATAATGAAAAGCGCTTCTGTGCACACTCTGTTCAGTAATGATTGTAATATTTCATTATATATTTATCGTTTCTGCAATAATTAACATGACAAGCAAACTTTAAAGATAATAATAATAATAATAATAATAATAATAATAAAATACAATACGATTCCAATTATCTTTTGATATAGCTTATCTTTTAACTAAATTAGCTTAACTTGATATTAATTTATGTTCAACATAAAATAAAAATCTGTCTTTTCGTGAGCAGATTTCAGTTTAGCGCCAGAGTGCGATATCTTATGGTTAATCTGTTGTTTATTCTTTTTAATTTGCTCCAAGTAATCAATTGTTAATTATAGTAACTCTGCCACTAGCTACTATTATTGTATCCAAACCATTGATTGTTGAGATATATTTTTTAATAATTCACTCGAAAGTTATTTTAAAACTCAAAGAAAGGTCACTAAATTGAGATACAGTTTTCAATCAAATTAAAGCACACTTTTTCCTCCTATTCAATGATGTAAAAATTTAAATTATGCGATATTTAGAAGTGATGCATGACAGATAAAAGCATAGAAAACGGTTTTTGGCATACCCGTCCAAAAATCATCTACGCATTTCTGACAGAAAAATCCTTATTGAAATAAATAGAAATTAGTCAATATTAATAATAGCAATAATAATAATAATAATAATAATAATAATAATAATAATAGTATAATTAAAGTTCATTTTGAATTTTTCCGTTTCTACATGTCAAAATGAGTTTTTAGACATTTGAGTCGAAGGTACAGCTTAATATACTTTATTCGGAATAAAAGAAAAAAGAAGAAAAAGATCAGCAAAATGAAATTGGATTAAACATCGGGATGATAAAATAAATGAACTTTCGAGTACTGATCAAAGTGGAAAAAAGACTGCCACTGGAATTCCGGACACAGAAGTGCATGCACAAGAAAACTGTTTAATAACTATAATATAATTCTTGACTTCCGGAACTAAAAAATTAAATATATATATATTTAATTTTCGCCTTCACCAATTTTTAAAAAGGATTATGATGATGTATAATTATGATAAATAAATAAAAGCTTTTGCAAATTGATATTTATTTATTGATAATGCAAACAATCCATGCTTTATTGAAACGAAATAGTAATATTTATTTTTAAGGATATAAGAAAAGAAGAGAGCATGTTTTTTTGTGAATTGTTTTCTTGAACTAGGATAAATATATCAACTCAAGGAATTTTGAATTATATTTATTGAAGTTTAGACAAGATCCCTGAATTATTTTAATTGGAAATATTTGAAACTTTGTTTAATACGACGGACAAAATGTCCATCAAGTGTTTTCAATCTGGATGGGCATTTTTCTACTGAATTACTCAGGCTAATCGTCATTTTTTAATTTATATATTTTTTTCTTATAAATGAAAAATAATATTTTATGCTGGAACATACATCAACAATATGCATCACTTTTAATAATTAAAAATTTTTTGCTGCGTACTAAACTCTAAAACATAGACATTTCATTTTTTTTTTATGATCGTCATTTTGTGAATTATGAACTTTTAAAAGTAAATGCTGGTATAAGGTCCAGTGTATATTAATTCGTCTTAGCAACACAAAATCATTGCCACTCAAAATTGTCGGTTATATATATATATGTATATATATATTATATATATATATTAATCAATGAGAATATAATATATTCCAATGGCCAACAACAGAACAAGAAGAAAACGTATATTTTAGAAAATTTTAAATACCACTATTTCCGAATAGTTACCTTCGCATACTTAATAGCAGAATTCTGCGAAATAATAATGTGAATATTACTATTCGAAAATGGAGGCAATAAAAATCCGTAATATTTAGCACCTATTCACTTATTGCACTTTAATACCCTTAACACTTAGTTACTCGCGTGGGTGTATTTTGTAGGCACTTGGATGATACAAATTTAATTATGACTTGTTACAACTGCACATTGTTCAAAAAATTGTCACACAGGCCTAATGTTGTACAACATGGTCATCGTATTTGACTTCAAATTAATTTAATTAAACATTAATTTATTTTCATAGAAATTTATAAATAATATATGGTGTACAAAATACACCGCCAGGGGAGTTTTGCTGTGGGAATTTGCGCGAGTATTTAAGGGTTAATTTGCAGACGTAAATTATTTATGTCTATTTTGTCAAATACCTAATAGAAATATCATTAATATTTATTTAATTATTTAATTGTTTTTTATCATTTGTAGGGCACTAAATCCCATTGACTGCAAAAACAACATAATTTCAAAGATTGTTTTTTCTTTAAATTTTACACTGAACAAAAAAATATTCATTTTACGATATAATACTGGCAGCTGGGATGCCAGTATTATACCGTAAAACCAACATTTTTTTTTTCAGAGAAAATAAAATGTAAATATGACTATAAAATTAATAACTTAATAATTTATAAAATTAATAACTTATAAACGACATACGTATTGAAAGATTTTAGAAATATGGTGAGCACAGAAAAGTCTTTATGATATCTATAGAGTTTTTATTGATTTCTGAAAAATCTTAAATCTTGTACTACGTAGCTTTTGAAATCATTGATACAATTGTATAACTTCTTTTATTGGAAATTTGTTATAAGTTTTGCGACATTTTATACATTCACCGATTAGATTACATTGACCGATAGGGGAGTTTTGCTGTGTGAATTTGCGCGAGTATTTAATGGTTAATTTGAAGACGTAAATGATTTATGTCTATTTTGTCAAATACCTAATAGAAATATCATTAATATTTATTTAATTATTTAATTGTTTTTTATCATTTGTAGGGCACTAAATCCCATTGCAAAAACAACATAATTTCAAAGATTGATGATACTGGCAGCTGGGATGCCAGTAATATACCGTAAAATCAACAATTTATTTAATTATTATTTTTTTTAGTGTAATTCTTATAAAATTATTAACTGATAAACGACATATACGTATTGAAGGATTTTAGAAATATGATGAGCACAAAAAAGTATTTATGATATCTAGAGTTTTTATTAATTTCTGAAATTTCTTAAATCTTGTACTTGCGTAGCTTTTGAAATCATTGATACAATTGTATAACTTCTTTTGTTGGAAATCTGTTATAAGTTTTGCGACATTTTATTCCGAAAAATCAAAACAAAAGGAAACGGTCAGTAAATTTAATTAACTAAAAGATTAAAGAAAAAAAAAAAAGAACTCTTTTCCGTACCAAACTGATCTAAGTTGAAAAAAGAATATCCTACTGGAATTCCGGATCTAGAAATGCTGCATGCATTAGAAGATTTAATAACAGTAATTTAAATCTTGACCTCACTGAAAATAAGAAATGAAAAAAGAAATTATTTTTCAAAAATTTTCTCTTTTAGATGTTTCCAAAAAAGATTGTGATGGTATATAATTATGATCATATCTGAAAATACATTGCAATAAATGTCACGGGTGACTTTTCTTTTCGCAGAACCTTTACCAAGAACTGTTTTATATTCAATTCTATATATATCAATGAAATATTTCTATACTTAAACAGATAGTAGACTACATTTAAAATGTGTATTTAGAATTTAAAATAGTGTAAGAAAAACTCCATTCTTATTAGGAACGTTTAAAAAAATTGCTTGGTAATATCTGATAATTTAGGAAGTAATAACGTAAATATGGCAATAAATGAAATATGGTGAGTTTCTTTTCTTTTCTCTTTCTTTTTCTTTTTTCTTTGACATTAGCACATATTATAAATTGATAAAATTTGGATTTCGCTTTGATTCTAAAAGAAATAATAAAATGTAAAACAGCGGGAAAATACGTAAGCCAGCCTTTTAATAGATGACTAAAACCTTAAATTACTGTCAAAAACCTTCATATTTTGCTTTTAAATTACAGTTGCATGTATGAAATTTATGAGATGGATTTTTGTTTTCTCCGTTTGCATTACGTCAATCTAAATAAAGAAAGAAAAAAAAAGAGAGAGGAGAAATGCAATCTTAAAAAAATATCCAAGGAAAATTAAAGAACTGGGGGGACGTTAGTGGAGATAAACCTTAAAAATTTGACTTTTTTCTTAGATACACAGGTTTTTCCCGTAAATGCATGCCAATATTTTAAAGTTATTCTTTCATAACGTAAATTTATGGAAGTTGACCGTTTAGCTTTAAAAAATGGCATTTCCCGTGAAACTATGTCGTAAATATATGTGACTTTACGTACTTTTTTTACAGTGGTTATAGGAAACATTTTAAAATATAATTTCATTGCGTGGTGATTTTCGTTATTAGTAAATGATGGATATATATTACTTGAAATGAAATGTTGTTTGTATAAACCGATTGTTTTTAGACATATTTATTCGGAACAATTTTTTCGCTTTTTGAAGTAATATTTGTCAAAATATTTGTCAAAAATAAAATATCAATAAAATTTTGTATGGAAACTTTTCCTTTTCTATTTTTTTCTTATTGTTTTTAATGTTTCTCATTTCTTTGAACGATTTCCCGTCTTCGTCATCAAGCCAACTTTTTTTAAAAATTGATTTTACGTATGGCTTTTCTGACACATGTGTAAGTTTTTAACAAAACTATCATACCTCCTAAACTATCGAAAATATTGTTATACAAAAATCACTTTCAAGTTTAGAAATAATCATAAAATTACCTAAAGACATTTTAGTTACTAAAGTAACCTGCTTAGTCATAAAAATGAGACTGTTAAGTCGTTAAGTGATTAAACTGATTGATCAATTCGTGAAATAAATATTTAAAAAATTTTAGGATGCATTTAATAGCACTTCTATGCGTGTTTAAGAGATTTAATAAATGCAAAATTTTCAACATATTTCTTGTCAATTTTTCTAAAAATTTACACAAATGAAAGTTGTTTGGAAACTGGAGAAGGAAATTTTGATTTATATCGTATATTTTTTTCGCTCAAATTAAAATTTTAGTTACATTTCTTGTACAGATTCATGAAAAATTGTGCAAATTTTAGGAAAGTGTACCTCATAATATCTGCCTATCATATTTATAAAGCAGAAATGAAGCCAAAACTGCGAAAAGAAAAATAATAAGCAAACAAAAATTCACTTAAATGATGCGAGGCGTCAAGCGTACGCTGTTTTTTTTTTTTTCCATCACATCTGTCAAACATAATTCTTGTTCTGGTAGAATCTTTAATAAAAAAATACCGCAGAACTCAACAAAAATAAAATTAAAATCTTTTATCTATTAATCTTCTTTCGCAAAATTTTTTATCATATCTCTTTGACGGGTGGCAACAGAAAAACAACTAATGGCACTTAGAAGAAAGAATAGTTTTTTCCCCAAACAAAATTCCAAACTGAATCGCGTCAAATACAACAGTCGATTTAAAGAGACATTCACTTTTATAAGCTCAAAAATAGTATCTCTACTTTCCCAATTTGTATCTCTATTATTGACATTTCTATTAGAAGTATTTCTAGACAATAGAATCTCCCTCCCTGCTTCTTCTTTAAGATTTTCTGAAATCCCCCCATCATTTTCTTTCTTCGTACCTCTTCTTCTCTCAATTTAGAAATAAAAAATGTTAAGGAAGAGTTGTTTTAGCTATTCTTTTCATCTCTTTTTATTTTTTATATAGCAGACGATTTTTTTTTTCGTTTTTTTTTCTTAACGCTGTGTTTAAAGTACCGTTGCGTATTTATCCGGATCACAGAGCCATTTAATGCTATCTTTCGTCCATGGGTTATTGGATAAGGATATATCCCGTTTTGGAACATATTGTTTAAAGAGGAATCACCATTTTTATACAGAAAAGTGATATATTTATGCCGTGGAATCGTTTACAGCTTCTCAAGTGATACGTATTAAGATGTCAAATCCGTTGCTTTTAGTCTATTTGATGTTCATGTAAACGTGAAAATCACTTTTGATGCAGTACAGTAATTGTATTGTTCAATAAATGAATGTTTAGAGGAAATGTGGCTCTGTTTTTTTTTTTTTTTTTCGTAAGCTACATTTATACAAAAACATTATTAGCTAAATTTATAAAAAATATACATATTTCTAAGGAAGAATTCACTTATTTTGTACAAGGCATTTTTTTTTCATAATTAAACCATGAAAAAATTGGTACCAAAATATAAATTACGTCGATATAACTTCTGTTGATTTATTTAATAACAAAAAAAAAAAAAAAAAAAAAAAAAGAAAAAAAAAAAAAAAGGAGAGAAAAAAATTAGAATAGTAAAATTCTAATATATATTTTATATGCCGTATTAATAAATCTATCATCTGAAATTAGTTGCACGTCAGATCACATTTTACTTCAATTTTTAAAAGTTATGTTGTGGTATGGGTAATTTGCATTGTTTTTAAGTACTTAGTTTAATTTTTTAATGGTAAAACTTTCTCACAGTTAAATAAGAACAAAAAATCATGCATCAGACATAAATTATGAAACCCTTTCAAAGACTAATAGATTGAAAGGTTTTATTAAGAAAATAATTTATTAATTATTAATTATTATTGATTAAATTTTATTAAGAAATATAAATTCTCATACAATGAAATGAGATATTTAAATAAACAATTTAATAATCTATAGAAAACATGTTCTAGTGATCCTTTGCAATTTCATTATGTTTGAAGTATTATAACATCAATAAAATGCACCGCAAAATATTTTGTCCCATAGATCATAGTGTAGTGGAATTCTTTAGTGCCTGCTTGTAAACGAACTATAAATGCTACTTCTTGTATACTCCTGAGAAAGCATGTTGTAGTGTTCACTTCAGTGAGTGAAGTATATCAATCTTATTACAGTAGAACTCCAATTATCCGAACTCCAACTATCCGAATCGCTTATTATCCGAATCGCTTTCAGAATTTCAGAGGAAACAAATGAAGACGGAAACTTACTGTGATTCCCAAAATAATGATTCTGTCTACGCGCGCTATTGTCTTTCCCGTTACGAAGACCCTGGATTTCAAATTCTAAATGATGATGAACTTATTGAAAGTGTGAGAGAAGAAAGTGTCGAGGAAGAAAATGATCTTAATGTCGAAGTTGAAGCATACACGGGACCATCAGCTATAAAAAAAAAAATGTATAGTGAAGCATTTGCCGGCTTTGAAGTGGATGGAGCGTCAGCCCGAATGTGACCACATGCAACTTCTGAGTCAAGCGGATGCGCCACTTGGCTCCTTGAAAACGGATGAAGAATGTCAAACAGTTTACTTTGACCGATATGTTCAGCAAGTAATGACTTTCATTTACAGTACGGTACGTACATACTGTACTAATGTACAGCACTTGTAAGTACGCTTAACATGTAACAGTGTTGCCTTTTCATTTAATTAATAATTAAAAGCTCTTTTTCTTTAAAAATATTTTTTTTCTCCTATTTTCAACATACATACAGTAATTAATTAAAATATATCCCTTTTTTTGGAAAAAAATCCTATTATCCGAATTTTCGATTATACGAATAGGGTCCGGTCCCAATTGATTCGGATAATTGGAGTTCTACTGTATTTTTGAAAAAAAAGTAACATCGATAAAATTTATTACAAACGATTTTTCTCCCATAGATCAAAGTGTAATGGAATTATTTTGTTGCGTGCTTGTAAACGAATTATAAATGCTACTTCTTGTATACTCCTGAGAAAGCATGTTGTAGTGTCCACCTCAGTGAGTGACGTATATCAATCTCATTATTTTTGAAAAAATTGTGACATCGATAAAATGTATTACAAACGATTTTTCTCCCAGAGACCATAATAATTCAAGTATTAAAAAAAATATACACATTTCTTTAATGAACTTTATTATGATGCTTGCAAATAATATTTACCTAATTGTTTTCATTTTTTACGAGGCTGACGAAAACGACAGGTTGCCGCACTGCGTTACACGTTTGTCTCGTTTGAAACCGCTTGAGTCACGTAATACTCTTTTCGTGACGCAGGAGCAGGAAAAGTAAGAATACAGGTACATGAAAACAGCATATTGTGACTCTAGAGGTCCGAAAGGAGACGAACGCGAACAGTAGTGCGATAGCCTGTCTTTTTCATTTCCTCAATTTTTTAGAAGTGACGTCACAATGTGTTAACACACGTACTCCCCCAGTCACACTCAGTCGCATTTTTGGATCTCCCCCTTCCTCTTGAAGTGTGACGTAATTAATCCATTCGCCGACGAGCATCCTTTACAGAACTTTTAATCTTTTATCACCGGTATTTGAAAAGAGAAATTTTTGCCTAATTTAATCGTAAAAATGTTTTGATTAAAAAAGGACAATTTTTCAATTAAAAATTATTGGTAGAAATAATCAAGGATACTTATAACTTTTTGCGTCACGTATATGTGACCCTTGTGCTTCGTCACGGAGGAGTTAATGGACGATCTCTTATGATGAATCTCGCTTGCTTACAATTTTCGTATCCAGTATGAAAGAGTATTGGAAAAGTATCTAGTTCATATTTGATAAGCATTACTTAAATTAAGATCCAAGTTCTTAACAATATTGCTGTCAGTGAGTTCACAGAATCACAGAGAACATAATTTTGAAGTAATTTGCATGACAAACCGTATTGATGAATCATGTGCGCTGCATCTGAAATATCATAAAGATGAAACTCTGGTATCTGTTCTCAACGTGCAGCTTGAATTAATTGATAACAGAAGTTGATAAATCAGAAGTTGGTAAAGCTTAGTTTCAGAAGTTATGTTCCAGAAGTGCAAAATGTAATTACATCAAATAAATTTCAGCCATCCCTCTATTGCAGTCTCTTAGAACAGTACATGGGAAAAGGATCAGACATAATAGTCAAACAGTACAGCAGTTATAGCCTCTCGCAGTACAGACGTGGAAAAGTGCCATAAGAACCTCGAAAGCTCTATTCTGTAAGATGCGGGAAAATATATTCCCACAGGTTTCTTTAAATCAAAACGACTTTAATAATTGAATGAAATTATTTTTAGAAATTCGCACCATCATTGTTTCAAATATGATGTTTGTGTTCGTGGTGACATGAGTATTTTATTATCGATTTTTTTTTTTTTTTTTTTTAACAGGTATAATTGGAATTTTTTTAAATTTATTTTTGTAATGAGTACAGGTTTATGAAGGTTTAGAAACACCTGTTCCATAAAAAAATATCTTTTGGAATCATGCAAAATAAATTCACAATAAAGAAGAAAAAAAGAGAGAAATATGTTATAGTATCCTTATGTTTAATGTTTAGTCTCATAGCTTGGGTATATATAAGCCCATAACCTATGAAACCTTTCTATTGACAGATAAAAATATAAATGTTTTTAAGAATGATTTCACTGAGAAACATATTTTTCTTTCCATTTCCACCTAAGCTGTCGGTTAGCAGAACATGATCATATAATCTAGTCAGATTTGTCGTGAAACTTGAGGGGGTAAAGAACGATAACTTCGATTAATCCAGCATATCCCTTTTTATATCATCCCTAAATCCCCAGATGGGAACGGGGTGGATTTCATTTGATTCTGATAACATATAGTAAGGGATTAGGTGATAAAATCATCGACACTCAGATCTGATATATTATTGTCAGTGACACACGGATAGACATAGCCATTAACGTCTGCGATCAGCAGTGGGGGATTTAGAAAATTGTTTTCTAGATAGAATTAAAGGGAGACTCTCACATTATAGATATATGTCTGAGTAAAAATGAAACTGATGCCATATGCATGGGAAACATTACACGTCTATGTTTCGTTAATGATTCTTATCGATGTTTCAGAATCAATTTCTTGAAATTAATGCTTCTTGCAAAAAATTTTCTCCGAGTACATATGTATATATAATTGTAAGTAAATTTAGTTATATTATAAGGTGATGCCTTTCTTTTCTGTCGTGTGAAGTTAACGAATAAAAAGCTGGCATAACAAAATTTTGAATTAGTTTTTTTTCTTTTACAGAAGATAAATAAATGTTTAAGGTATTAAGGTAGCAATCTACAATTTGCATAGCTACTATTTTATGAAGTGTTATATATGTATGAAAGATAAATGTCACATGCTTAAGGAGTCGCTCCTAACTTCTTGGTGTCATTTATGACCCTAACGCGATTTCTTTTTCTTTTACCGGATTTTTCCTAATAATTTGATCTCAATGACAGTTTATGGTTTTTATTTTTTTAATTTGAATGTTAACATATGTTTATAATTTTATTTAAAAACAATATTTTGCTTTTTTTCTCAAGGACAAATTGAAGGATATTTTTCTGAAGGACTTTAAGAGGCACGGGGAAAAAATCAATATGAATTTCAAAATTCTATTACATCAGTCTTTGAATTCAGAAATTATTTGACCGGAAAAAACGATTGAAATGCTTAAAAGATAATATCAAATTTATGTTTAGTTTTAAGGCGTATTCATATTTTGTTGAATACAATTAGTATTACAATTATTACAGATTGTTAAATTCTACTGGTTGGGACATATACGTCCCAATGGATTGTTTTTTTTTTAATTCTATCTGCATCAAATTTTGAAAAATAATCTGTATCATACACTTATACTAGGATATTTTCAAGATAAATCTACAAAAAAAAAAAAAAAAAAAAAAAAAAAAAAAAAAAAACATGTAAATTGTGGTATGATTAGATATAAAAATAGCCGCCATTCCTGCACCGTAATCAAAGAGTTAATCTTATCCTTATAGTATCGTAACTGTTGCTTAAAATTGCTATATTCTGTTTTCATATAACTAACATGAGTAAATTCATTTACTAATTAAATTCATACAGTTCATATCTGAAATCTTTTTGTGTGTATGAACGAAACTTACAAAATCCGTTTTAGTTCATAGTACTATCATATTTTAACATTACAGCAATCTTAATTAGTTACCTTAGTTTACGCCGTTTATAATTATATCACGCTACCTGCATAAGTTAATTAGGTTGTTAATTAAGTTGGTTAATAAGTTAATTAAGTTGACAATGAGTGACCACTTTGCAAGAATCGTGAGACCGACATTCTTGGCAACAGAAAATATTTATTTTAGTAGCAGGGAAGAAATTGCGTTTTCCCTTTCTGCTTCATATATAATGTATGTGCATGTTAAAATATTCAAGAGATATCGTACTTTCTATTAGATCATCAAAGGTAAAATATATATAGCGTATATATATTTTGAATACAACAATGTACTACTTAAGGCAATTTAAAATACAATACTTTGGGCAAATGTTTCGAAAATACAATAGTTGTCATTTTTAATTGCATTAATAGAACAGTTTAGCATACATAATATCCAGATTTGCGGCTACTAAAAACACATTTTCCTAATTATATTGCATGATGCATACGCAAAACAGCCTGAATTCCTTGGAGGATTGCCCGCCAAAATATCGCAAACAGAAACGTTTCATCCTAAAAATATTCATGGCCTCGCTTGGGCCATTATAGAAATGGCCTGGGGGAGCAGAGCATACTCTCGGGGGTGGAACAAAGTCATCTCGACCGTGGAACAGATGTCAGGGGCACGACATTCGATCTTTGAGGGTTGGGAAAGAAGTTAGAATTGACTCCCGATCCGTAATAGGGTTTTGCCCCTCATTTGGCAAGGGGCCATTTTGGCTAACCTCCGTAACATAAACGACGTTTAAACTTTCAGCACTTTATCGAGAGAATCTAGAATCCATTTCATTTCATCGGAATCACCAAATTACTGGAACTGCCGAAAGTGGTTAATTTCAGGATAAATTAGAGACAGGTTCTTTTCTTGTATACAGGGTAAGTCATAAGGCCTTAGACATAGTCAAACTCTAAGAGATGGTGGAGCATCGTACAACAATCAATTTTTATACAAGAAAACAGGGTCACATTCCGTTTATTGAGCCAAAAATACAGGTGTCCCACTCTAATCTAAACACAACCATAATTGCACGCTGAAAAAAAAAAAAGTGTTGATTTTACAGTATTAGTACAGTCCATTGCCGCGCATGCGTGGTAGCGTATTACTGCTTTTTTTACTGTTTATTATTGTTAATTTTACGGTATTTTATTTTATTTTATTTTATTTTTTGCAGTGTATTTATATTATTTAAGTGCAACCGGATTAATCTTTCGTAATCGGGCTGCACGCGATAGAGATAGAGTTAAAAATAATTATTGTTTAAAAATTATTTTAAAAACCATAAACAATCAGTAAAATGAGATACAATTTTCAAACAAATTGTATTTGAAAGTACATTTTGTATTCATATTCGGCGGTGTAAAAATTTAAATTATTCAATTACATATATGTTAAATTTATGCTTTATTTTATTTTATTTTATTTTATTTTATTTTATTTTATTTTATTTTATATCATTTATTTATTTATTTATTGATGAACTTTTAATTTCATTATGAAAAATCAGTCGGAGACAAATGCTGTATCTGTATTGTTTTAAGTGCAAATGGGTTATTATTCTTCCTTAATTGAGCCTGCACGCGATGAAAATAGATTTTAAAAAATCCTGCTTGAAAATTATTTTCTAAAACACAATAAAGGAGTAAATTGTGATACAGGTTTCAAACAAATTGTATTTGCAAGTACACTTTTTTTTAATATATACAACGGTGTAAATATTGAAAATGTGGGAGAAAAGAAAATTGCAAAACAGAAATTTAACTACCAGGTGTTGCCAACTTCAAAATGACGTCGGCGTTACGCACGGACACGTATATTACGCACGGCACTTTATAATATAGATTAAGCATGAATTGTATTAGCAAAAATAACTGCAAAGCATATAAACAATATATACACGAAAGCTGTATTGTACTTGAAACAAAAAATTGCTGTATTTATAAATATTTTTTTTATCTTCAAATTTCCGTTTGTTGATTGTTTCGAATTCCATGATTAAATTATTCTGCATATTCAAAAACGATACATTGAAAACTAGTTCCGATTCACGACTTAGAAAACTCTTACAGTATCTTGGATAACAAACACTTTATAATTCCAGGTCTATGTACCTCGTAAAAAATTGCAATAAAAATTTTCAATACAGTAATAAGACCCTATCACAAAAAAATAGCAACAACTAAAGATGTAAAAATTCCTTGTAGTTAAAAATAAAATAGCGGCTAATGCATGTGAGATGTTTTTCTCTTTCGTTAAAAACAGTCGCAAGCTATTTTGCATATCACTTTTATAATATGCATTAACTCTTATCCAATTTTCGCATACTTTTAAATTAAATTACTTCATTAAATTAAATAATATGTTTTTAAAAACAATAGAATTTTATTAAAACAATTGACTGGAATTTATATTTTTACTAATTAAAAGATGTGTTGCCAACGTTAAATATTAAAATTTCACGAATTGCTTTTTATTTTTTCGAGTATTCCTTGAATTCAAACGCTTCGCAATTTTCTGTAAAACATTCCTAAATTTCGAAGAAAATCTGATTTTTTAATTTGTAATTTATTTTGTAGGTTTTAACATTATGGATAACTTCTACCTCATTTTGTAAAAAGTTATAGTAATAATTATAATAATAAATTAACTGTTCAACCATTTTGAATTTGAAAAGTCATTACGTCAGTGGTACAGTAGGTTAGCGTCTGAATACGCTTTTAAATCATTATTACTCATAATAATGATTATGAAAGGGTAGGGTGCGGGACCGAACACATTCGTTGTTTTACGTGTTAGAAAAAAAAAAAACGAAAAAAAAAACATTACTTGTAAAAACCAATTTAAAGAAAAATAATAAATAGCACGTACACGTGATTTTTTACAGAGTTTCCTGATATGAAGTTTTAAAACACCTTCAATGAATTGTTGCTGTTTGCGCTTTTATTTACGTTGGTTTTAAACAGTACGTGTTCATCATGCCCGCCATTTTTTTTTTTTTTTTTTTTTTTTAAATCTCTGAAACTTTCCATTGCTTTCTGAGACGTTTACAATTTCTAAACCCACCCATTCCCCCAACATTTATATACGTTTGAAGTACTGAATATTGGTATATAATCTATTTACATCAATAATAAACAAAATTAAAAAGTATTAAGTGAATATTTCAATTCATTTTACCCTTGATATTTAATAGATTAATTCGTATAAACTTAAAATTTATTCAAGTTTATGCATAGTTAAAATATCGCCAAGAAATAAACTCTAATTTTAAACCTCTGCATAAATAAATGAATAAATAAACAAACATTATATGGAGTAATCAGATTTTAATTTAAGAAGCAAGATTGAGTATTTTATTTTTAAAGAGTACAAATACTTTATTTTATTAAAGTCGGAAATAATTTTTATGAGCTTTTTCATATCTTTTACAATATCTTTGCAAGTATTTTCTAATTTTATTTAAAATTTTTATGAAGACAATTTCACAAAAGGTACTTAAGCTTTAATGAATTTGAAAGGTATGCGTTTTTTTATTGAAAATCGAGTTTATACTTTTCTTAACTAGATTCGAGTGACAGCCAAACAAAATCAAAAGATAAACAAACTCTACCACTTAAATATCACAATAGTTTTTTTTCCTTTTTTTTTTTAAAGAAATAAATAAAACCGCCCCAAACACTTTGTCCAGGACTTCTATTTCATTTGCTGTTTCAAGGCATATACCGCTCAAGCAAAAGGGTGGAGGCACAGAATACCGAGTTCCGGCTCATTGATTACAAAATTAATTCGCTCAACAACTTTTTTTAGGAGCATTTCTCCAACTCATTTTTTTTTTTTTTTTTTTTTTTTTTAAGATTTGTTTGTTTTGTTTTGTGAAAATATTTGGGCTGCTTTTCGTTTGTAGTAGAACCTTACTGGCGGCACAGAGAGAATAATAAATAATAATAAACAAAAAGTCCGTTGAACCTAAGAATAACACAAATCCTTTTACGACCAATCTTAAACATCCCCCACCTCATGCATGCAAAAAGGTACGAAGTGAGGGGCGTTGCCACCTCTAAAGTCAAAACTCTGAAATAAGAAGCATCGTTTAAGATAAATAGTAATCAAGGATCTGGCACCAAGTGTCGTGACGGTTTTTCTTCGTGCTTAAAGGTTCCAAAAAAAAATTTTTTTTATTATAATTTTTATTTAGAAAATTTCCAGGGCTTTCATCTGTTATGAGCTAGGACAGTGCCGCGATAAACACAGCAATTAGATATCACAACACATACTTTTTTCTCTCTCTATTTTAATCTTTCGTAGGTGGACGGCACTTTCAAGAAAACAGGAACTGCTCGCCTAGAGAATTAAATAATAAAATTTAAATTATAAGTTTTGAAAAGGATAAAAAAACGAATTTAAAAATAAAGGTGTTGAAGAATATTCTGCGTGAAAAGGGATTTCAAAGAAATCTTTCCAGAGTAATTATTTTACACTTGGAAATTTTAAGAAATAATAATAAAAAAAGGACATATAATAACTTGGTTGGATCTCAGAAATTTCTTTTGAATAATATATCGCACGATTCGTGAATTTATGGTTTTAAAAAAGTTCTATAGAATTCTGAATGTTTTTAAACTACACGATATTTTAAAATAAAGTAGAGAAGTTCTTTTAATCACTAAAAAAAGTAATAAATAATATGTGCCCAATAATATTAACTCCACGCAGAGACATAGTATTAGAACTTAGAAATCAATAATTTATTTAAGAAATTAAAAAAAAAAAGATTCTTAAGATTAAAAATATTTAAAGCAAGAACGAAAAATCATGCATCAATTATAGATTATGAAATACTTTCCAACACTTGCAAAATACTTAACAAAACTTCATCGTTTAATAAGGTAAAATATGATATCCAAGTAAACAAGGTCAAGGTCAAACCGGGCAGGGAGACCTACCTTTCGCCTTAAGCTCAACTAACCCTGCCCAGATCTAAGTAAACAATTTTGAAAACGCATATCACATTTGAAAACCCAATTTCAGCAATTACCATCTACGATTGGCAATGTATACGTATTCTTTTGTACCGCCTTGTATATCATCTATAGAATTAATACACACCAAGACAAAAAATCAATTTCATTTAAAAACGCGTACCATAACTTAAAACGCACACTGTAACCGAATTATTTTGTATATCCATGTAGATTAATGCTATGCACACCGTATTCTTATAGTAAGCCTCTTGTAGTGCGCATCTCAGATATATATATATATATATATATATATCAATTTACATATGTTTGAATTTGTGTAACATAATTAAAATGCACCACAAGCGATTTCTCCCCATATAGACCGTGATGTAACGGAATTCTTTTGAGTGACCCTGTAAATAACCTATAAATGCTACACACTTCATTTTCAATATGGAACGTACATAGTAAACCTCAATAACATATATCAATTGCATAGCAATCCGAATATATTTACACGAGTTAGAGCACGAATAGACAGACAGACCGAATTAGTAAACAATTTTCAACTGTGTTGGAAAGTTTTAAAAAATATAATTACAATCAAAATTTTCCTTAAAATTCAAATAATAGAATATCCATACATGTGTGTGTGTGAGAGAGAGAGAGAAGAAAGCCTCTTGAAAATTGTTTATTTGCGTCTAACATCAGAAAGCAATCTTAATGATTTCTTATGTATTTATCTGTTTTAATTTAGACGTATAGAACAATATCTTGCTCGAATTAAAAACTAAGACTAAATATGATATGAATGGGATTTTTTTTTCCTAAATAATGCGAGTTTTGAATGGATAGAATAAAAACAAAAGTCAAAGTTCATTATAAATAAATGTTTCTTCTTTTCTTTCTTCGTTTATATAACATTTATATTTTTAAATGCCTGTGATTAGAAATAAAAAAAGATAATATTATTTAATGGCGATCATTACAATTTTGTTTTGAGTTAAAATGATTAAAATTTGTAGCTTTAAGAATGAAATAATTACTTGACCTTTTAATATATATTATCTTACACGGAAAAGGTAGATTGATTTTGTAAAGAACTTTGTACAATAACTTTTAACAAAAAATCACTTAAAAATGTAAAAAATAAAATAAATAAAATTTACTAGAACACGCAAAACAAATGCAATAAATAAATCCTAACACTCTTTTTAAATGACATAACACAAAGAATTTATTTAAAATATCGCGTCTTATGCACAAATCGTGAATTCTTAAATATCTCAGAGGCGTTTAAGAAAATGACCCGTGACTTCATTATTGATAAAAAGGCCACTCGTTCTTCTGAATCCTTTATTATCATCATTGTTATTTAATGTTGTTGTGTTCCTTAAGTACGCGGCAGTTCAGACATTAACGCACACCATCTGAACCTTCATAATACACAAAATACATGTGCAACTTGAGGGAACAAATTAACCTCGCATACTGTTCACGTTAAGCCTCTAAACAATTAGACATTCATCTGTTTTACTTCTTTTGTAATTCCAATAAAACATTTCTTAACCCAAGAAAAACACCAAAAACAACTTACAAAAAAAAAAAAAAAAAAAAAAAAAAAACAGAAAAGATATTTTGTGTTAAAGGTTTTGTCATAAACCTAAGTTGAAGATAACGATATTTACCTAACAATGTAGAATCAGTAAATAAAGTAATCGTAAAACCACTAAGTATGAATTTTACGTAGCAGGGGTTAGAGAATCAGATGGAGCGAGACTTGTGGCAAAGAGATCCGGGTCGGGCCTCACTAAAAGCCTGGCGAGTGCGCCATAAGAAATAAAATCACAATAAAATAATGTCGAAGGAAATCATGGGGGCTATTTGCTCGGCAGGGCGCCCCAAGATTCCCTTTCCCCGGAACTAAGCCGGAACTAATCGGTGTCCGAAGAGCGAACAGCTCTTCAAATAAACACAAGGGGTGAAAGAACACCTAGAGGAATTGGTTTTTAATGGCTACATTGACGGATAGAAATCGAACTGGATAAAAGTAGAAAGTTATCTAAAAGTCACAATAGATACTTAACATATACATTTAAAATAAGTTAAATTAGATACAGGATGTTCTAAAATAGAATGATTGTTTTTTTTTTTTTTTAATTAAACAAGTAAACAGTAACAGCAATTGAAGTTATTCTTGCAGAATGTATGAAGCCCATAATTTCATTACTATGCTTCCTTATTTTAGTTCAAAATATCACCGGTACGTGGCGTCGCACTGTTTCAAATTGTTAGAACGCTCAAACTATAACGTAAAAAAATGGATAAAAAATCATTCAGTTTTTATTCTTCATTTGTTTTGCTGCAGTATTGATCTCAATCAAATTTAGCTATGCTATTTTCCCACACCCTCATATTATCATTTCTAAATATATTTTTGGATATCAGAGATGAGATATATCTGATTATTATTTTTTTAAATTTCTACGAAATGATTTTTGATTTTTCTAAAATTTCTGGTCTTTACATTCAAGACTAAGAGGAATATTTGATTAGAGTAGAACCTCTGTAACTAAGACATCCCCCTACCCAAGGGATCCAGAAAAATTGTCAATTGAAGAGAATGTTGACTTAGCAAGGTTCTACTTTCTCAAGCAACGTTTAAATTTTTGTGACGCCATCCAAGACTTTTCTTTGTTTTCGCAATCTACAAATTAAGTTTTAAAGTCTATACGCCATAAAAAATTTTAGATTTTTCAACTTTTAACCTTTAAAAATGACACTTTTAACTTTTCAGAAATATATAAGTTTAAGTCAGAAGGACTGGTAATATATTTTTAGCTAAATGCTTTTTCTTTCGCTTTCAATCATACATTTTTGATAGGAAAGCAAATGAATCTGCCTTGGCACAACTGGGCACAGTTGCATTTTTATAGTGGCTGAGATTAAGAAGAGCATTTATATAACTGAAAAATTGTAAACAAGCAAATTAAATTAAAAAAATAAGAAAACCCGACTGCGTGAAAAGCGAACTAATAAAATAGTCTAGGAGACATCGTCTTCATTTTGAAAGACCTATTCAATGATATGCCTCTCAATATGGAGCGTATTTTTTTTTTTTTTTTTGTCTCTAACGCCATTTTGTATTTTACGGCCGCCATTTTGAATTTATGAAAACAAAACCTAGCCTATAATCATCGGACGGTTAAGACGAATCGATGGAGACCCCATTCATTAAAATCCATCTAGACGTTGGGATGTTTCGAGGGTATAAAGAAATCCACATACCCACCCGCACATAGATACATACCCAGATACGCATAAAACACATAACCCTTCTTAGCTGTCGAGTAAATAGCGCAAAGTGGTCGACATAAGAGGGCTTTTGTTAAACCGTATCAAATTAATGACTTTTTCATTATGGAAATTAATACGTTTCTATACATGTGAATAATACATGTTGAATTTATAGGGATAATCAAGTTATCCACGCATTAAGTGCATTAGGATTCCACTGTGTAGCGTCAAACCGCAACAAATTTGACAAAAAGTCACCAGCCAGTGATGATTTCATTTCCTACAAACGTATAAAGAACTAAGTCGAGCTTTCACGTCTGAGATTGACTGTGCAAGATTTTCAGAATTTATCTTTTGCGAAAACAAAAATCTGGTCCCTTTCCCTTCAAAAGACAATCCTAAATTCAGTTCGCTTAAGACTGAGTCTTTGAAGGTGATTATTAGTATTATAAAACAAATGCACGCAATATTTCTTGCAGTAGTTTCCGTTCGATTTTAAACGTACCAATCAATAACTTAATCAAAAACAAAGAGAGAATGAGTGCAAAATGTATAATAAAGTTTTTGCTCATTCGATATGACAGGATTTAAAAATTGGAAAAGATTGGTGTTGACCGAAAAGTGAGAAATGGGATTAGACCCTTTATCGGAATTAACCTGAAAGCGTAGCAAAAACATTTCGAAGATTTTAGTATACACTGCACTGCATGTGTAGCTTCATTGTATAAATTATTTACTAAGGTATTCCTGTGTACCACAAAATAAATAAATAAATAAATAAATAAATAATAAAAAATCATGCAGTTTTAAGATCAATGTTGATTGATTTTAGCCTCTTACAAGATACAAGCAGCTGGATAAAATTCAGTATCTTTTCAAAATAATTTGAAGTAAAAAAAATGCTGCTGTTAATAACTTCAAATCAAATGATGCTATAAAACATAATTACATAATTTAAAACTTAATTAGTGTACAAGAAAGAGAAAGAGAGAAAGGTCATCATGAAATTTAAATGAAAAAAAAAAAGAAAGAAGAAAGAAAGAAAAAAACTATGCCTTTAGTTTCTGGTAGGTCCGTTCTATGTCTGAAGTTTCAATTTTAAGCATGCAAGTATGGATACAATGTAACAGAAAAAGCTTAAAATGTTACAAAATAAAATCTTACCTAAAATCCCACCCCTTTGCTCGTGTTTAAGTATTTAAACTTACCAAGAAACCTTCTGATTTACTTTTCTGGGAAGACCTAGGGCATATGCCGTTTCTTTTGCGGCGATACTTTGATGCCTTCTACAAAGCTACAATATTACTCTTCTGAGAAAAATAAAGCCATTCATCTGGAGCAAACCCATATAATTCGTCTGCAAATCCAGACATGTAACTAATAGATAACTGAAACCTAGACTAGTCTTGCCCCAAAGAGGTAAAAAATCAGTAAAACTGTTTATAATCCTTGCTTTCTTGAAGACGTTTCCGGTAGAACAACATGCAGAAACGGAGTCCGTGACTATGACTAAAACGACGTTATTTGGTTTCTTGAGGAATGCCAAAGTTTAAAAGGCGTTCCCTTGCTAAAATCCCCATATAAATCGTTGGCGTGAGTATAAATCTGTCTCAGAAGCTGCTTTAACCTCGAAGATGGCACTGACTTAAATCGCAGATGCAAAAATGCAAAAAAATAAAATAAATTAGTGCCACAATCGTCTGTTGCCTGGGGGTGGGCGTCGGCTGGCAAGGTCTAGACGATGTTTACTCGGAAGAAGGGGTGCCGAAGTTCGTGGCTTGCTGAAAAATTATTAGTCAAAAAATTAAATTTTAATGGATTTGTTCGGAAGAAGAAACATTTTTGTTACTTCATCCAGTCATTTATTGCTGTTTTTATTAGAAAAACATATACGAAAGTACACAGAAAAAAATAAAACACAAGAAATGGGTATTTCACAGTGCCCAAAATGGATACACAGTTGTAACCAAAACAGGCATGGCCCAATTTGGGCTGATACCTAAGAATCTTTTAACCCAAATTGGGTATTTATTTCTTTCTGTGTACATATGAAATATTATATATGAAGTGTATTTTTCAGTTGGTATGACCACTAAATGTGAAACATGAAGACGAAAGCAATAAAATTCCAGCATGTCATGTCTACACTGCAAAAAATAATTGTTGATTTTACAGTATAAAACTGGCACCCCAGCTGCCAGTATTATACCGTAAAATTAACAGTATTAAACAGTAAAATAAGCAGTAATAGGCTACCGCGCATGCGCGGCAGCGTAATGCGCGGTAGCGTATTACTGCTTGCACGGCAGCGTATTACTGCTTATTTTACTGTTTAATACTGTTAATTTTACGGTATAATACTGGCAGCTGGGGTGCCAGTTTTATACTGTAAAATCAACAATTATTTTTTGCAGTGTAGCTTTATTAAGCAAAATTTCGAAATATATAACTTAGTATCCCTAGAAAAGAAAATCTCATATTAATGCATGTAATTCTTCACACATTTAAAGCATTATTATTTTTAGGATGTTTTTAGAATGCGGCACAAGCATATTTATTTTCATATTATCTTTTAAAAAAATTAAATTAGTTATGCACTATAATAAGAAAATTAGTTAAAGACTGGTTATTATGAAGGACCGTTTGGATTTAATATTTTTTCTGCATTTTTTTTGTTTGTTTGTTTGTAAATAAATATTGCATAAAACATACTAAATTTAACCAATTTTATTAAATTCAATTACTGTTGCTTTTACATTCTTGTAAAAGCAATACCTAAGCCCAATAGGTTTACAATTCAGTGAAAATATATATACATGAACATGTGTATCACACGTATATTACACGTATATAAATAATCATTTTTTTTTTTAAATAGCATGATACAGTGTGTCTTCCAATAGCTAATTCGTAAACCGTTAGGTATGGTATTGTTCCATTTGCAAAAATGTTTCAAATGTTGTTCTTCGTTATATCAAAAGCCATTTACGTAGCAATATTTATTATTATTTTTTTACGATAAGAAACTTACATTTTTATATAGTCCCTGGTTCATATAAGTAATAATTAGAAAAACTTTCTTCGTGTTCTAACAAATAAAACAATAAAACTTCCATCTCTCTACAACCAAAACCTATCGAACTATAATATTTAAAATTTTATTTCCATAGTTGTCTGGCACTAAAAACGGAAAAAATGTTTTCTGATAGCAATTGAACTTCTGATAGTAGCTTAAGTACTTTGCTAGCAACGTTCTAACTTTACAACAACAACAACAACAATAAAAAAAATAATAATAATTTCGCAAGCATTGGCTTAGTTCACTAACTCTCTCATTGTGGAACAAATGACACAAATAAGTTTGTAGCCAGTGTCGGCCCTATATAAAAATAATTACGAATAAATATTTTTATATACACATCAACAACTATATATATATATATATATATATATGTATCGACCCACAAGTGCCTGTAAAAACTACTTCTGCGCAACAATAGTGCATGAACAGGAAAATCATTTTTAACTTTGAGTATCAAAAATAAACTTTTGTTAAATTTAAAAAGCATCTGAAATTCCTTGTCTAAATTCACAATAAAATTCGTTGTAAATAAAAATTTTCTATGTAGGTTATTTAGGCCCTAGGTAAATTATAGATAATGTGTATGTAACGTCATTTAGACAAAATATGGTCCAGTCTGCCTACATTGAACCAATTGGGTCATCCTCTGGAATGCCCAATTGGTAGAAAATGGGGTTGTTTATAATCGTGCACATTATCTATAAACACACCGTGCAACTTAATAAAATTTAGTTCACTTGGAAAACGTACTTTTAGAAATAACTGGCCATACGCTGGAAATGTACTCGCCATTTTTAGTATTTCTTAATTAGTGTTAATGATACGAAAAAAATCAGAATTCGGATTTGAGTGAAATACTCTATATTCCTGACTGAATAAATGGATTGTGACTCTAGTTTCCTATACAGAATTCATAGTATACACTACCACATCTTAAACTATGTCCATTCCTTTTTGAACCAAAAAGAACAAAATAGTTGGACTAGTGTTGGCTAAATATAGAGTTACACGTTGGAAAATATTAAGAAATGTACGCCCTTAGCGTATCATAGGCCAACAAACCATTTGCCAACAAAGCCCCAACAGTGGACCTACCGTTAGTTGCTCAGATATCCGTACAAATCGACGTGATCCGACAAAATTATTTTTGCTTCACCAAGCAACGCTCCTAATTAGAGAGACCTGGTGTTGGCTTATACTATCAACTCTAACCATTTCCTGACGGTTTCCGCAAATTCACAACTATGGGCCAAGCCAACAATGTGTGTTACTTGGGGAATCAGCTTGTATATTTATAGGATGCATATGCTGTAGTAGACCTGTATAAATTTCTTTCTGATTTAAATAACGTAACATTATTAAAATGACTTCAAACAATTTGTGCCGAAAATGGTGTATCTAATTTTTTTTGTGTATCCCTGTAAACAACTGTTAAATGCTACGCACACTATTTTCTATGCAGGGTGTCCTGCAGTTCATATCAGTTATAAATATCAGTTTTGTTATGTCTGTAGTAGAACTGGAATAGATTTCAAATAATTACTGTCCATAGACCGTAATGGATTTAAGTTATTTTGTATGAGATCCTTGCGAAAGAAATATTAATGCTATGCACACCATTTTCTAAGACAACGTGCTGCGATAAATCTCAACAAGATTTATCAATTTTGTTATATTTAAAGGAATGTAACATCATTAAAATGGGCTTCAAAAATGTACTGCCCATAGAATATAATGTATCTGAATTATTTTGTGTGTTCCCGTAAACAATAAGCGTTACACACACCATTTTCAATAAGGAACATGCTGCCGAATTTTTCAATAACATCTATAAATCTCTTAGCATTTATGGATGTTAGAGTGCGGAAGAACAGACATACGAACTGAAGATACAAATACTTGTCAACTATGTTGGAAAGATGTTAAAAAATAGTGCTATAAGTGATAAGAATGCTGAATTTTTATTATTGAAATTTATACAGAATCAGTAATCATTTGGATAAATTGTAAGTAATTTTGTAAATAAAAAATTAAAGCAACTTCAAGTGACTGTTTCTTTATCCATGAATTGATTGCGACTGGAAAAAAAAAACATTCATATTAATTAACGTTACGTATATTTTTATTTCCTTTGTGCTTGATAGCATCTTTTAGGGAAAGCAGTTCAGCAAAAAGGAGTTTTTTTATGATAACTGTTCATTGTTTCTACATTAAATTTAATCTACGTTGTACCCAGTAGAGTGCCTTTATAAACCAGAAAGTGGCTACAGACCCACAGGCTGCATACTTAGGTTCAAAGTTTTTGCCCAAGCTACGGCAACCCACATTCCAGGACATGACAATACCGGCCTTGATAAGTTCAATTAGAAGTCAGCAAACAACAATTTGTGGATAAATGCAGACTCGCCAAGTTTTTGTCCAAAATCTTCTCAACAATCAAATTTTATTGCTAATATGTCGCCACTCTCTTATTTATAAGGGTACTTTTGTTGCGAGCATTGCTCATGCTTGAAATGCAGTAGACAATCATACATTACAATTTTAAACATGTTTATGTAAAAATAAATAATAATAATACATTAAATAAAATAAAAACTATTCATGATACGATGTTTTACTTTTAGGTTAAAGCCTTATCTTGTGTACTGAACTAGGTATTAAAAGTTGCATTAAAACCCGTTCAGTGGTTGATGAGAAAACTGCAGAAATACATATACTTGGATCAAAAGCAGATCATATAACATTACATACAAAATTGCCAAAAACAAAAATGTTTTTTTTTTTTAAGTCGCCTAATAATGGAATTTCATCTTTACATTCCGAAGGTTCACTTTTCGCGCTTTACTATAAAATATTCTATCATTTATGTTTCCCATAATTTTGCGTTTTATTCTTTCTTGATCTCCACGGAAATGTAAAATATTTCGTACGAAATAAACATGCCATCATCCAATAATAATAACAATAAAAAAATCTCAAGTACATTTCACTTTATGAAACTTCTCTCGTTTTTATTCTTAATTACGTGTTTCACGTTTGACTAAACAACACGCAAAACAAGAATTATCATATGATACCTATTTTGATGCCTTTCCGACACTCATCAGGATTTTTCTAGAATCTCACATCAACTGAACAAAATGGCAAATTCCAGTGTGAGAGTGATTGACAGTTTGAAACCGGTCTCAGTCACGGTTACAAATTTAAGATCACGCAAAGAACTCGCCACACCGTTTTCGCTCGATTATTTCGTACCACATCAAGATGGAAATGCGAAATCAACATTTTGCGAAGTACTCATTAGATGTAATCTGATTTCACTCAATAGTTATTATTTTTTCCCCTCTTTATATTTTCATGAAAATTTCTATAACTTGAATCTGTGTAATGTGAAAAAAAAAAGGGCCAAAGCTCTTTTTAGAGAATAAATATAGCATATAAATTAAATAATCAGTTTTGTTTTCAAAAGAAAAGAAAATACTCATAATAATAGCGCGTTGAAAAAATCAATAGGAAAATTTGAGAACTCAGTTCGTTTTCCTAGGAAGAAGTACTGGAAATAGGTAAGCATAGCGCGCATCAAAACTGAAAAAAAAAAAAGTGTTGATTTTACAGTATAATACTGGCATCCCAGCTGCCAGTAATATACCGTAAAATTAACAGTAATAAACAGTAAAATAAGCAGTAATACGCTGCCTCGCATGCGCGGTATAGCGTATTACAAACTACCTTTTTCAAAACAAACTTAGCCTATTTCAAACTACACTAAATCTAGTCAATATGTTTAAAAGTTTTTAAAAATATTTTCACCTCTTATAGTCTGAGGCATCCCCAGTTACTGATGTTGTATTTCTTACTCGCTAGTCACTCTGTTATTGGGAATAGGAAAAATGAGAGAAGTTTTCAACAGAGTGACTGGCGAGGAAGAAATACAACATCAGAAACTGTGGATGCCTTGGACCAAGAGATGAAAATATTTTAAAAAACTTTCACACATATTGACTAGATTTAGTGTAGTTTGAAAGTGTTTTTCGAAGCTTTTAAGACATATGCATTGCTCTTTGATGTGTTTTTAAAATAAATTAATGTCTAATAGGTAATACAGATAATTATTATGTCATAATGATATAACTAATGATATTGTGGTTATTTTATATACTTATAACGAACGGTAAGGTAAATATTACTCACACACAAAAAAATTTTTGAAACTAAATAAAAAACAACAAAACTTGTGTCTCATCTTTTTATTAGAATATTTATTAATTAACATTCTTCATGACTGAATATTTCTCCAGACATCTTAATTTTAATTAGAATGGATATAACTTGAATTCCTTTGGTAAATTCGTGTCACGACATCATAATTTGGATGTTGTCTTTCGTATATTCATTTCTTCCGATTCTTTTTGTGCTTCGGAGCGGTTTCTTTTTTGACCACCACTATTTTCTTAAGAATATGTTTGTTTCAGATATCTCTTGCAAATGTCGCAGCAACCAGCTTCGTGATGAGGTTTTCTTACAATTGTTGTAGTTATCTACAACGAAAAATAATTTAAAAAAATTAGTGGTAGCCCAAAAAGAGACCGCTCCGAGGCCAATGAAATTAAAGGTTGTGTATATTCATTGATAAAACATAAAAATAACAATTGTTCTATAAAATTTATTTAAAAATATATAGAAACTTTTATTTGAGATTATTATTCAGCCATTGATAAAAACATGCAAACAAGTTCATTTTTTAAAATATGCATAGATTTTGATTAGCAACTATCATTCATATATATATATATATATATATATATATATATAAACTTTTATTAGCATCTATTATTCATGAAATTCTTGAAATGAAATAAAAACAGCAGATCTTATACTTCTTCTTTTGTTAGAATAATTATCTATTACCATTCTTCATAATTGGATACTTCTTCGGACACCTGAATTTTCATTTCAAAATAAAGATATCTTTGGTCAGTTCACATCCTAACATCATAATTTAGATGTTGACTTTCATATAATGAACTTTTCGTTTTTTTTCTTTTGGGGTGGGTAGAGGGTAATTGAAGGTTATTTATATCCATTTAAAATAACAGTTATTCTATAAATTTCGTTTCAAAATATATAGAAACTTTTATTAGCAAATATTACTCACAAAAAAAAATCTTGAAATTAAATAAAAGCAGCAAAACTTATATCTCATCCTTTTGTTGGAATATTTATTTATTAGCAGTCTTCATAATTGGATATCTCTTCAGACATCTTAATTTTGACTTCAAAATGAAGATATCTTTGGTCAGTTCACATCCTAACATCATAATTTAGATGTTGCCTTTCGTATGCTCACCTCATCGGATTCCTTCCCTTGATAATTGAAGGTTGCTCTTAAGAAGATGAAAAAACAATTGGAAAGTCACTTTCAATTACACCGTAAAATCTCGCAAAATACCCATTTAAAGAACCGGATAAAAATCTACTGACATAAATACAGGGTAGTCGAGAATACAGTTCTGTGTTATCACAAAATGTTCGTGACTGAAAATTCAGCTCTTAAATTAGTTAAGCAGTGACGAGGAAGTGTTACGAGGCTACAGCATTTTGGTTATACCTGAAGTTGTCTCTTATAAGGTATAATTTAAACGATTTTGAGATTTGTTTTTAGATCACATGATAATTAACCTTGAATTTTTTAAAAATTAATTTGTTCACCTAGCTTGCTCCATAAATGATTAAATTTAAAGATCTGTTTTAAAACTATAATTTATTTTAAACATTAAGATTTGTGAAAGTTTTTAATTTAACTCTGAATGTATATTTAAAAACTTTTTTTCAATCCTGACTAATTTAATGTTACTGCAAAAAATTATATCTTTTTCCAAAGTTGTTTTCTTTTTTTCTTTTCTTTTTTTTTTACTTTGATAATTTTTTTAATGATATTTGAGTGATTCTCGTAAAACATGACATTTCAATATGAGAAAAATTTTAAATTGAAGATGCTTTAACCACTTCAATCCTTTTGGCCTAAACTATTTGATTTTTTTTTTTTTTTTTACAATTTTACTTTACTTCTGTATAGTTGATTTTTTTTTTTTTTTTTTTGCTTTGAAACAATACCAAAAAATGACAACACAGATGCTTATTTCCTCATAAAATAAATGTTATTTTCATCCGAGTTTCTAAAATACTTTCAAGACAATGTGGCCAAGAAAGTAAGTAATTTTCATAATTATATAACTTAAACCCTTTACAATAAAAATTTTTGAGGATGTGTAAGATCATTCACTTGTTTACAGTCCCTAAATTTGTTACTTCGTGAATTTAGGTTATTGATTATTAAATTGACATTTTAAGGGGGCTTGTAATTTTAGATCCATATTTGTGAACCTAAATTACAAGTCCCCTAAAGTACCAATTTCAGAAAAGGGGCTCTTTCTGTCATGGTGCTCTTTTGTTTGTGCAAAGGCAATGAATGTGTACATGTAGTATTATTTTAACTTCAGGTCTGAAGAGAGGTTAAGATGGTTAAGTTAGCATTTTTAAATTTTGTTCAATTAGTTAATCTATATGGTGGATTATGTTCACCCACTATTTTATGTATGTTGGATCTGTATGGTGGTGTTTAATCTGTATAGTAGAATTTTTATTTTATTTTGTTCTTTTAAAATAAAAGTTGTCATTGTAAAATATGCTAAGATTTCAAAACATGCCAAGACAATGACTGCCCGGAAAATGACGTTTTAATAACAACAACAGCAACAAAAGAAAAATCATGCGTCAAGCATAACATTTACATAACAAAAACATTCTGTCAGACACAGATGATGACAAAATTGGAAGATGATGTCAAAATATCTGAACTCTTTGGTGCAGTCTTGTATATGATCTATAGATTTGTTATATTATATTATATGTATTCCAACACTTCCAAAATAATTTGACAAATCTTTACCATTTAATAAGGAGAAAGATGATGTCTGAGTAAAAAAGGTCAAGATCAAACCGGGCGGGGATGTATACCTTTCGGCTTAAGCTCAACTAGCCCCGCCCAGCATGTCTAAGCAAACAATTCCAAAAAAGCATAATACATTTTAAAACGCAATTTCAGGAATTACCAACAAAATTCGGAAAAATATCGTAACTCTTTGGGGCAGTCTTGTATATGATCTATAGATTTGTATATACACTATACACTTTGTATATATGGAAGGCTAAGTTTTAGTTCAGTTAGGAAAAGCGTAGCACAGTTTAAAATTCCCATTATGGAATTTCCATCAATAAACGGAATTGTGCTCGAGGAATTTTGTACTGCCTTGTATATTATCTATAGAATTTATACACATCAAGTAATAGACAAAAAATGAGTTAAATTTAAAAATGCGCTCAGCATGCTGAGCGCATTTTTGCGCAATTGAGAACGCACTTGAAGCAATTATTGTTAACATGCAGTACCGAGTTCTTTTGAGTGTCCCTGTAAAGGAACTATGAGTGTTGTGCACACCATATTCTATAGTACGCCTTTTGTAGTGCACCTCAGTGATATATATTAATTACAATAGGTTTGAAATTGTGTAACAACATTAAAATAAACCCCTAAAACGATTTTTCTCCATGGAAAATGTAAATATTGCATGACAATATTTATGTGAGTTAGAGCACGGACAGACAGACAGACAGACCGAATTCATAAACATTTTTCAACTATGTTGTAAAGTGTTAAAAAAGTTAAATTTAAAGTGCAGAAATATAACAAAAAAAAAATCCTTAATTATTAAGCTAGAAAAAATAAGGTGTACCTCCTACTAATTCTATCTCAAATCACCATAGATAAATAATACTGGTACCAAACTACAATAAATAATGCCTATTTTCAATTGGCTTTTTTCACATAAGGAGGTTGGTCAGTCAGATCTCAAATTCTCAACAATGTTAAACCTATGAGTATGTAATGCATTCTTTATATTTTTACAAGATATCCTCCTAAAATTAATATTTTCAACTTCTTTTTTCTGTGTACTAGTCTTAAAGGACCAGTTCTTAAAGGCCAGTTTTTCTGTGTACTGGTCTTGTCTCTGTCTTACTTGTCAAAATATTTCTAAAATACGAGGGGGGAATCAATAAGTAAAGCCTCCATTGCTCTAAATTTTATTTCTTTCACTACTATTGGACTATCTATGCTTGATATTATAGAGGTAACTTTACTCTACTTATATAGTATTTTCCTTTTCAGAATGGCAGATTAGAACCTTGAATCTGCAGCTAAAAGAAAGACTCGTCATCGAATTTTTGGCAAAAGAAGGTTGTGCACCAAAGGAAATTCATAGACAGTTGATGAATGTTTATGGAGACTCTGTAATGGACTTAGCAATATGTGGCGCTGGGTGAAGAAGTTTGGAAACGGAAATTGCAGATAAAACAAGAAGTGGCCGGCCGACAACATCAGTCACAGATGCAAATCGAGAACGTGATGATGAACTGATTCGAGGAGACAGACGCGTTACAGTTCAGGATGTTGCTGATGCATTGAACGTCTCGTATGGCTCGGCCCAAGGAATGATTGCTGAATAAGGTTGTCACAAAGTTTGTGCTAAGTGGGTTCCCAAGCAATTGACTGTTGATAATCGGAGGAGGAGAGTGGAAGTTTGTCAAGAGCTGTTGGACGCATTTGAAGCGGAGCAACAAGATTTCTCCAGGAATGTGATCACTGGAGATGAGACCTGGATGTACCTGTATGATCCAGAGAGTAAAGTGCAATCCAAATAATCAGATCCAATGACTTGAATGACGTTAAAACAGCTTTAAACTCCTGGGTCAAGAAGCAAAACCCTCACTTTTTCCAAAATGGTTTTGTTGCCAGGGTTAATCGATGACGCAAATGCGTGCAAATGCATGGTGACTATCTTGATCAATAGTTTTGTGTAAAGGACAGTTCAGGCAATGATCTATAACTTTTGCTGTTATATGTTCATTAATAAGGTTTTTAAGACACAGGGGGCATTACTTATTGATCCACTCTCGTATATACCTAATTTATAATTTCATGTGTTAAAAACCTAGCAAAACGGAGAAAGAGTTTAACACTTCAAATAAAATTAAGTACATATTTTAGAAATATTTTGGCAACTAAAGAAAATGGGGACATCCTCCAAGAAGAGTACACAGGAAAAAGAAGTTAAAAATATTTATTTCCTGAGGAGATATTTTTAAAATACATCACACGCCCATAGGTTTAACATTAGCGAGGGGAATTTGAGATGTCATTGACTAACTGCTATTCTCAAATCCAAAATGGCTACTTTCTGACGCATTCCCGAAGTCACTGTTACTCATAAACTCCGAAAGTTCTAATTTAAAAAAAATAGAACATTGTTTTCTATTTTTTTTATAAAGGTAAAGGATCTTTCAGACAATGGTGTCAAAATTGGCATTTTGAATCTATTTGCGAGGCATGGCAGTCAGGAAAAAGCCGTTATCAGAGAGCAATTGATTATATCTCAAGATGTTTGGCATTACAACTCAAGATGCATTTATCGGAAAATAGAAAATGCTATTCGATTCCAAATTACTTCAATAGTCATGTATACAAATGTCATGCTTTTACTTGTAAAAAAATGAGTCCGTACATGTTGGAAAGTTCAGTGTTATTTAGAAAATAGCAACAAACCAAAAAATGTATTTTAACTTCTCACTATAACTGTTAAAATAAATTTCAAATAGACATATTTAAATACTCATCTGCTTAAATAAAGTGTTTTAAAAAATCAGGATTACTAATCTTTTCTAATTACCTTTTCGCAATTTTCAACATTTTGAAGTGTGTAACAATTAGTAATTGAGGGACAATTAAAATTTTATATTTTTTAATATAAATCAGTTTGAATAATATATTTAATTTAATCTTACAATTAAAAAGTTTAATGATTGTATACAATTTCACACAATACAACACTGCAAAAAATAATTGTTGATTTTGCAGTATAAAACTGGAACCCAGCTGCCAGTATTATACCGTAAAATTAACAGTATTAAACAGTAAAATAAGCAGTAATACGCTGCCGTGCAAGCAGTAATACGCTACCGCGCAGTAGCGTATTACTGCTTGCGCGGCAGCGTATTACTGCTTATTTTACTGTTTAATACTGTTAATTTTACGGTATAATACTGGCAGCTGGGTTCCAGTTTTATACTGCAAAATCAACAATTATTTTTTGCAGTGAAATTTTTTTTTTTTTTTTTTTTTTTTTTTTTTAAGAACAGCATATTTAAAGAGAAATTTTTAAAATTAAAAATCCGATTAATAATCGTAACTTTACAATTAAAACTCCTAATGTAACACATATAACGTTTTTAAAAATATTTTAAAAAATCACACCAATTTAACATTAATTTTACATTAAAGGAAATTTTGTTAGAATTTATTTCTATATAATTTAAATTTCGACTTTTTTTTAAATATAAAAATCATTTATTGCACATCACAAATATCTTTCAAAATAATAATAACGATAATAATAAATAAACAAAATATTCAAAGAATGTGTATTTTTCCACATTATCAGATACAAATAATATAGTGGAATACATATTCTTTAAAATAAAAGAGAAAAAATATATGCATGGAAACTCATATATATTTTTTTTTATGAAAAATTCGCATAGGAAGTAACAAATTCATATTTCTGTTTCAATTCACGACTTTTCGCCACAGATATTATTGATTACTATTTGAAACCGATAACACATAGCAGCCCGGAGCGACAAATTGCCATCAGAACTTACAAATATGTCACTAGTTCATGGTTTTACCACAAATCAAATTTTTGGAGAACTTTTCCGAATTTTTCGATCGTTACCACAGGCGTGTACCTATATGTATGCATGCTCTTCTACTAACAGAAATGGGTGGAGGGTGTGGAGAATGAATGAAAAAAAAAAATCTCTTGATAAGGCGACTTGCAAAAATTCGGGCCTTCCCGTTCCGCCCGATACGAAATAGGGGACGATGTGCCTCGCTCCGACGATAAGCAGCTTATCTCCAGCAGTAGTCCCGTTGACAGATCAGCGGACAGATCGATAGCCAAATCGTGTGACGGGGCTTACCGATACCCAGGCCTTGGTGGATTTCTATATTATTTTTCACAATTGTAGAAAGCCATGAATATGCCGAACAAAAAAGACGTATAATTGGAAAAGGCTTTCAGTAAAATTTTGTCTTAAACATGTTAACGTAAACCCAGTATGATGTCAGAAAAATAGCATAGCTTTCGCATTTATTCTGAAATGAAATTTTTATTTAAACAACGACACTGTTTTATTCACATAAGCACAAGATTGATGAAAAATCTTTTATAACAGACTTTTTTATTTCTTTCTAGTTAATTTTTATTTTACTTTTTATATTTCAAACTGGCTTCAGAAAAAGTTTTTTTTTTTTTTGTTTATTTATTTATTTATTTATTTTACAATATATACAGATATTTGTACGTATGTTCACACATAACTTTCTCCGACTCTCCGATTAATTATTTTATCTGAAAGGACTAGTGGTTCTATTCCTCGTTGTTTCTTGGCAATTTTATTTGGATGTAAGAATTTAAGTCATTAACTATATACTGGATAATCCTTCAATCCTCTTATTTTTGTAATGATAAATACATTGCTACAAATTTTAAAAGAGTGTTAAGATAAACAGCAAGATTTTCTTTGTTGAAAACATCTATCGTACACTGCAAAAAAGGGAAAAAATGTTTTTTGTTTTAAGAAAATTTAATATAACTACGAACGAAAATATACAATAACCACTTACGATCATTACTCATACTGTACGAATACTAGTAGGGGGATAAAGTGATCAAAAGGTTATTGTTTCGTTGTAGAACATTAACCCTTTGCACTCGTGAGGTGACTCCCACTCTCCACTAGTGTTGCCAGGTGTCCCTCGTAAATTGTGGCTCCAAATGCTCTGGACATCACTAATCAATTACAGTCTATTTCGCCATTATTAATCCTAGATAATTCTTCCATTAAATAGGGCGTAGAAAATCAGTTTAAAATACTAGTGTCCAGAGCATTTGGAGCCTCGATTTACGCAAGACACCGTGGTGAGTGAGATTTACCTCTCGAGTGCAAAGGGTTAATAAAAACATATAACATATAGTTTAAGTTAAAATGATAAAAGATTAAATTAAACCACCAAAATAATTTCTTTGATAATACTTGAACTATTGCGACGTTTTATCTAAAAGAACACCGTGGCCAATTAGGCAAGTTCTTTTAATTCAAAAATCTATTTAATAAATTTGGGTAAATTTTACTATTTTAAAATAATGGTAGAAATTTGAATTAAAATAAAAAAAAACCTTGTCCAATTAGAAAAAAATGTAAATAAACTACTTTGAAAATTAAATTATAATAAAATAATACGGGCATATGAAATAAAATTGTAAAATTAAAAAAGTATATCTTCTTATGGTATATTTTATTTTGTTGAAAAACTTATGCTAGCTATATCATTCACCGGAAATATTTAGTGACAATATTTTAGTAAATATCATAACATTCCAGTACTTTCTAACAACAGAAATATTATGAATAGAATTTCTAAAATATTTTATTGTGATTGCAGAGTTATGTGTATAAAGCAGATGATAATTTTCTCCCTTCTAGTATAAATCTGAGATCTCCTTTTAAAAACTGAAGATTCATACTAAAATTTTTTGTAAAAATAAAATTGAATAATTGAGAGAAAATTAGAAAAAAAAAAAAAAAATGTAGCGTGCATCAAAATAAATTTCGTAGTTAATCACTAAAGAATGGGCATATTTGATAAGAAGTAAACTCATATATTCTGCTGAAAATTTCACAAATAAACAAAATAGATGTGGACGAAGTAAAATTAAAAGTGCATATTCAAGTTTAAAAAAAAAAAAAAAATCAAACAAAATGTTTGCAGCAAATAGAAACCAATTTCATTTATGTATTTCTAATCGTAGGTACTTTTTAATCTAGTAAAGGTAACGTCATTCATACTATACATCAATACTAATATCCTTCATACACTGCAAAGAAATTTTTTTTTTTTGATTTTACAGTATAATACTAGCATCCCAGCTGCCAGTATTACGCCATAAAATTAACAGCAATAAACAGTAAAATAAGCAGTAATACACCGCCGCGCATCTGATGTAGTGTATTACTGCTTATTTTACTGTTTATTACTGTTAATTTTACGGCATAATACTGGCAGCTGGGATGCCAGTATTATACTGTAAAATCAGCATTTTTTTTTTCAGTGTACTATTAAGTAAGAAAATGTGATCGAAATGATATCATTTCATTGTAAAATGTTAACAAAATGAAAACTGCAGATATATTTTAAATTAAAATAATTAAATATTAAATTAAACTGTTAAAATAATTGCCTTGATATAATGGCGCTACCAAAATTGTTTTTCCAATGGGACTACTTTGAAAGCTAAACTATAATAAAATAACTAGGACAAATCAAATAAAATTGTAAAAAAAAAAAAAAAAAAAAAAAAAAGCATCTTTTATCATAGTATCTTTTATTTTCCTGAAAGATTAATGCTAGTTACAATGTTTTTTAGACAAACTTAGTTAAAAAATTTCACAACATTCAGTACTACTAATAATACTAACAGAAATATTATTAATAGAAATGCTAAAACATTTTATTGTGGTTGCAGAATTATGTATATAAAGCAGATGATCATTTTCTCCCTTCCAGCATAATTCTGAGATCTTCTCTCGAAAATTGGCCGCTCTATTTCATCTATCCTGATGTCCATCTGGGCGTAAAGAGCGGACTTCCTTCGTCCGAGCGGACCCCTGCCGGATGCGTCACCCCGCACCCTATTGTCCGCTGCACGCCACTGACCACTCTGTCGCATCCTCGATTGTTCCATGATGTCGACTTACTTGTTGATAGTTAGGAGTAGAGACTGCCCTGCAGAACTTAATCGTGTTTTAATATAGTACTTGACCTAGATTTCGTGAGATGAAATGTTTCTGAATTATGTAATAATTTTTTTATTACAGAAAATATACATTTTTACATATAAATTATGTGCTAAATGTGAAAATTACAATATTTAAAATTGTAAATACAGTTTGTTCGTAAATTGTCTATACAAAATAAGGCCGAATATTTGTTGTATAGGAAAGCAGGGTCGCAAACTATCTTGTCAAAAATACAAAAGCTGAACCCGGATTTTCGTTGGCAATTTTAATATTAATGAAGACAACGTTGATTTGTGTTAAATGGGCTGACTTAAAAAAAAAAAAAAAAAATGTGAAATTGACGGGCATTTTTATCCATACAACACTAATACAGTCATTCTATAATTCAGAATTTAGCTGATTGTAAACTGATATAATTACAATGCACTTTCAGCATTTTTCTTAATGTGATCAAAATTCGTCGAAAAAATGTAACATGTTGAAAATTTTGCTATCGTTAATATTGTTAAAATTATGAACGAAAATATTTGGTTCATCTGGGGGGGGGGGAGAGAGAAATCTTGTATGTTTGATAGAATAAGCAATTTCTGTTTCTGTATAAAAATTATACATTCTGATAAATACTATCACATCCTTACTTTTTGTAAAAACAATTTACGAATAGCCTGATTTTTTTTTTTTTTTTTTTTTTTTTTTTTTTTTTTTTTATCAACTTTAATAATAGTAACTTAGTTTTCATGGGATGAAGCGCACACTAAATTATGTAATACAGTATAACTCATTAATAGAGAGCTCGGGTGTAACAAGAAGTTGGTTTTAACAAGTAAAATGAAAAAAAAAATATTAGCCTTATATAAAATTATTGTTTCAATTGTAGAAAACTCAGAAGAATTTAAACTCAGATGTAACGATTAAATAATTTACATGCTCACAGATATTTTCCATATTTCTATACTTGTTCTCAGTAAAATGTGATCAATCGTGCGCGTTTAACACCTTTATTAAAATGAGTGAAACACCTTCAAAAGATGATTTTTTCCTGGAAAAAATTATATTAATTTATTTAACTTCATTTAAACTGAACAAGCATTTGGAAAAACTTTTCTTTTCTGAGTTCTTTGAATCTGATTGTAAAAAAGGTATTAAATGTGAATGTGACAACGTAAAAGTTTAAAATAAAAACGTTTATAAACCCACTTAAATTAATTAAAAAATGATAAGTGTAATTTATTTTCAATTTCTGTTGCAGGTTTGTTTATATATATAAACACAGAATTGAAAAATTATGAATAAAATTTTGAGTTAAAAGACAATATTTATCCTGGAAGATAGATCATTTACTCAATTTTATTATTTAAACTTTTGCTTTTTTTTTCTCAATGAAAAATCTTGAACTCGGTTTTTCGAAAACTGTCTTATAAATAATAATAATATAATAACATGTAATCCTTGTTATGACAGAATTCGACTGTATAATACATATACAGTAAGAGGATGTTTAACAAAGGAGAATCACAATCATAATACATTTTTTGTTGAAACTTATAGCAGTAAATGAAGTAGATCTTGCTAAAGTGATCAAAAAATTGACGAGATTTTTAATTCGAGAATAATTACATTTTTAAAATACGGAAAATAGTTTTATCTCTTGAGTTTGTATCGGAGTATGTGAAAAGAAATTTTAAAGGTGTTGATGGGATATCCATGTATATTATATATATATATATATATATATATATATATATATATATATATATATATATATATATATATATATATTGTGAATTCAGGATAATTATTGTGAGGAAAATATTTTATCTACAATTTAAAGGTTCTAATATCCAATATTATTTCAAAAATGATATCTAGTGGTAATTTAGTGAGGTGATTTATAATGTTTTTAGGATAATCGATGTAAGTGAATTATATTATATATTCTTAATGGTTTTTTATTTCCAATTTAAATATTTCCAATCTTATTTTTTCCAATTGTTATCTGGTAATAATTCAGTATACTTGGTTGATTCTACTGTTCTTAGCATCATGCCAGTAGAATTATGAAATACTGAATTATTTTTTAAAACACATGTGGGTGCAACCAAGCTGACGAGTACATCTACATGTGTTTTTTCATATCCAATTCTTGTTTGTTCTCTTGTGGTCCAGTTTTCCATTGTATAATGTTCATATTTGATTTATTAATCCATTTGTGTTTACTTAATAGCAACTCCAATCTATAATTTTTTTCCCCTTTCTCTCTCTTTCTTTTTTAAATATTATTCATGTATGAGTAAATTTGGCCAATTACCATTGAAGCACATGCTATGGTAAAATTATGATTGCACATGTTAATTATTAGATATGTGGTATTCTGTTTACACAATATCATTATTTATCTCTTTGTAGATTAAAGTAGAATGATATTAGAACTTGATATGTATTTTGAAATTCATAGATATTATAATTATATATATATATATATATATATATATATATATATATATATATATATATATATATATATATATATATATAGGACAGTCATAATTATGCCTAATAGTATTTCTTAATAGTGCATAATAAGAATATTTTCCCTTGTGATTTGGCGTTGAAAGAATCAAATTTTGCTCATTAATTTTGAACACTTAATCATACTTTTTAAACTAGTATGTGAATCTATATTACTTAACGATGACATATAGGTCTCTTTTATATAGTTGGATTATATAAAGAGAAAATAGAAAACAAAAATTGAGTAAAATTTATATGCATGCTTGAGACGATTTTTAGACTTAAAAACCATTGGTAATCATTCACTGCATTCAGATTCTTACACTTCAGTTTGAATTTATTTACTTATTTTTCCTTTCTGTGACATGGAGTACGGGTTATCTACCGGAGAGCGACAGACAGGACATTTAATCCGAAGGAAGTTCGGGATACATAGACGCATTTCCGGAAATGAAAACGTTGCCATGCTTCAAACAGAAAGAAGAGGAGATATCTCTACTGTAAGAGAGAGAGAAAGAGAGAGAAAACTACTGAAGGAAATAAGAGTCTCCAATGTTTGAAGAAACTCCGAAGAAGGATGGTGTTAGTTTAATTCACGAAAAAGGATAGGGGGGAAATGAACACAAAGCATTTTCTCCGGGCATATATAAATGACAGCAATGGATGGATTCCCAGAATGAATGATTCTTCTGCTCCGGGATTCGACAATGGCCGGAATGATTCATCTCGGTACCCAGTTTGCGAAATCTGTGCGACAGATGACTGTAGGTGACCATTCTTCTTCAAGAAACTTCTCTGAGCTGAAGAGGGAGAGGGGAGGAAGAGGGAAAAATATGGATGAGCAGAAGATGAGACATCCGAGTCTGAAACTTGGAGGTACATTTGTCTTCCATTGACGAATCCTGCCCCAGACAAAAAGGGCTGAAAAATTATTCCGCATCTAAATGTGGATTTATTTCTCAATTTTTCTCTTCCAATTTTTTTAAATGTGTGAAAAGAGAAACGATAAATGCTATCCTGCGGGCGTATTTCACATTTCAATCGACGTACTAGTGTTGTATCATATGAGTGGTGTGGAAATGAAAGAAGGATTTTTCATCGGAAAGAGGATGATGACAGCACCTTTCACCTAGATATTTATTTGGATACACATATTTCTCAATCTTTAACGACATATACAGATTGATTTTCCTACTTTTCTAAACTGTAAAAACATTTTGAGTGATACATTGAAAAAAAAAAAAAGGGTCGAATCTTCTCTTATTTATTAATTTGAATATAGTTCAGTCGAACTCAACTTGTGGTTTGCATTTTTGAGAGCGAAAGTGTGAATGAAGAATGTATGAATAGAGTTAAAATAGTAAGGGGTTTTGATATGCTCATAATAAAATATGCATTAATCTTCTTAAGTGGTAATCGCGTAGTTACATATTGTAACTACAGCAGAACACATAAAACAAAACATTGGGATTCTTTTGGATTCGAAATTTATTATGTTAATATATAGGGTGAACCAAAAGTCTTGCCCTGATTATGTATGTGTGTTGTTCGAAAACTATCATAATTAGACATATGGTCACTTGTATACATTGTAAGTAGTGTTATAAAGGTTTCAATAAGACCACATACTTCATGAAATTTCAGCGTGTGCCCCATTGGTAGCTCTGAGAATGTCAACGCGGTATTCTAGTTCTTGCCAAGTGTTGTCTAAAATAAATGTCCTCTGTTCCAGTACACACGGCATCTTTTATATAAGCTTTAAATTTTTCAACGTCAGCAATTGGTGTAGCAAATATTCTGACTTGATATAGCCCCAAAAGAAAAAGTCAAGAGGAGTAATGTCAGGAGAACGTTTAGGCTATGTTGTTGGTCTATCCCTTCCAATCTACCGGCCCGGAAATTTTTCGTCTAGGAACTCACGAATTGTGGAACCCCAGTGAGGGTTTGCTCCATCTTGCTGATAAATAATCCATGGTTGAAGCGAACACTTGACGAGAACTAGAATACCACGTTGGCATTCTCCGACGTACCAAGGGGGCACATGTTGAAATTTCATGAAAAAGATGTGGTCTTATTAAAAACTTTATAACAACAACCATATTCCTAATATTCAAATTTTAATTGCTTAAAAGGCGTATAGCCAACATAGTGAAAAAGTACCCAAGCCGGGACACGAACCGGGTCATCAGTATAGCGCACTGACGTTCTACCAACTGAACAGCTTGGGAACGATACTCAGCCTTTGCACTTTCTCACTATAACATGTTGGCAAGGCTACAAACGCAGCACAAGATGGAATATTTTCCTTGAGCCACTAATCATGGGGCAAACGCGAAACAAAAGACAATCCAGCATCGATAATTGAATAAATCTATATTTAATACTTGGAAATTTTCCCATAGAAAATTTCTCACGCCTTGCATTCATAATATTCTAACTTTAATTGTTTAAAAGGCGTATAGCCAACATAGTGAAAAAGTAGGTTAAAAAAGTTCAGACAAGTTCAGTTGGTAGAACGTCAGTGCGCTATACTGTTGACCCGGGTTCGAGTACCGGCTTGGGTACTTTTTCACTATATTGGATATACGCCTTTTAAGCAATTAAAATTTGAATATTATTAATGCAAGGCGTGAGAAATTTTCTATAGAAAAATTTTCAAGTATTAAATATAGATTTATTCATATTCCTAATTATAATAGTTTTCGAACAATACATATTTATGATCAGGGCAAGACTTTTGGTTCACCCTGTACTACTATGATTCGAGTTCATATACCGTTGTGACATTCGTGTTTGTTCCTTAATGATGCAAGTGTGTTAGTTCATAAGAAAGTGTAAAAAACAGTTCAAGATTTTAAGAACTGTTCAATTATCTATCTGTCCTAATTTTTACAGGAATTTAATTGCTAATAATATAAAATATTGAAGTAATGTATTTCTGCAATTTATTGCATGTTACAGATGTTTTTAACAGAATTGAGTAAAAGGGTTGGCATCCCTCAAACATGAAAAAGATGGAAAAATGGCGCAAATACAAACGATTGAAAAGCAGTGATGAAGTTTTAGTTTTTATTAAAATAATGAGATTTACTAATGAATTGCACGTTTAAATGTTAAAATTAACTTTATTAATTTTATGATTGTACAAATTATGTCTTTTATATGGAGAAATGTTTTGTCATAGGTATAAAAAGGAAAAAAAAAATGTAATCATTTGAAGTTAACAGAATGTTTCGGTGCAGATGTCGCAGATGCACCAGAGTTTCTTTTTGGCGCCAAAAGGGCGATTTTTTTGCTTGGCGTGATAATCCGGCGATTTTTGCTTCGTATGTCAAACTGATGTTTTATAATAAAATATGTGTATTTTATAATAAAATTAAATGTGTGTGTAAATAAATAAAATAATATAATAATAATTAACAAATTAAATTAAAGGTGTATGTTAAATAAAAATACAGTGTGAAAATAAAAATATCGTGTGTTAAATAAAAATGTGTGTGTTGAATAAAAATGTGGGTGTTAAATAAAATTAAATGTGTGTAATAAATTACATTAGATATGTGTGTTTTACAATAAAATTGTAATACAATTTCATTATAAGATAAAACTAATATGCTGCTTTCGCACGCTAGACCTAACAAAAATATTCGAAAACGGAGTTTTCTCGCCAAAATAGCGCAATAAATATGTAAATGGCGACAACCCCGATGCGTCTGCGACATCTTCTCCAATCTTTCTGACGTTAAGAATTCATTATTAACTTTTTTTTTTTTTAAGATAGCGAAAAACAATTATTTTCAATTATTCATTTTCAAACTATTATTTCAAACTATTCTTTTCAATTCAACCCCTCAATCATTTTAAGGAGATAAGTAGTTAATATTCGTTTCTATATTTTTGTAAATTACTTATTGCACAGTACTACAACTATAGTTTCTTCATTTTAAATTTTCCAAAGGAAATATGAAAAGATACTTGTATTGATTGTAAACTGTTATAAATATAATGTATTTACAATACTTTGCTAGTTTAGAACAGAGTAAAGTTATAACATCTGAAAAATATCGTCATTTTAATGGAATAAACCAATATTATATTAAAATTTTAGATATTGTTTTAAAATTACTCGAACAAAATTGGATATAAACATTTTTGGGAAGACGATATTAATTCCAATGTAAGACTGGGCGAATATCGATAGTACTGTGTAATCAATACTTTGGTATACTCTTTCAGCCGCAATATTGATAGAAAATCGAATTTCTAGAAAATTGAAAGTTTGAATTTACTCATCAAATATTGTAATTATTGAATTAGAACAAAGTACAAAATATTGACACCCTAAAGAAAACTTACATCTTTGAAAAGAAAACATTCATAACTTTGCACAGTTTGCAAGTTGATGACTTTCCATCTTCACATAAACAGAAAATAAATAAATAAGTTAAAAAATAAATAAACTCTTTGAAAATCTCATTTTTATTTTTATATTCTTTAAATTAAAATCTGAATAAAATTTTCTTTATTTAATATTACACGCAGTATAATTTGTCAGTCGATCTTAGTAAAGATCTTATAGTATGTTGCCTAAATCTGATTTTTTATTTTTATTTTATTTTATTTTATTTATTTATTTATTTATTTATTAAGAAAAACAAATAATATCGTGGAAAAACCATGCATCACGCAGTCAAGCATAGATTATGAAACTGTTCCCAACACATGCAGAATACTGTAACTAAATTTCACCGTTTAACAGTATAGTGTAGTTTACATAGCTGCCAACTTTTGCGCTTTTTTGTTACCACTAAAATTTAATAGAAATTTTTTCCTTATGTAATCACACGATTTTGTCGATTTAATAAGATAAAATTTACTATCAAATTTTAGCGGTAGGAAAAAAGCATAAAAGTTGGCAGCTATGAGTTTGTTTACATGGACACCCAAAAGAATTCGTTACATTCCTTTATAGCAAACGATTTTTCCCCATAGACTATGGTCTATGGGAAAAAATCATTTGCGATGTATTTTAATGATGTTACATTAAAATTACTATTTCAAAAATTTTGAAATTAATATACATCATTGAGATACACTTCAGAATGCTTACTATAGAATATGGTGAGCATAGCATTTATAGCTCATTTACAGGAACAGTAAAGTGAAAGACATCTAAGTAAATAATTTAAAAAAACGCATAATACATTTGAAAATTCAATTTCAGCAATTTGTTGGAAAAATATTTGAATTCTTTTGTGCAGCCTTTTATCTATAAAATTTCTACACACCAAATAATATAAAGAAAATTATTTAAATTAAAAAAACGCGCACCATAATTGAAAACACTCTTCCAGCGATTATTGTTCATTAGACAGTATACTGTAACTGAATTTTCTTTTGTGTGTTCCTGTAAATGAACTATAAATGCTATGTTCACCATATTCTATAGTAAGCATTCTGTAGTGTACCTCAGTGATGTATATTAATTTCAATATTTTTTAAATAGTAATTTTAATGTAACATCCTTAAAATACACCGCAAATGATTTTTCAAATCATCGTTTGCGGTAAAAATCGTTTGCGGTAAAGGAATGTAACGAATTCTTTTGGGTGCCCATGTAAACAAACTATAAATGTTACACACTATGAACCTGAATAACATACATCAATTACATGGCAATCCAGGTATATTTACGCGAGTTAGAACACGGGCAGATGGACAGACGACCAGACAAACTGAATTCACAGGGGTTGATGCAGGATTTTTTTTTTTTTTTTTTTGGGGGGGGGGGGGGGGGGGGGAGGCCTATTTTGTTAAAAGTAAAGGTTATTTTTGTGAAATTTACGATACTTTTGTGAAAAATAACATTTTGTAATGAAAGTTGAAATCCAGTTACTCAAATTCGAACCCAGTATTTATTAACAAAAACTTTTTTAAATCCTTTTGCTGAAGTTTTCCTCTCTGGTGAACTTGTTTGTTTACAAATTAAACATTTTAAAAGTCACAAAATAATAAATAATTAATAAATAGCAAGTTTTTATGGAATAGAATTTTGTGAAGGGGCCTGTTTTATTATAAAGAATTTTGTGAAGTGGCCCATTTTATCAAATTGATTTTTGTGAAGGCGTCTGTTTCATTAAATAGATTTTTGTGAAGGAGTTCTAATTAGGCCTAAAATTTCACCGGGATCAACTCTTGTTTCATGAACACTTTTCAACTATGTTGGAAAGTGTTAAAAATATTCTATATTGCTTTTTATCAGAAACTAAAACCGGTACCTTCAATAAAAAGAATCGAAATTCGCCTTCTTGTCTTCTTCGCAATTTACGCAGGAACAGCAAACATGTCGATAGATTCAATGTATTCACAAAGCATCATTTTTTTCCTTTCAGAGTGTAATTATTTATGCATTACAGTCGAGTTTATAGATAATGAAATTATCAATAGGCTATCCTGTTTCGTTGCTGCCTCATCAGTACACACTAACAAAAGCACACGAAGACTAAACTGTCAAGGTCGCACTTAACCTAGGAGGATAAAGTAGGCTTATTCTTCGCTTCATGCACCTAACTCATCGGTCACAGATCCCAAAGCTTCTTTACCTCTAAAACAAGTTTCACTGCGGACTCACACTGTTGACGCTGAAAAAAACTCTTCTGGTGAGTTCGTTGAAGATCATTCTATATAAGCTTCAATTATTCCGTTTTATAAGCCAGAGAATTAAAAGAAAGGGGGCTGTATGGGTTTAAAAATCGGTTTCGATGTGCTCATTAATTTTACAACTAGCCTTATACATTGATGAAAGACATTAAATCAAATTTGTAAACGTTTTATTTGAAAATTGTTCGTATAAACATGTGATTTTATGAATTTAAGTGCATTTATGCCTGTTTCACAAAAACTGAAATAAAAGTAAAACACTAATAATTTTTTTTTTTTAAATGCAGCAGTATTTTTTAATGTAATTTACAATTGAATTTCTCTAATACAAAAATGGAAAACCTCTCGAAAAAAAAAACAGCTTTCTTGAACCCCTTTTCCCCCCTCCCCCCTTTTTTTCCTTTGGTATTTCGAATTACAATATGGTACTTTTATATTAGCCATCACGCCAATAATAATAATTTTAAAAAATCTCGCTAGTAGATGCTTTATTTTTCGTATGTGTAAATTAGATACAAGACATTGCTGCTGAAATAAAATGTCTTGGTTTATGGTATTATTTCTTTCTTTTTCTTTTTTTCTCTTTTTCTTTTTTTTCTTTTTCTTTTTCTTTTTTTTTCTTTTTCTTTTTTTCTTTTTTCTTTTTTTTTTCATATGAAATGAGTGACAGGCGTGTGTTTTAAATGTATGCAATATATGTATTTAAAATTAAGTGCAATGTTTTAAAGGAAATGAGTAAAAGGTTTGTGTTATAAATGAAATTAATACAATACGAATGATTGTGATGAGAACAGTACTTGGAGATTTATCACCTGCGTCCGGCTAACATGAAAATACCTAACAAATTTACATCGACCGAAAAAAAAAAAAAAAAAAAAAAAGGATACAATTTCAAAAAATTATTTTTGCGTATTATTGCACTAATAGTTCTAACTTAGATAAGACTTTCTACAGGAAAAGTGTCCAAAGTGTAGTTATATAGAAAACCGAAAGATTACATAACGTGTCATTTGGACACCACAGAGGGGCAAAGGCCAGGAGGCGGGGTATACAATTACTCAATCTTCCCAATTTCTTTTACATCTTAATTCTTAAAAGTTTTACTTTTGCATGCACACGTTTACAGTTGCATGCAGTTTCCATAAAAAACAGGGTCGTAACCAGACTCGGGCTGGAAGGGCTTTGCCCTCCTATCAATCTCTTGAGCCCCCTCTAATCTTTCAATTGTAATATAATCTATATTGCATTTTAAAAATTTTAAACTTTGTTATCAAAAGTTTTATGACATGGGGTCTAGCCTTCTACTCTGTTTATATTTGGATATTATTAAAGTATAGGGGAAAGACAAGCTGTGAATTAGTCCCGCCAAAAAATTTCAAAGTCCTTTCTGACTTTGCCGACTAATTACGGCCCTGGAGAAAAGCAGGCCGATCTTCTTTTGCCTCTCCTGCGAAATGTAGTATTTTTGAGTTGTATTACTTTTCTTGTGGGGGTATTTATTTTTTATCATTTGCCGTTATTTTTTTTTATGTCGGGGTATAATTTAATTTTTATATTCATTTACTTTATTATTTATTTAGTAATTTATTTTACATCGGTGCCGTAACCAAGATGTGGGTGCACTCGGTATGTGTAATAATAGCGTGTAGTTAAGCATGTAAAGTTGGGGTCTTCAACCTGTAGCACGTGAACCACCAAGCTACCAGTAATTTTTTTTTTTTTTTTTTTTTTTTTTTTTTTTTTTTAGAAAAATTTGCTTTATTTAAAAACACAAACTTTGCGATTAAATAAAGCGAAGATTACCTTTCGGAATTTGTGATAGCAAAAGATTTTTAAGCAAAAAGGTTGAAGACTAGTGTTAAATATTACGAATGTAAAGTTAGATAGTGCGTTATTTTATGTGACACTTTTAATTAAAGGAAGTGAAGTTACATCTACAAGTGTGATAATTTAGCTGTTTTTACAGATTCAATTATTCTTTCATGTATTATCTTATTTCCATACAGAATAAAGGAGGAGGAGAGGTTCAACTCGCTTATAACGAGAACGTCATCATAACGCTTCATCTTCGTTTTGACCAAGGTCGACGTCTACATAGCACTTTTAAATTTCTCTCTGTGACCAAGTGGACAAGGATTTCAGAAAATTTTAACATAAGAAAATGATCTTTGAAGACGAATTTATGTTTATCCAAGATGTATTCAGATAATTAGAATTCTCATATTAATGTTATTCTTTAGAAAACCGACAGGGCGGAACACTCGGCAGATTGCACGGCACACTTGGATAATGGTACTGCTCATATGACAAACTTAACTTTGTATCGCTAAGCATAATGATTTCAATTATTAGTAAATATTCTATGTATGATAGATCATTTCACAACTAGTTTTTTCTACAATAAAATATTGGTATTTGGTTAAACAGAAATTCTAATGTATTATGCGTGGAAATGAAGACAGAACATTTCAGAAAGAAGACTTAATGCATGCTTCTTCCACGTCAGTCTCTTCACAAAGGCATTTCTTTCTTTAGAAACCAAAGTCTAAAGTCATTCTTTTGTATCTCTTAAAATTATGACTTTGTTTTTTTAAGAAACATTCACTTTGACGCTGGAAGCCTGCTTTCTATGTTTGCCATTATTCTCCAGAAAATATTTTTAAACAATTGCTTTTCTAAAAAAAAAAAAAGGAGTTCTAAAAATATTTCCCTTCTATCCGAAGTTTAAGCCCGGGTGAACGTCGACATCATAAATAACTCCACTAGCCCATTTTATTCTTGTTGTGGGGGGAGATCAATTAAGCCTAATTCCATTGATTAATAGTTCTTAATGGGCATTAGGGGTGCGTAAACCCCTTTTCTCTTTTAACAACATTGCTTCCCCTCTTTTACTCCCCCTCTGTTATCACCAAACATGCTTGGTCGGAGGCATAATAAATTTTAAACGCCATCTCTCTACTTTTGCGTGCTGCTATAATGATTCAAGCATTTATCTCACGGAAATACACTGGATGCTTTTGCGGTTTCCGTTAAAGATGGAATTGGATGTGAGGGTGGGCTTAGCTCCCCCTCCCCCTTTAGCACCCTCTGACTCGACAGAACACACGAAGTATGTATTACTCGATAATTTTATAAAGTCTGCAGTTTATTGTAGACCCCGCACCGTTGTTACTATTATTTATTTATTTATTTATTTATTACAACAAAAAGATTTGGGCAGAAAAAAAAAATAGCACCACTTTTTTTTTTTTTTCCATGCTGACAAATAGAAATGCATTTTTTGGTTTTTGTTTTTACTGAGATAAAAAGGACAAATTCGGAAGTCAAATGGAAATGAAATTATGGAGATACACGCATCTCATATTTCTTTCTTTCTTTCTATTTTTTTTTTTTTTTTAATAAATACTGCTGCAACGCACAGGCTCATTTTTTTATGCTACAAAGTTTTAATCAGTAATAAAATTTCAACAAAATGCAAAGCACAATGGAAAGAGAGAGTAGGGTCAGATAACTCGTATTATTTACTATGTACTTTTTTTCTATACTTTATTTTAATTTATGAATTTTTATCCCCCCCTTTTTTTTTTATTTATGGTGATTTATGAAAAGGAATTTTAATTTGTTGCCAAAACTTAACACCAGAAAAATATTTTCCGACTTTGGATATTTTGTTTTTCGGTTTAAAATCTGGCGTCTCTATCGCTTTTAATTACTGCGAAAAATATATTTTTTTCTCTCTTCGTACGCTTCAAGAACGTTTTAATTAAAATGAAATGTTTCTATCTCTCTTTCTCTTATTATTATTTTTTTTTAAATAATATATTTGTTCTAGGTCGCGGCGACTTTTGATTTAGTGGATAATTATTTTTTCAAACCTTCCTTTATGGTAAACGAAACGAAAATGCTATTTATTCCTAGAATCGAAAGAATGAAAAAAAAAAAAACCCTGAAATATTTGCTTCAAAAGAAATTAATTTTTTAAGGTTAGTTTTTTTTATATATATATATAATATGTTTGACTATCTTTATATTAGAAATGCGCGTCTTTAAAATTCTGTCAGAAACTTTACTCTCATAAAAAATGGTTTAATCTCTGTTTAAAACAAATTTTTTCTTATCTTAGACCCCTGTGATTAATCGAAATAGATAACATTTTAAATGAGATTTTAATTTCTCATTTTAATTAAGAAAATATTTTATCTTTATTACTGCGCTGATTAAAAAAAAAATTAAATTGCTCTGAGAGTATTTTATCGTATAATTTTTAAATAAATAGCGCAATGAATGCTTAACTAAGTAGATAAATAATTTCGCTATAATATTATTTAAAAACTATTTTTTATCTTTTGTGATTAAAAATCTAAATCTAAAAGAGTTTATGTATGTCTTTTAAAAAAGGACTTTCTTCGGAGTCTTTTTTTCAAAGAAAATAAAGCTATAATATGTTGCAATTATTAATCTATTATTCGAAAGGATTTTAAAGTTACCTTTATCTACCTCATTTATGTAATACGATAATCAAATAACCAAATTTCTGAAGATATAAATTGCTTTATGTACAATTATTCGATACAGGATATCTCAGAAATATAAGCGCAAACTTTGAGAGGAAGTAGAGTGCATATTTTTTGTATTAGAAACTAGGATTTCTTCATTTCATTCAATCAAAAATATAAGACGTCCCAATCCAATCCGAGCCCGTATTTTTGTTCATAATTTTGAAAGTAATGATGATACTTTAACAAAATTTTCATCAGACTTATAAATAAATAAATTGTAAATTTCACGTGTAATTTTCACGTAAAATTTCACGTGTCACATTTAATTGTAAATTGTAAATTTCACGTGATTACGCAATGATAAAGAAATATTATTGTGTAATCACGTGAAATTTACAAAAAGTGAAAAAAAAGAGGCCACTATCTGCATCCAAACAACGCTAAACCAGATGTGCCATGTTTCGGAATGTAGTTCACATTATATAGAGAGTCACTAGTCAAATTATTCTATTCTTCCAGCCGTTTTCGTAATTTCATCACGTTTCGCACATCGCTATGTAAATATGTGCCATAATTTTGAAAAATATCCTCTTTATCGTTAAAGCTATGAAAAAAAAAATAATAATAAATAAATAAATAAAATAAAAAACCGGGTTCGTATCGGAGTGAAACGTTTTGTATTTTTGACTGAATAAATAGACCATGACAATAGTTTCCAATGTAAAAATTGTTTGTTGTTGTGTATTCTAATTCCTCCAAAGTTTTAGGTGTATTTTTAAGACGAACAGCTTTATAAATTTGAAGTAAATAATAATTACATAAACTATACCTGTTCTTATTGCATAACGTGATTTGTTTAATAGTTGTTTAAAACCTAAAACGAACCTAATATGCTACAAAAGCAATCACACGTATCATTTTGGGATATTGTAATAATGTAGTTTTGCAATTTCATAATGTGTAATTGTTTATAATAAAAGAAAAAAAATGATTTTTCAACACTTTTTATCTCAAATTCCTTTTATATACATTTAAGAAAAAGCAAGAATATCTAGAATAAATTTAACATGCAGTTGGTTTAAGGTTTCATACAGAAATTCCTGCTACAATGCAAAATGATAACATATTATAACTTTCTCAATAGGTTCGTCTGTTGTCAGTACTGTTTTTCTTTCTTTCTTCAATTCCTGCTATTAGTTCACACTCTCCCTATATATATTTATATATCTTGTTCAAATTTTCAATCGTTAATAAAATACTTTTTATTCATCCACTCAAGTTCAAATACATTTTTTTTACTTGTAGTGGATGACACTTGATGGTAATACAGTTTTTTTCAAATATTAATTAATTAATTTAATTTAATTAATTAATTTTAGTTTTTACATAAAAAAGCGACTAAAATAAGTAGCACCGCTTAAGACAGCGGAGTATCTAGTCATGGCGTAGTGGTCGGGACCTCCAGCTTAGTATACGGAAGATTCTCATCGTGGCAAAATTTTGTTATTTACACAAAACTCACTCAGAAATGCGAAAAAAGAAAAAGCAGAAATATATCTAGGTTGTTCTTGAGAAATCACTTTTTTTTTTGGACCTATAATGTTTATTTTAACATTATAAAAATCTCTAAAAAAATACGTATTATATCTGTTATAAAACGGAAATTTTAAGTTAGGAATTGACTTTAAAAAAATATATATATATATTACTTGTTTTTTTTTCTTCTTGCTTATCAAGTTGTGAAATAAACATATTTTGGTCACTTTTCTTTATCTTGGATTTTAATTATCGTGAAATTATTGTATCGTAAGGACTTAATGCTTATCTAATAGAAAATATTGCTTATGTCAATTGTGATTGACATAACGTATTGATTATGTTAATTAAATAATAATAATAATAAAAGCAGCCGACACAAACGTATTCTCTCAAAAATTTGTGAGCAGTTAGTTCAACTATTTTGTATGTGGCAATTAGTATATATGTCCGTTCTACTTTTATTCCGTAAATAATGCTTTATTTGAACTTATAAATACTTTACTTTTTATACTAAGGTACTTTAAAGAAAAAAAAGCCTATTAAGCCTATTAATGACATTCCTATTTGTAACATATGGTGTTACAAATTCTTGTTGTAATATACAAAATTTTACTCCCTTCTCCCCAAAAAAATTAAATACTCTAAATTTTAATTATAAACCTTCATGTGGAATATTTATGAATAGACGAATTTTCCTCCATTAAGTACTCATTTTTTCTGTTTTTTTTTTTTTTTTCATTATGTCTCATTAACTATATGTTCCAAAACATACTCGTTGCCAGTAATACACGCAGCTTTTAAAAATAATTGATATGTCCAATCATATTTGAAACTCTTAAGTAAAATACAATATTTTACTCCTGCCATCCAAAAAAATTAAGTTGCTCTAAATTTTATTTAACAGTTTTAAATTTTTTTTGGAATATTTATGAAACGACAAATTTTGCTCCATGAAATTCTTTTGTCTTTTGCATAATGTCTCATTAACTCTATTGCAAAACATACAAATTGGCAACAATGTACTACACAGTTGTTAAGAAATTTGCGTTATGTCTATTCATATTTGAAATTTCTATGTAAATACAAAGTTTATTCACTCCTCCCAAAAAATTCCATTTGCTCTAATTTTTATTTAATTTTTTTTAATTTTTATTTGGAATTTTATGAACAGACGAATTTTGCGTTTTTTGCATAATCACTCATTAACTATATTGCAAAACATACAAATTGGCAGCAATATACGTAATTACAAAAAAATCTTTGATACGTCCATTAATATCTGAAACTGTTATGTAAAATACAAAATTTTACTTCCTTATCCAAAATTTTTTTATTACTCTAAGGTTTATATAAATTTTAAAATTTTTATTTGGAATATTTATGAACAGACGAATTTTGTTCCATTAAATACTTTTGTCTTTTGCATAATTTCTCATTAACTATATTGCAAAACATACAAATTGGCAACAATGTACTATACAGTTGTTAAGAAATTGCGTTATGTCCATTCATATTTGAAATTTCTATGTAAATACAAAGTTTATTCACTCCTCCCGAAAAATTCCATTTTCTCTAATTTTTATTTAATTTTTTTAATTTTTATTTGGAATTTTATGAACAGACGAATTTTGCGTTTTTTGCATAATCTCTCATTAACTATATTGCAAAACATACAAATTGGCAGCAATATACGTAATTACTAAATAATCTTTGATACGTCCATTAATATCTGAAACTCTTATGTAAAATACAAATATTTACTCCCTTATCCAAACATTTTTTATTACTCTAAGGTTTATATAAATTTTAAAATTTTTATTTGGAATATTTATGAACAGACGAATTTCGTTCCATTAAATACTTTTGTCTTTTGCATAATTTCTCATTAACTATATTGCAAAACATACAAATTGGCAGCAATGTACTATACAGTTATTAAGAAATTGCGTTATGTCCATTCATATTTGAAATTTCTATGTAAATACAAAGTTTATTCACTCCTCCCAAAAAATTCCATTTGCTCTAATTTTTATTTAATTTTTTAAATTTTTATTTGGAATTTTATGAACAGACGAATTTTGCGTTTTTTGCATAATCTCCCATTAACTATATTGCAAAACATACAAATTGGCAGCAATATACGTAATTACTAAAAAATCTTTGATACGTCCATTAATATTTGAAACTCTTATGTAAAATACAAAATTTTACTCCCTTATTCAAAAATTTTTTATTGCTCTAAGTTTTATATAAATTTTAAAATTTTTATTTGGAATATTTATAAGCAGACGAATTTTGTTCCATTAAATACTTTTGCCTTTTGCATAATTTCTCATTAACTATATTGCAAAACATACAAATTGGCAACAATGTACTACACAGTTGTTAAGAAATTTGCGTTATGTCCATTCATATTTGAAATTTCTATGTAAATACGAAGTTTATTGACTCCTCCCGAAAAATTCCATTTGCTCTAATTTTTATTTAATTTTTTTAAAATTTTTATTTGGAATTTTATGAACAGAAGAATTTTGCGTTTTTTGCATAATCTCTCATTAACTATATTGCAAAACATACAAATTGGCAGCAATATACGTAATTACTAAAAAATCTTTGATACGTCCATTAATATCTGAAACTCTTATGTAAAATACAAAATTTTACTCCCTTATCCAAAATTTTTTTATTACTCTAAGGTTTATATAAATTTTAAAATTTTTATTTGGAATATTTATGAACAGACGAATTTTGTTCCATTAAATACTTTTGTCTTTTGCATAATTTCTCATTAACTATATTGCAAAATATACAAATTGGCAACAATGTACTATACAGTTGTTAAGAAATTGCGTTATGTCCATTCATATTTGAAATTTCTATGTAAATACAAAGTTTATTGACTCCCCCCGAAAAATTCCATTTGCTCTAATTTTTATTTAATTTTTTTTAAAATTTTTATTTGGAATTTTATGAACAGACGAATTTTGCGTTTTTTGCATAATCTCTCATTAACTATATTGCAAAACATACAAATTGGCAGCAATATACGTAATTACTAAAAAATCTTTGATACGTCCATTAATATTTGAAACTCTTATGTAAAATACAAAATTTTACTCCATTATCCACAAATTTTTTATTGCTCTAAGTTTTATAAAAATTTTTAAATTTTTATTTCGAATATTTATGAACAGACGAATTTTGTTCCATTAAATACTTTTTGTTTTTTGCATAATATCTCATTAATTTTATTACAAAACATACAAGTTGGCAGAAAGATACGTAGTTATTACAAAATTTTTGATAATTATATTAATATTTGAAATTCTTATGTAAAATACAAAATTTTACTTATTCCCTTATCCAAAAAATTTGAATTGCTTTAAGTTTTATTTATTTTTTTTTAAATTTTATTTGGAATACTTATGAACAGACGTAGTTTGTTCCATTAAATACTTTTTGTATTTTGCATAATCTCTCATTAATTTTATTACGAAACATACAAGTTGGCAGAAAGATACGTAGTTGTTACAAAATCTTTGATAAGTCTATTACTATTTAAAACTCTTATATAAAATACAAAATTTTACTCTTTTCTCCAAAAAATTAGAATGGCTTTAAGTTTTATTTAAATTTTTATTTGTGATATTTATGAACAGTCGAATTTTGCTTCAGTAAATACTTTTTGATTTTTTGAATAGTTTATCATTAACTATATTGCAAAACATATAAATTGCCAAAAAGCTATACGTAGTTATTGCAAAATCCACGATGTGTCTATTCATGTTTGAAACTTTTATGTGAGATACAAAATTTTACTCCTTTCTCAAAAAAAAAAAAAAAAAAAAAAGTTTGTTCTAAATTTTATTTAAAATTTTCAAATTTTTATTTGTAGTATTTAATTTTTATTACAGTACAGTAAATAGTATATTGTAACTAGTATTTAAATTATTTGTAGTAATGGACAGTTTTTACTCGATAAAATGTTTTCTTTTAGCTTGTTTTTTGTATCTCAGTTTCTATTGGATAAAAATTAATAAAATTTTATATTTGAAGTTATTAATTTAATAGTATGTTGAGGCTATCCCAAATCGTTTCTTCTATATAAATCAAATCATCTGCAATCAAAATTGAATAACAATCTATTCGTTCTTGAGATATAGCTATCTAGGAAATCGTAAAAAACAGAGCCTAGCAGCGACACCTGTTAGGCGGTATACACCCAAACCTAATAAAGATCTATTTATGTCCAGGTCTAACAGAATATGAAGTTTAGTGAAATTTTGTGCATTAGTTCTTGAGATATGGCTATCTCGGAAATCGTGAAAAGACCATAGCAGCGACGCCTATTGGGCGGTATACGCCCAAACCTAATAAAGGTCTATTTATGTCCAGGTATAACAGAATATGAAGTTTGGTGAAATTTTGTGCAATAGTTCTTGAGATATTGCTATCGCGGAAATTGTGAAAAGAGCAAGCAGCGACGCCTATTGGGCGGTATACACCCAAACCTCATAAAGGTCCATTTATGTCCAGGTATAACAGAACATGTATTTTTGTGAAATTTTGTGCATTATTAGTTCTTGAGATATATGGCCATCGCGGAAATCGTGAAAAGAGCATAGCAGCGACAACTGCTGGAAAATATACACCCAAACCTAACAAGAATCAATTTATGTCAAAGCTTAACTTAATCTAAAGTTCGATTAAATTCCATGCATTAGTTCTTGAGATAGAGCGCCCACAATATTTGTGTCACATACAGACACACAGACAGACGACACTAGAGGTCTGCACGAGCACGGTGTTAGCCCGAAGCCAGTACTCGAGTCGACAAAATGAAGGCAAATTTTCAAACGGGCCAGGCTGGCAAAATAAAGGCAATTTTTTTAATGGGTCGGGCCGATACAAAATAATAAACGGGCTGGAGCGGGCCGATAAAAAAAAATTAAATGGACCAGACAGGTTGATAAAAAAAATAAAGTGGGCCGACCTGCCCGATATAACAAATTTAAAATAACAAATTTAATAATTGTTTCAGACTCGGGCAGGCCGGGATCAGGCTTATACTTTATTTTATATACTCGGGCCAGTCGGAACTGAACTTAATTGTTCCCAGTATGTGTCGAGCAAGCTATTTGTTTTGTAAAAATAGTAATTGCGACACTGAACTTCTGTTAACGGAATCTTTGGAAATATAATTTAATAAATTATAGTGAAACATTTTCAAAAATCTACTTTTTTTTTTATTATACAGCAACAAAAGTTATGATGTATAACCATCTTTTTTCCTTTTATTCTAAACAACATTAATTTCTTTAATGTCTATATTTGAATATAATAGTCTACAGTCTAAGTGATAATGTTGCTATACATTATTCTATGGCTTGTGAACATATAGTAATATAAAATATACTGTAACATTTCCCATAAATATGTAGGCAGTATTTATTAAAAAATCTTTATTGTATGTAAAGAAACATCGAAATTTTTGTAGAAATTGATTCGGATCGTGCCAGGCCTGATTTCATTGATTTTTTCATTGGCCGGCATGTGCCTGTTTTCACCGATTTTTCAACAGGCCTGGCCGAGTCGTAAACTACAAATTCATAAACGGTCCGGGTCTGGGCCGATCTTTTAGTTTTTACACTGGGCCAGGGACTCTGGAAATTCTAGTCCGTGCAGACCTCTAGACGACACACATAGGCTCAAGGGCACAGACATTTTCTAAAAGCAGTCAAATCATCTTTAGGACCTTCTAAAATGTATAAATAACCTATAAATATGGTCTAACCGGAAGTCGAAAAATTTCACTAATCCAATTCTTTATTCTCGTATAGATAGAAGGACGTAAAATTATATACAAGTTAATCCAATTTTGTATTTGAATATCGAATAACATCGCTGTTGAAGTGTGTCTTTTTTATTCTCTGATCCCTGTAACTCCGAGTTAAATTCGAAGAAGTGCATGCTACTTCGTAATTGTTGGCATGTAATAGTGCTATTTAAATTAATATATAAGAATAATATAGAAAAAGTTTTGTGATGGTCGCTGCATACTAGTTCTTATTGATACTAGTTTGAAACGTTTCTGTATCCTAGACAACTATCAGGCAGCATTGAATTTTCGTAAACATTTTTCTTCTTTCAGGAAGTGTTCCTGCAATCTTTAACGTCTTTGTTGATATTACGTATCCATAATTTTGTTCAGTTATTAGCATCAGGAAACAAAACTCTGTTAAAAATTGCCCTGTCTATATAGTGGCTTTATTTGGATGAAAATTCAAATTCAGATGAACGCACAGATTTATTTGATAATAATAATAATAAAAAAAAACAATAAGAATTGAAAGGAATTAGGATTTGTTTGTCACCATTTAAGAATAAATATAGAGGGTGTTCTAAATGTACTGAAAGTTTCTTAAGTTTCAATAACGAGTAAATACGAACAGCTATATTGAAATTATTCTTGCAGGAGATTAGTGCATGAAATCCGGAATTTCTTCTATACACTTACTTGTTTTAGTTTCAAATACCTTCAATAGCAATGTCTTAAACTGCATTAATTCTCAAATTAACCTTGCTATTTCAAAACGCAAATCCTTTTCTTTGTAGTTTCAACAGCTAAGCAAAATGATACTGAACTTTTGGGAATTCAGTGAACTTTGATCCACTTTTATACGTTAGTTTGAGTATTCTAACATTTTAAGACAGCGCGTTGCCATCTATCGGTGATATCTGGAACTAAAACAAGGAAGCCTAGTAAATAAATTCCCCGACATCCCACATTAATTTCTCTTACTTAGATATTATTCAATTTTAAAAACGTTCAGCCATTATAGAACATCCTGCAGATAAAGTTCAGCAAATGTATGCCATTTCTAAATGAAAATGTAGGATTTCTTCAGTTACTTTGAAAATAAATTTCTGATTGCATTTTCTTTGCAATATGTCCATGCAATGCAGTTGCAACTTTATTAATACTTTCCAACATAGTTAAAACGTGTTCTGGATTCGGTTTGTGTGGCAGTTTGGCCGTGTTCTAACTCGCGTAAATATATTCGGATTGTCGTATAATTGTTATACGTTATTGGGTTTACTATGGCATGTATTGTATTGAAAATGAAGTGTGTAGCATTTGTAGTTCGTTTACAGGGACACTCAAAAGAATTCCGTCACATTATGGTCTGGGGGGGAAAAACATTTGCAATGTATTTTAATGATGGTATACAATTTCAAACATATGCAATTGATATATATCAGTGAGATGCACTACAAATGTATACTGTAGAATATTGTATGCTGTGTGCATAGCATTTATCGTTTATTTACAGATACACAGAAAGAATTCAGTTACAGTACTGCAGTGCCTATAAGCGACAATTGCTGGGAACACGTTTTCATTTGAAGTATGCCCTTTTAAATTTAGCTAACGTTGTACATATTACTTGGTGAGTATAAATGCTATAGATCATATACAGATCTGCACAAAAAAATTCAAGTACATATCCGTTTATTGACGGAAATTGCTGAAGGGTAATTTTCAGCTGTGTTATGCCTTTCCTAACTGAACTAAATTTTAGTATATCATGAAGTATAAATATACAAATCTATGAATCATACACAGGGCTGCGCAAAATAATTCGGATACTATTCCGACCGTAAGAGGGTAATTACTGAAATTGGATTTTCAAATGTATTACACTCTTTCCAAATAGTTTATTGGATATTATATTTCACCTTATTAAACGGAGAAATTTTGTTACAGTATTCTGATTGTGTTGGAAAATGTTTCATAATCTATGCTTGACGCATGATTTTCCTTTCTTGTTTATTTTAAGGTAAAACATGTATTCCTTACACTATTGGTACTCACTAAAATTTCTGTAAGAGACAAAACCTGGTGGAGAAGTTATAGTTCGAGGGCTGCATTTACGTTTTTACAGTTATATGTCTGTATATATTATAATGAAGTACTCTTATATGCTAAATGAGAAAATAAATTTCAAGTAATGTTAGCAATTTAATATTAACTGCATGGTGGATGAGGTTGTTGTTGTTAGTGAATATGGGAGTTCATGAGACTTGAACAAACCATTATAGACATTACTTGCAATTTTCTTCTCCAATATTGTTGTTATTTATTGAAAAAAATTTCATAGACGTCTTAATTTTATTTTTATTCACTCAGATTTTAATAGCAATCACGAGGTCTTTAAAAGTGCATTTAAAATATCTATCTATATATATATTTGTATATACATATTAATTAGTTGTCCAACTTGAAAGACTCCAATCATTAGCTTTTCTTTTTTTCCCACTTTTTTTCCCTTTTTTCTTTTTTTCTTTTCTTTTCTTTTTTTCTTTTCTTTTCTTTTCTTTTCTTTTTTTTTCCTTTTATTTTCTTTTTTGGTGGTGGTGGAACTTTTTGCATGTCACGTATGCTTGATAACACAGAAATGTCTAATATTTATGTTATGAACTGTCATTTGTTATAAAAATATTTTATAGTTTTACCCTGAAAGATTTTGTTATGTTGGGAACATAAACACCATTTTAGTTGATAAAATGTTTTCTTCCTAAAATGGCAAGTTTCATAAGTAAAGCAATTAGAACAACAAAAAGTTATTGCCCCTATGCATTAGTTATGCATATTAGCAAAACTGATGACGATAAGATGAATGCTAGTGAAACTAGTCTGTAATTAGTTAATAAGTTCTGGTGCTTAAAACATTGTTTTATGTACCTATATCTACCTGCACAGTGTAATAGTTTATAACAAATGACATTTTAAAATTTTCAAAATAATACATCTTAAAAAAAGCATTTCTCAAGCGGATTAATTTAAAAATTCATTGTCAATAATTTTGAGTTTCATTATTTTAGATGGCAAAATATAAACTTTTATAAGATCTGTTTAAGATTAGCTTAGAACTTTTTTGGGGGAGGGTTGGGGCCCCCCACCCTCCCAGTATGTCACAGCCAGTATGTCACAAGCTATTCATTACGGGTATTTTTCACATCTCATTAAATCAATATTATACATATAGTCTTTTCAGAATTTTCATATTTTTTTCCACACACACATACACACAAACATACACCAAAAATAAAAATAAAAATAAAAGTTATATTGCTCTAAAATGGAGTATTAATTAGTCTTAGGAAGTTACATTCATTTGAATGATTATGGAGGTGGGGTGGTGTTGTCTGGTAACTTAAGTTAATTTAAGTACGGCTGCATTCTTTTGAATGATTATGAAGGTGGGGTGCTGTTGTATGGGGTACTTACCTTATTTATTTATTAAAAAAGGGGGGTTGAAAAAATTGCTCTAAAATAAAGGATATATTAGTGTTAAGAAGGTACATTCTGTTGAATGATTATGGAGGTGGGGTGGTGTTGTCTGTTGGACTTAAGGTAAGTTTAGTCAAATACAGCTGCATTCTTTTGAAATATAATGATGGGGTGGTGGGGTTGTATTGATCAATTTTTATACTTACCTTATTTAATTATTTATTTAAAAAATGGAAGGTTAAGTTGCTGGTTATTAGTTTTTAGTGGATGATATTTGGTTATTTTATGGTAACGATGGTTATGGTATAATATAGAAATATCCATTAGTGGTTAGTTCTTACAGTGAATGTCTTATATATATATCAATATATTTTAATCTATAAATTATCTAAACTTTTACTAGATAATTAAAGTTATTTACAATATTTTTCTCACATTACTATATTATGTTTAATTATAGTTTAATTATAAGGCATGTGTTATTACATGGATATGGTTATACAAAGTATATCTTATAGCAGTATACATTTTTAATTTATTCCATTTTACATAAAATATAATCTTATTTTATTTATGTTGCATTCACATATTAGTATTAAGAACTTAATTTCTAGATTCAAACGTTGTTATATTATTTGTAAGTAGTTTTATATGATTTTCAATAGGTAAAAATAACCTAGATTTTATAAAAGGTCTTAAATTATTATTATTATTATTATTATTATTATTATTATTATATTTTAAATCTTAAATTTTATATTTACTTATATTTAATTTTAACATTCACTCATACATTTTATTATTATTTTTTAAAGATCCTCTCTCTATTGAATGATACACACAGCATTATTTTAACATTATAATTCAATTAGTAAATGTTACACATGTTTCGATATTGATGGCAGCACTAAATTCATGAGTTTAAAATACTAAATTTGCATCTAAAGTTTTGGTAATTAATTACTTTGTAGTTTGTTCTAATATTGATAAGAATTTATAATTTCTCAAAAAAAGAAAATAAATGTAATTATTTCATAATTTTATATACTTTGTTTTATTTGATATTTTTATTAATTTTTGCTTTTACAAATTAATAAATTATATAGCTATCTTCTTTTTTCTTACTCATTGAGGCGCTTTTTAAATACGTTTACAAGACCCCTAAAACGCGAAATTGCTATTTTTCCGAGAATTACTCAATTGTAAACATAAATATAGCATGTAGATTAATCTTTTTTCTTTGTGTTGTACATATATAAGTGGATATAGATCATTGCGTCATATATTAAGATTTTGAGGAAATGATTATATGGGAACGATGAAATACTTGTGGAAATTACTTTGTACAAAAATAATTAGGCAGAGGTATATTTTCAATTGCTAAATATCTTTCGAAACAAATTTCCATTAACAGAAAAAGAAATTATATTTGCGTATATTAAAAATATAATAGTTGAGGGAATGATGGGTAATAAAAATAGTTTGATCTAATTCTTGAAAGTCATGTGCTAGCTATTGAAGAATGTTGTTGAGCAAAAAACAAGACGGTTTTACTATTTTACTCCTATACAAACTCTTAGACCTTTATAATGCACATGCTGCCATTTTCTGGGTAAATAGGGACGATCTTATAGTAATGTGAGGCAATTATGTCAATTAATATTGACAACTATAAAAAGTGCCCACATTTTTTCCACTGCATAAAATAATAATATAATTAAGTGGCTAAATATTTATTTAAGTATCTTTAATGGATTTTATATAAAAGAGGAAAATCTTTATAAACATACACGCTGTAACGGCAGAGACCATTTTCTTTCCTACATGTGTGAATGGGCACATAATGAGAGAATGTTGTTTGCATTTAAAAAAATATTTTGAATATTATATTTCAATTTCATGAAGCAAATATTCACAGTTTGTATGGATAACAGGTTCAATGTTTAATTTCTTAGTTTAAATCACGTTTTCTTTCTGTAATTTTAAAAATACTTTCATAAAACCACCTGGGACATGAAATTGCCACTTCTCCGAGAATTACTCAATTGTGTAAGCGTCCTATTATTAGGACGGCAGGTCCGAAAGGAAGTATTTTTAAGAAGTATTTTTTTTCTATCAAAAATAAATTAATTAATCATTTTTTAACTCTAAGAGTTTATTATTTAAAAATATTAGAAATTAAATGTCTTTGTATCGTTTGTTTCTTACAATTTAGTAATATACGCTGTAATGTAAGAAAAAATTACATAAAAATCTGGCGACAATTTTTCTTTCTAATAATACTAGACTCTATTAGTTACTTATAATTTTTATTATTTTAAATCAGTCATGCCGACTGATAAAGAAATCATTGAAATTTGAAAATAATTTTATGAGCAAAAAAAAAAAAAAAAAAAAAAAAAAAATGGCCAGCCCAGGAGTCGATCCCAGCTCCTGGTTTCGACTTTTGATTGAATACTTTTTCACTCATGGAAAGTTTTAGATCGTGTGAACTAATCTAGTTAATACAATTCACGACAAAATCAATTTTCTTCAGTAGACAACTTCATAAATTCTTATTTATTTTCGACAAATCTTTATTTTTGCATCATTCTGCTGACAGAAAATTTCAAAATTTTGCTGAAATTTTTCTTTTGATTACCGTAGTTTCTCTTGAAAATTAAAGAAGTTTAGGAGAGAAGACATTTAACTAAAATGGTGCTAGATGTGGATTTAAAAAAAACTCTGTTACTTCTATTCTAATTGCATTTTTTGTCGAACTTTGTTTACCTTTTTAGGGTTACGTTCGTCTGACGAAACCCTATTTGTCTCACTCCTCTGTCTGTCTGTCTGTCAGAAAGTTTGTTCTCGGAAACTGTATAGGTTAGATACTTGAAATTTTGCATACGTATACTTCCTGTCACACAGCAAATCATAAAATTTTGAAAAAGTCGTATATTATTTTAATTAAATGAATTAATTTAAGGACATTCGACCATTTCTTACAAAAAATTACATCGGACCAGATTTGAAAAAAAGAGCCTTAATTTCAGTCTTTTCATGTAGGCTGATGCTTCGTGGTAGTGTGTTTGCCTTTTATTTAAAAGGTTACTGGATCGAACCTGGGCGTCGATTGTTGAAATTTTTTCAAAGGAATAGCTTTTATTATCTATAGATTCAATTTTACCCAATTTTTGCAATTTGTTTTGCCATTTTAAGGCCAAAAGTTGTTGAAAAATAGTTTATCAATTATTGTTTTAATTCACTTTTTTTTTTCAGATATTGCGAATTTTTAAATTTTGTTTAAACTTCTGCTAATATCTTAAAATCTTGTCATTTTAAATTTCGTTTAAAAAATTTGTTTTGTTTTGAGAAAATTCGAAATTTTAAATTTTGCTTGAACATTTACTAAATTCTTGAGACATTTCTGCATTTTAAATTTCGTTTAAACATTTTTTTCGTTTTTAGAAATTTTAAATTTATTTATACCTCCGTTAAATTTTTCAAATTTCAGAATTTTGTATTTTATTTAAATATTTTAATTTTACATTTTAATTAATTTTTTTAACAACTCTTATTTTTAAATAAAGTTTCCTCTTTAAATCATTAATTCTCGTTAATGACTAGTTCTGCCATCTCACTTTTAATTTATTAAACTTTCTTCTATTGAAGTAAATTTTTATTTTATCATTAACATTTACTTTCTATAGTGTAATGTTTTAGATGCGTTTTCGCTTGCCGATTTCCACACTGGAAATACTAGAACATATGCCATTGAAATTGTCCGAAAAGCAGTTCTTGAATATTTTTAATTTGATTTTAAAAAAGTAGCTTCCTTTTGTAATAATTTCAATATTAAATTTAATTATGCTGCAGTCTGTGTTCTTATTGATAATGTGTATTGATAAAGGTTAAGGATTTAATTATTATAAATCAATAATTTGAATTTTTTTAATTAAAGGATAAGATAAAAAATAAGAACGTATTCATACAAACACATAAAATTGCTAAATGGTACACAAAACAAGATCCTTTATATGCACTTGTATAAGTAAATATGATGGTAAAAACATAAAATCTACGTTTTGAGCTGCTTCTGAAGTCGTCCTCAGGATAAAATATGATGTTGGAATGATCGAAAAGTCCAGAAACGAAAGCTTTTTGCATGAGAAAAAAATTTGTTGAGTCATTGACCAATTACATGACTAGAAAATTGCAGCGGCGCCATCCAGTGAGTAACAACAGAAAATTTAAAACAAAAAAAAGTTAGAGATGAATCGAAACTTCGATTGAAGTGTCCCCATCTATGACCAGGGAATCGGACTACGTTCAAACAAGTTCACGATGTAAAAAATAATTGAAATATTGCAAGGAGATAAAAATTAAGACTTTTTAAAAATGTTATGCCAGATTTTTGGGATATTATAAGATAAATTTTCGTTGCAAGCATTATGCTCATGTGCAATGATTTCGACTGATTCTCTGATCAGGCTTTCAAATGAGTTATTACAAGGAACTATGATTTTCGCTTCATCAAAATTAACACAGCAGCCTTCGTTGTCCAAATAGAAGCGAGAAAAAATTGTACTCTGTTTAAACTGTTTAATGTTCCGACGATGCTGTCTTGGATGACCTCATGAGGTCATACAATACATCAACATAATGATAGATAACAATCTATATCTATCTCGAGGTATCAAAACCTCACTAAAATCTGACCTTAACGTTTACAGTAATATTTTCATTTTTAATAAGACTATTTACAGACAGCTATATGGTGCACCAATGGGATTACCAGTTTCCTTATTATTTGCAGAGTTCGCCTTAAGGCCTCTGGAAAATAAGATCTTTGATACGTTTAATCTGAAATCACAATGTTGGTTACGTTATGTGGGTTGGGTCGTGATGGGTTCTTCTTATGGAACTACAGTTTATCAGAGTTAGCAAGCTTTCTTCAAGATGTCAATAAAGTAAGTAATGGTATCAAGTTCATCCTTGAAATTGAAGAGAATGGTAAAATTCCACTTTTAGATGTTAACATTAATAGATGCAATTCTGGATTGAATTATTCTGTCTATTGAAAACCAATAAAAGAAAACACTGTTATCACTTTTTCAGCAAATGTACTTTTTCAGTATAAAATCGCCGCCTTCCAGTCATTTATAAAAAGAACCTTCATGATTTGTTCAGATAACCAATTATATAAAGAAATCAAATTTATCAAGAAAGTAGCGAATGATCATGATTTTCCAGCCATATATATTGACAAGATCATTCAGCAGTACAATACTCCCCCCCCCCCTCCTTCAGGCCAACGTCAGGACAGGAATCAACTCGAGATATACAGGAGATTTCATTACATTCCTACAATATTTGAAAAGTTAAAAGTGATTCTACAGAAATGTAATATAAAATTGATAGCAATTCCACCCACTTACCTTACTGATATCCTTAGAGATAATATTGAGAAAATCCCATTTGATCAAAAATCTGGAATATACGAAATTCCTATTTTATTAAATAGTGATAAAAGAGTCTACAGTGGCATGAGTAAACGTAAATTTTCTGAAAGAATTGATTAGCATCGCCGGGACATTAAATACTTTAAACAGATTACAACTCTTTCTCGCTTCTATTTGGACAACGAAGGCTGCGGTGTTAATTTTGATGAAGCTAAAATCATAGTTCCCTATAAAGTCTTAATTTTTATCTCCTTTCAATATTTTTTTTTTTTTTCACCATGAATTTGTTTGAACGTTTCCCTGATCATAGATGGGGACACTTCAATCGAACTTTTGATTCATCTCTAACTTTTTTCATTTTAATTTTTCTGTTGTTACTCACTGGATGAAGCCGCTGCAATTTTCCAAGCATGTAATTGGTCAATTACTCAACGAATTGTTTCTTATGCTCTTCCGTTTCTGGACTTTTAGATCACGTCAACATCATTTTTAATCCTGAGAACGACTGTAGAAACCGTTCGATACTTAAATTTTATGTTTTTATCATCATATTTATTTATAAATAAGCATATAATAAAATATATGTGAATAAGCATATAATATCAGCATATAAAGGTGCATATATTTTGTGTACCATTTAACAATTTTATGTGTATTTATAAATACATTCATATTTATAATATTTCATGGTGCAACTATCTAATATGTGTGAAAGGATAAAGTGTTTTGAAAGGAATATTAAACCAATCCCTTTGTGCGATCTTCGATCACACTTACCAAATTGTTTCTTTTTTGTTAGTTGGCAAACATACAGATAGGTATAAATGTCTAGTTCATAGCGATCAGTGGAATGTTAGTTTTGTTGTTGCGCAACAATGTATTTTTTTAAATGTTCTTATTTCATTTTTAAACAGTGAGTCCTTATATTTTAAGACAAGTTGCCAAATCTTATTGTTGACAGCAAAAATATTAATGCACACTGCAAAAAATAACTGTTGAATGCGCGGTAGCGTATTACTGCTTGCGCGGCAGCGTATTACTGCTTATTTTACTATTTAATACTGTTAATTTTACGGTATAATACTGGCAGCTGGGGCGCCAGTTTTATACTGTAAAATCAACAGTTATTTTTTGCAGTGCACCAAACTCTAGAAGACGCTTATATAATAAATTTTATTTAAATAAACTATTTTGTTTTAATCTACACAAATAGTTATTTTTTATGCATTTCATCTAGTTATTAAATTTTGTATTTTTCAAACACACACTACTTCACAAAATGCACAAATTTGTGAAAATAATACAAAAATAAAGATTTTATATTGCTTTGTGTCAGCATTTTTTTTCTTTGTGTGAAAAAGAAAAAAAAAATAATCGAACAATGTGTATAATAATTTGAATCATAACATTTATCTCAGATGTTGAAGTCCAATTTTAAACAAAACAACAAATTTCAAATGATTAAATTTTATTTTTCAAATTCATTACATTAGTCAATGTATACATGATATAAAATGAAATATACAGAAAGTAGACACTGTATATAATACTCTATTATTATTTTTTTTTAATTGGGAGAAGTTTATTATAAAATGGCGTACTGATGTCAAAAAACACATAACTATTTAGCCGAAGAAAAAAAAAGAAATAATAAAATTACTATTACTAAATATAGCATTTAAAGAAATATCTTAAAACTAAATTACTATAATTTAACATAAGTACAATTTCACTATTAATATATATACTAATAGCAATATACAGCAGATTCTTTCTAATTCGAGTTAACTGCAATTTAAAAAGAAAGCTGTGTCCCTTGAAAAATATATTGAAAACAATATTTAAGATTTTTTTTTTAAATAAATGAAACATTTAAACAAATTGTTTTAGATATTTCATATAGGTACTGGATACCAACGTATGTTGAAAATTTTTAATTCATAAGAAAACAATTCCAAAATTGTTTGTGCTAAAAAATAAATAACTAAAAATTTAACCCAATAATGCATAAGTTGCAGTTATTTAATGGAAGTTGTAGAAGGAAAAACATTTTTAAATTAGAGTTGTTTGTTTTCTTGTTGTAGCAGCAGTAAAATATGTATTTGGTAATAAATATCAGCAGTGGTGGCGTTTTAAGTTATAATTGAAAGTAGGGTATTTATTGACTGTATAAAAATAAACTAATCAAATTTAAGATTACCATATTTCCTTGTGAAAACAAACAATAAATATCGTTACTTGTGTATATATTGGGACATACAGAAAGTTCTGCGTTTTTGAAGCGCGGTTTCGTCAACTTATATTTTACTACTGCTGATAAGGAGCGACCTTGAATGACCCAGATTTCTAAATTCAGACTTTTCTGCTTGCGCTGCATAAATCTTTATTGGGTTGTGGCATAATTTTTGTTCCACTGCAATGCTAGGAATCGAGAAACAAAAAAATTCATTTTCGTCAATTATGCACTTTTATTTCAAGAAAGGTAAAAATGCTAGCCAGACTGCTTGTAAAATTTGTGCCGTACATAGACAAAATACTGTTTCAGATGGCACACTTGGTTTGAGAAGTTTAAGCACAGAAATTTCAGCCTCGAAGATGATGCCTGCTCTAGACGACCATCATCATCTGTAAAGGATGACTTTTTAAAAGAAGCTATCAAATGATCGTGCACTGTATTTTTTGGGATATTTAGTCTGTGTGATAGCTATTGAAATGTGTAACGTGGATTTTCAGCGATAGCTTCTTTTAAGGAGTCCTTCTTTGCAGATGATGGTCGTCCAAAGCGGCTTCATCTTCGAGGCTGAAATTTCCGCGCTTAAACTTCTTAAACCACCTGCGAACTATGTGATCTGAAACAGCGCTTTGTCCATATACAGCACAAGTTTTACGAGCATTTTTACCTTTCTTGAAATAAAAGAGCATAGTACGACGAAAATGAAGTTTTTGGTTCTCCATACTTAGCACTGCAGGGAAATAAAAATTATGCCACAACCCAAGCAAGAATTATGGAACGCAAGCAGAAAAGTCCGAATTTACATATCTGCGGGTCATTCAAGGTCACTCCTTATCAGCAGTAGCAAAATATAAGCAGACGAAACCGCGCTTCAGTTTGGAAAACCGCAGAACTTTCCGGATGACCTAATATTTCTGTGTGTGAATATTGTACTTTCATTTATTTATTCATTTATTTTTGCACTATTGGGTCACTCATAAAACACCAGTCTTCGAAATAAAAATCTACTATATTTCATTTTTTTTCTTCTTTGTTGTTGGTGTTCCGTTGATTCTATTTTAAACAAATTTTGATACATTCAAATTCCGAAATGATTCGATAATTAATTATATCACATTGAAAATCTAAATAAAAAGAATCCGCTGTATACAGTTAAAGCAAAAAAATATAAAACTGTATCTGCTGGATCCTGCATTTCATCATTCTTGAAACAAGGACGTGCTCGTTACCAATACATACCAGTGAAAGGAAGGACAAATGCACCTTCAAAAATCTGAAACAAAAAGAAAGTGAATTTAAATTTTATAATACAATATTTATTTATGCAACTTTTTTTTTTATAGACATGCATAAAGGATAGTTAATTTGAATGAAATATGTATTAATCTTTCAATGACATTTATTTCTTCACTTGTAATGTGAAGAAGGGATAATAAACGACAAACGGAGTAATAAAGAGAAAAAAATATCTGTTTTTCGTTTCCATTTTTAACACTTTCCAACATAGCTGAAAAGTGTTTATGACTTTAGTTTCTCAGGACGCCTGTCTGCCGTACGTTAATACACTGTTAAAAATTTTCAGCAAACTCTCCAGTCACTCGACCGTTTTTATTATAGAAACGGTTACACAACCGTAATTTAATTCTAGTCTGACCATGTTATTGCTCATATTATGGTCAAAATAGAGTTAAATTACGGCTATGAAACCGTTTTCTGTAAAAACTGTCGAATGACTGGACAGTTTGTTCCAAATTTTTAACGGCGTATACTCAGATTGTCATGTAAATGATATATGTTATTTATATTTACTACAGAATGTATACGGTATTGAAAATGAAGTGTACATCATTTATAGTTCATTTACAGGGACACACAACATAATTCCGTTACATTATGGTTTATGAGGAAAAATCTTTCGATGCATTTTAATGATGTTACCATACTTCAAACATAATGAAATTGATATGCCTGACTAAGATGGACTAAAACATGCTCTCTCAGGAGTATAGAATAAGTAGCATTTATAATTCGTGTACAGAGACACACAAAATAATTCCTTTACATTATGGTATATGGTGAAAAATCCTTTTATATGTATTTTAATGATGTTATGATACTTCAGACATAATTAAATAAAAAAATATCCCGGAGGTGTACTACAACATGCTTTCTGCATGATATTCGTCTGATATTCGTTAGATTAAGGAGTGAGTAGCCTTTATTTTCATTTACAGGGACGCACTAAAAAATTCGGTTACAGGACGGACGATGAACGATTTCACTGTATGAAAAAATGAAATTTCTTAATAATATTCTATTAGCGTTGGAAAGTGTTTCATAACGTAAGCCTGATGCATGATTTTTCGTTCTTGTTTTAATGTGCTGCAATCAAAAAATGTGAGACTGAAATAGGAGACTAAACCTGAAATGTTGCACAAAGAGACAATAAGCGACTCTTATCTCTTATTACGCAGGTAATAAGAACGGAGTAATAAAAGACATTACTGAAAATACATGACTAGTTTTTTTTTTTTTTTCATAATTAACAAAATAGAATATGACCTAACATTTTATTAGTTGAAAACTGACATATCAGTTACATCTAAAAATTTAACCTGTTTTTACTCTATATAATTTCATTGTGAGAGTCAAAAGTCTTGATAATTTAAAGTTAAGTACTATATTTTAGCGTATTTTTTGTAGTTTCAAATTGTATTTTTTTTGTGTATAATTAGAGTTTTTCTTTCTTTCTTTCTTAAAGAAATGTTGGGTTTTTCTATTATCCCTGTTTCTTATCATGTAACCTTTCCATATTTTAAATACAATATTAATTCCTAATAACACAGCTTTATAAGCAAACAGTGGTTAGGAGAAAAACACAGTTATATTCATTACTCAATTCAAAATTTTCAAAATTTAGATTTGATCATCGGTAAGTTGTATATAGTTGAAGTATGTTTCTAAAAATATTATTTTTCAAAATTTTAATCATCTTTTGTAAAACATTAAATTTTACTTGTGAAAATTTCAAAATTATATTTAAAAATATTTAAAAAAATTAAATAAATTTTTTTAAATATTTAAAACTTAGAATAATAATTTTATTCTGTTTTTGATTGTTCAATTGCTTGTACAGTATTTTAAATTACATTTTCATCTGAATCTCTTAACACTGCAACTCTTATTAGAAAGGGAATATCACTAAAGGGAGAATAATTAGAAAAGTATATCATTATATATAAAAATAACTCCAAGCTTTAGTAATTGTTAAATCAAAATGTTTTAAATATGAATTATTGTAATTTTTTTTTTTTTTTTTTTTTTTTTTTTTTGTAGGAAGAAAAATCCCTTTAGTTTCTAAAACTGCTTTGGAAAAAAAATGATTATCTACTTACGAAAAAAAGAAAAAGAAAAAAGCGAGAAATCGGAATGATAGCTTAAAAAAAGAAAAAGAAAAGCTTTGGAGGCTATTTTTCTCTATTAAAGTCAGAACTGTCTTTTCTAATAAACTTCAAGTTAACCATCTGTTAAAAATGCTATCTTACTCATGAATATTGATTCTAATATGGAAAAAGAGGGCTGTTAGTCTGTGTAAATGAAAAACACAAATAATTGGCGTCGGAACTAGATAGAAACACAAAAAATAAGGTTAAAAAAAGAAAGAAGAAACACTGTTAGAACCTTAGAGAGGGGTATGTAAGGAAGAAGAAATACGTGTCTGATCATAATTACGCAGAAAAAGAGCGAAGTTAAGATACACTATCACTTAGTCCGATCTCAACCCATCAAAAAAAGATTTTTGAGGCTGTATTTTTTTCTTCCGCTAAATTACAGGTTCCACCGGAATATCACGAGCTGCTGTATACAAGATCACTATCCATTCAAACACAGATATTACATATTAGTAGAAGAACGAGGAATATCTAAAAAAAGGGGGGGGGATCAATGAGATGAGATGAGATCCCCCCCCCCTATTATTCTTACGAACTTACAAAAAAGGGGTGTCGATAACATAGTATCGGTGAGATGTGTATTGACAAGTCGGCAGAATTTGGGTGTCGAAATTAATGACTGTATGTTCGCCACTTGATGCTGCAGATCAGTTATTATCTTTTTGATTTTATTATTTTTCATTCGTTAGCGTGTTCATCTTCGTTATAACGGTGTCGCTGAAGTGAGAGCAGAGATATCATTACATGCGTGTTTTGAAATACAAGGTTATGTTTATCGTCCGGCAGGCCATGGAGTGATTAGTGACAGGCGATCGTGTTAATCTATGTCATCTTTCCTCTCATTAGCATTTCAGAGAAAAAAAATGTATTACACGTTTTTTATTAAATGACATTTGCGAAATATGTTAAAAATTCACTGTGTACATGAACATTCTGTGTGAATTTGCGCTGTTCTCAAATCGAAGCTCGATTTTCTGATTTCCGAGTTTGTTTTTCTTTTTTATCGTAAATAAATTAAATTTGCAAATATTGATATACAGACACTAAGAAGTCGAACAACATTTTTCTTTTTCCTATAAAAAATAATGAATCTTCCGTAAAAAGCTGTGAAAGGGGCGGTTTGAACCGATTTTTGGGACATGAACAGTGATGGGATGGTAGTCGTCGAGTAGCAATCGGTTGTAACTCCACATGCATCGAATTTATTGAGAAATAAAAAAAGCAATTCGAGTGTGAATATCTTAAAATTTTAGGCAAATAGGAAGAAAATTAGTTTATGAATACGATAGAAAGATTCAGGTTGTTGAATAAAGAAAAAGAAGTAGAAGAGAACAGCCATAACCCTTCGAATGAAACCACTCGCAGAGCCCCTGGCGGTGAAAGGAATAACTTAAAGACACAATCTCAAAAACCATTGGAGAAACAAGTGATAAGTCATTTAAAACGTTATTGAGCAAGGTCGATTTAGTGAGAAATGATATTCGATATCAATAAACGGTTGAAACTGGAAGTCAAAAGAGCGAATTTAAATTTGTTCTATTCCCGTTGATACTGTAATGTTGATTTATTACATAGGAAAACAGTGTAAGAAAAATATGTGTAATTTGCAATCAAACAACATGATTGAGATGGGAGAAATAGAAATTTATTGCCTGAGCTACGATTGGACACCACTGGATGCAAATTATTCATTCTTGTCAGAGCAATGTCGCAAATTGCGCCATATCACATTCGCACATTTCGCTTTGAGTATCAATTCCAGGTAAGTGAACGACACTGAATAACTTTCTAATTCTAATTGACTTTTATTTCCATATCTCCAGTAGTTTTCAAGACAGGATCGATAAGTTCTTAATTTCATCGCCAGAAGGCACTACGAGTGGTATCGTTGTGTTGCACATACACACTTATCTATGTGTAAATACTACTTTGAAATATGTAGCTGCACCCTGTTAACAATTCTATCTTGTATATGTAACTGTGTATGTATGCAAACTTGTTCAGGTGATTGGTGTAATATCACGAAAACAATAAAACATTGGTATTAAATACTTCCCGTGTTTCTTCCTTATGCTATATAATTCTTCATAGTCGAAGTTTTACAATAAATAAATAAATAAAATAAAATAAAATAAAATAAAAGCAAAAGAAATGTTTTTAGTTGGCGCCGCATGTGTTCTCGACCCCATTTGACACAAACAAGGAAAAAAGTGATTCATCAGACGGTGTCAGATTTCTTCACATGGGTGAGAATCTGAAAGTACAAAGGTTTTCCAACTAACTCTCAAATGTAGTGTAGTGTTGTAAATGTTAAATCTCTGAAACATGTTCATAATATCGATTGGTACAATGTTATTGAAATTGCATTTTTTAACACTTTCCAACACAGTTGAAAAGTTTTTATGAATTAGGTTTGTGTGTCTGTCTGTCTGCTGTCTGTCCAAGTTCTAACTCGCGTAAATATACTCGGATTGAAATGCAATTGATATATGTTTTTGAGGTTTACCATGACATGCACGGTATTGAAAATAAAGTGTGTAGTATTTTCAGTTCGTTTACAGGAACACTCAAAAGAATTCCGTTACATTACGGCCTGTGAGGGAAAATCGTTTGCAATGTATTTTCATGATGTTATACTATTTCAAACATATTGAAATTAATATACATCACTGAAATGCATTACAAGATGCTTACTATAGAATATTGCATGCATAGAATTTATCGTTTATTTACAGGAACACACAAAAGTATTCGGTAACAGTACTGTGAATTGAGTAATAATTGCTGGAAGTGCATTTTCAATTGTGGTATGCGTTTTTAAATTTCTAATTTTTTGCATATTACTTGGTGTGGATAAATTTTGTAGATCATATACAGGGCTGCACAAAAGATCTCGAGTACATTTCCGTTTATTAACGGAAATTGTTGAAAGGTAATTTTCAACTGTGCTATGTGTTTCCTAACTGAACCACATTTTAGCATGCTATGTAATTTATAAACAAATCTATCGTTTATTTACAGTGCTGTCCAAATTAATTCTGATATTTTCCTGACAATTGGTTGTAATTTCTGAATTTCAAATTTGTTATGAGTTTTCCAGACTGTTTATTTAGACATCATTTTTCACCTTATTAATCTGTGAAGTTTTATTACAGTACTCTCAATATGTTGAAAAGTGTTTCATAATCTGTGCTTTGACGCTTTGTCGTTCTTGTTATTTTCTTTTATCTTTACAAGAAGACAGTATTGGATTCATGAAAATTTTCGACTTCCGGTTTTCGACGGATTCATGCGTTTTAGAAGGTCCTGAACACGATTTGACCGTTTTTAGAAAATGTTTGTCTGTGACTCTGTCTGTCTATCTGTATGTGACAAAAATTTTGTGGGCGCTCTATCTCAAGAACTAATGCACCAAATTTAATAAAACTTTATATTCAGTTAGTCCCTGATATAAATTGGTGCTGATTAGTTTTTGGTGAAAATCGCCCAACAGGTGGCGCTGCTGTGCTGCATTTTTCGCGATTTCCGCAATAGCTCTATCTCAAGAAACTAATGCCCTTATTTTCATCAAACTTCAGATTCAGTTAGACCTAGACATAACAAATGCTGATTACGTTTTGGTGTAGCTATCCCAACAGGTGGCGCTACTATACCAGTTTTTTCATTATTTTTTCGATACCTATATCTCAAGAACTAATGCACAGAATTTCCTCAAACTTTAGAATCTGTTAATACCTTGACATAAATAGATGCTTCTTACATTTTGGTGTAAATAGCCCAACAGGTGGCGCTGCTGTTCTACTTTTTTCGTTATTATCACGATAACTATATCTCAAGAAGTAATGCACGGATTTTCATCAAACTTCAGATTCAGTTAGACGTTGATATAAGTTGTTGTTTATTAGGTTTTGGTCTAAATCTCTTAACAGGTGGCACTGTTAGGCTGAATTTTGCAGGATTTACGCGATTTTAGCAATAGTCATCTATTAAATAAAACTTTAGATTTAGTTAGACCTTGATATAAATTGGTGCGGATTCTTTTTAGCGTATGTGAAACCTGTGTGAGATAGAAGAAAGTTTTGGAATTGGCACATCCGACTAGTTAGATTATTATTTTGCTATCATAATTTCTGTCCTATTGATTTACTTTAACAACCTTAATTTTTATAATTATCGTTTTCCAAATTAGTATATAATTATACATAATATGAAACAGGAAAAAGTAAATAAAATGAATTTAGGATTTTTTCACTTTTTTAACTACGTAACAGATTTTTTATTATTATTTTTAAATTTTATTCACATTTTTATCAATAATTCTACAGAAATGTATTGAACTCTATCTACAAAATCTATGTTGCATCAATAAAATATTCAAAAGTTTATTATCATTAGTACACCGCGTATAACTTTGAAATATTTCAATTCAATGCACATTAAATCACTGCATTACACTGCAAAAAAAAGTGTTGATTTTACAGTATAATACTGACACCCTAGCTGCCAGTATTATACCGTAAAATTAACTGTAATAAACAGTGATGCTAGTATTATACTGTAAAATCAACACTTTTTTTTTCTTGCAGTGTGCTTGCTTTCGATGGAAGTGTACTGTTTATTGTAAAACAATGTGTTGAGCTGGAGACTTTATTTTTTATTTTCTGAATTTAGGCGGGTTCTTATATTCGCCCCACACTTTTATTTATTTAATTTCTACCGTTTCCACTTCACCAATTCCATATTTCTCCATCGTAGCCCAGTCCTTACGATAATGGCTACAATATAAGGACCTTACAGCCGAAGTTGGAGGTTTCAATACCAACGCAGTCCGAGATGAGAGACACAGCAATATTGCTCAAGGTTGTCCTTATACGAGAACTAAACTTTGTCATTTTCCCTTTAAAATTTCTCTCTGAAAGTATGTCTTCACATATCATTGTGATCAAAACTGGTCGATAATTTAAAAAAATCCTTAACTTACCATGTTATGTAATCACAGATGTGTGCACATGACGAACAGTGCGGAAGAAAAAACATGTTTGTAGGGTATGATTCTAAAAGCACATAAATTAAAATACTTATACTTGATTTTAGATTTAAAAACTGCCCAAAAGTTTTTTGTTTCTATTATTATTAGTATTATTGTTGTTTAACAAGTTGATAGTGTTAGTATATATTTTTTTGTGTCTTAATTTAGATGAAGAATAATTATATTGACATTCTGACGTTTATATAATAAATCTTTTTTATTACAGAATAACAATAATTAAACAACATTTTTAAATTGGAAAGTATATTTAAAGTCCAAGTAAATTTTGTTAGTATGTCATCATTATTATTTTTTAATCAACATCGAAACACGAAGCTTTTAGTCTTAATGTTATACGGTAGTTTCTAACCGTTTGTTTTTGGCTTGAACTATATCACGACAAGGAAAAAGCAGTGAAGAACAATGCTCCCTTCCCCAGATATTGAAATTTTAACTTAAATTTTTAACCGTCCTGGTCAAAATTTGTTTTGACCATCAGTGGTCAAAACTCATCTTGACTAACAAAATAAATTAAAATTTATTTTGTTAAATGATAAGTTTAGTGCAACATTTGGAAAGGTTTGTCAAAATAACTCTTAACAATTAGCTATAATGCAACATTTGGAAGTGTTTGCAAGTATTTTACTTAGTATTATATTTTAATTTTGATTACTTTTTAATTTAACAGCAAAATTTTTTTTAAATAAGCAATTATCACAGTATTAAAATATTTTTAATAATTTGATTACATGTTTACTTTTATATAAATTTCGTAGGAAATTAAATCAAATTAAGTGAAAGAAAAAATTTCATTTAGAACTCAAAAAATGATTACAAGTGTGTTTTATTAAGCTAAGGCGATTTCATTGTTTATTCTACATCAGATCACATTTGGAAAACAATCTTTCTACTGATAAATACTTAGCACATTCTTCAGATGCATTATGAAATTTGCAAATTCAAAATCAATAGTTTCTATTTTTTTTTTAATTATTATTCTTAACATCAAAATTTATTTCTTCCAGATAATTTAAAATAATTAAACACCAAGAGAAAAAGTATAATTGAGAGTTAGTAGCGTTTCAGAGGAAGTGGGAGAAAGGCGGAGGGGGAATATGGATACCAATATTTCTAAACAGTATTTGTCGCTTTAATTAATCGCAGAAATGTGCGATTAAATAAGGCGAATACTTTTATTTAGAAATAATGATATCCTCTCGATACATCCTCCTCTGGATACGCCAATTTTAAGAAAAATGTAATTTATTTATTTATAAAGCGTTGCTTTATCACATGACTACTCTAAAAAATTATTTCCTTTTCCCTTGGATTTTGTTCTGCAGGCGCTTATAAACCATATTTAACTTATTCTTATCCACAATTCGCTTATGCGAATATCTAATAAGGCTCATAAAATTACACATGTAAAATAAATACACCTAAAAAAGATAAAATTAGTCAAAATTATTTTCTTGGATCTTCAACTGCTTGAAAGAGTGACAATGCAAAACAAACAAATTCGCATTATTCACGGTTTAAATAAATAAGATCAAAACTCATCTAGTTGCATTCCCCCTAAAGACCACTGTTTTACAGTGTTTGCCTATACTCCTTCTATTTGATCTCCAAAACATAGACAGCGTTGGTTATCTTCTAAGTTCAAACAATTTTTTTTTTCTTGTTGAAGTTCAAACAACACGGAACAGGGCGTTTTCCTTACGTGTGAATAACCACTCGTAATGTCACATGGTAATCGTAATTATTTTAGTTTTTCTGGTAGCATATTCGGGAATGAGCGTGAACGTGGAAAAAATGGAATTCTAGAAGTATCTTTAGGGAATTTAAAAGCCTGATAAGAGGAGCGGGAAATTTTGCATTTTGATAGAATGCCAATATATTTTACGATGACGCTTGTGAAATAATGAAAATAAGTAATTTTGCGACAAAAATAAACAATTTTATTGATTTGTAGGCTTTTAAGAATGGAATTGCTTTTTTTTTTTTAATAAAAAAAGAAAAAGAAACTGAAAACATAATACAGTAAAACCCGTGAAAACGGAGTCTGTGTATAAGATAATCGTGTCTTAAACGGAAAATGTTCATGGTTCTGGAGACAAGAATGCGATGCAATTTGAAATGCTAAGACGGAAATCTGTCTAAAACGAAATATTTCTTCGTGAAGTAATTCCGTCTTAGCAGATTTTACTGTATAATTATTTTTCGAATAACTAGATTTCCGTGTACTCGTATTTGCCTTGATTCAAGCCAATGTAATTATTACTATTATTTTATTTAGTTGTTCTTAACCTTCAACTGCTGTGACAGAAATTGTCGCATTATTACTGCGAACGGTCTCTGAGACTGCTTGATCGAAATATGAATAAAAGGCTCGGAAAGGCTATGAAAATTGAAAAAAGCATCCCTCTATCAGACCACTAACAGCAGTTAAAGGTTAATTAAAAAAAAAATGTTTTTCTTTTGTTTTTGAAATTCAAACAACATGGAACAGAGTGTTTTCCTTACGTGTGAATAACTACTCGTAATGTCACATGGGTAATAGTAATTATTTAAATTTTTCTGGTAGCATAATAGTCTAGCATAAAGTTCTAGAAGTATCTTTAAGGAATTTAAAGCTTGATATGAGGAACTTATGATTTTGAATTTTGATAGAATGCAAATTTATTTTATGATGTCGCTTGGGAAATAATAAAAATAAATAAATAATTTCACGACAAGTCGATGATTAATTGTATAGATTTAATAAACTTATAAGAATGGAAATACTACTTTATGAAAAAGAAAAAAGAAAGAAAAAATGTAGAAGAATTTGATAAAAAACAACTCGAATTACTAGATTTTCAGAAGCTCCAATTTATCTAGATTCAAACCAAGAAAATTAATTTTAAGCTACAGAGTTTTTTTTTTTTTTCAATCGATGAAAAATTATTGTCATTTATGGCAAATGTAAAAAATTTAATCAATAAATAAAAAAGGTTTCTTGAGCAAATGTACTTTTGTGTATTTTTATGCGAGATTTCTTCATCATTTCATTTGTTAAAAAAGATTGTTATGTCAATTGCAAGCAATGGAAGTTGTTATATGTAACTATGTAAATATGTATGTTATAATATATATATATATATATATATAGGAATGTAAGATGAATGTATGTAAGGAAAATATGTATGTAAAATATTTGCATGCAAGATTACAACGGGAAGAACTTATATAAGTATGGATATAATGTATTAAATATGATGCATTCAGCGTGAAGTTTATTTCAAAATTAAAATATATTTATTAAAATTCTCATTCTTCAACTCAGACGTAAAAAAATTTGGTAATAAAGTCGTTTTTTCCTAGTCTTGTTTTATCTACTTTACTCGCTAAATAAATTTTTAAAATAATTGTATTTTTCCTTACTCCTTTCATCATTACTGTATTTTATAGCATTTTGCTAATTTATAATTCAGCATTTCTATTTTTACAACTCTTTAACCTTTGCTAAAATGCTTGATTCAAGATTCTATCGAACTAACTGATGTGCACCAGTAAAGGAGGGGGGGGGGGGTGCAGGGAACGGCCATTCACTTTCCCTGAATTTTGAAATTTAATTAATTAAATTTCCCTTATATCTGGCTCTGCTCTCAAAGCTGGTAGACGAGAGGTGCTGGGTTCAAAACCCCTGTTGCGCTCGTCGACCCAACCGTTCGGAGTTTTCTGTGATTTTCTTCGAACCTTGCAGTAAATACGGGTTAGGATTCCTTAGAAAGACCCCCCACGGAGGGCACTCCCCCCTAGGGCCTATATCCTTCGAGTAGATAATCAGCCGTCATAAAATCAATCAATCCCTTATGTCTGATGATATAAAAAAAAGTCAAATTTATTTCTCCCTAAGAGGTTTAAAGTATTTAAGCACTTTGAGAAAAAATAACTAAACATTTTCCATCGGGGAACCAAAGATAAATTTTAAACATATGGAAGTAAACACATATAGAAACAAAATAGTCTTGCACAGAGCCACTCTGACGGTAAAAAGAAGGATAAAAAAAACTTTTTAATTATCCAATTGAAAAAAGCTGGTAGAAACTTACTTTTACAATTTTAAATTATTTAAATTTAATAAATTTTTGTGCTTTTATGGGCTTGAAATTGTCTTTGAGGAGGAGCTGTTCAGACACAATATTCTTAATTCAGGCATATTTAATGTTTATATCGTAGACTAACTGAGAAATCCCGTTGTTTACAAAGATGTAGGCTAATTGTTGAATGATCTGCCATTTTCCAATCAGATAAATGCATTATAATATTTTAACAGATTTATTGCAAAGAGCCTGTGCAACTTTAGGCTAGCTGGAAAATGACCAATTGTTTCGCAGTCAGTCTGATATTTTTCAAACTCATTGCAATTAATTAATTGATTGTTAGTATTGTAATTGTAGCAGTAACAACAATGTTTGCCAATGCTCCTCGAGGACACTTTTGTTTCAGGTACAATATGTTAACTGACTCTAATGTCTACTGGAACTTGTAACAATTGATTAGAATCTCCCAGAACTTTATCATCCCCACGAGTATCACAGCTATCACTCCTGAAAAAATCTTCAATTGTTCTTGACAACTCAGGTTCTCAATCTGCAGATTTGTCTGGTCGAATATGATATATATTTATTCTGTAGACACCTCCATCTTCTCCTGTTATTACATACGAACGAGGCTGAGGGCCGACTTGAATTATTTACTTATTTTTCTTTTCAAGTCTCTTTCATCTTCTGTTTAAACTGCCCTTTTGTGTAACTATATAATTCTGGCAAGACAGATGCATGCTCATTAATATACTAATTTTGATAGATTTATCTCTTCTTCAAAGCTCTTCGTGCATCTTTAACATTAAATTTAGGCTTTAAGTGCTCTGGATGTTATGGCAAAAAGGATCTCAACTTTCGACCCATTAGTAATTCAGCTGGTGATGCCATATATACTTTGCTGCTGGTTGGATTCCGTAGTTCAACAATGCAACATACAGATCTTTACCTTCTTCTGCAGCTTTAGAAAGAGAATTATTTATGGTTTGCAGCATTTTCAACTTGTCCATTTGCTCTTGGAAAGTGAGAGGATGCAATACGATGCTTATTACCCAATTCGTGGATAAATTTCCGCATCAAATCAGAGTTAAAAGGTGGTCCTCCATCAATTATAAGCTCTTCTGGTATTCCATGTTTTGCATAGATATCATTGCTGTAATGACAGTTTGCTCTGTTGTACTATTAAGTGGCTCCAGTTCAACATATTCAGATAAATAATCTATCATTAATAAATGCTATCGTCATTTTAAATCATATATTCTAATACGAGCAAATCTTGTGTGTGGTTATATATATATATATATATATATATGCAAATTTTATCTTGAAAACGGCTCTAACGATTGCTACGAAATTTCGTATCCTACCGTTTTGGGGCACCAGAAAACCATTGGGCTAGGTCACATGTTCGAGAAAATTCGACTAGTGGGTCATTTTGGGTCATTTTGGGTCATGGTCTAGCTAATTGTATCTAAAAAACGGTTCAAATGATTATGACGAAATTTTTTATCCGATCATTTTTGGGCACGAGAAGACTATTGGGCTGGGTCACATGTTCGAGAACTTTGGATTAGCGGGTCATTTTTGGGTCAAAGCGGGTCAAATTAATTTTATCTAAAAAACGACTCTAACGATTTTGATTAGATTTTGTATCCTACGAGTTTCGGGCACGCGAAAATCATTGGGCTAGGTCACATGTTCCAGAAAATTCGATTAGAGGGTAATTTCTGGGTCATTATGGGTCAAGATCTAAAAAGCGGCTCAATTTACACTAAATTTTGCATCCAATGGTTTTCGGGTACGAGAAGACTGTTGGGCTAGGTCACATGTTCGAGAAAATGCAATTAGTGGGTCATTTTGGGTCATTTTGGGTCATGGTCAAATTAATTTTATCTAAAAAACGGCTCTAACGATTTTGATTAAATTTTGTGTCCTACGAGTTTCGAGCACGATAAAATCATTGGGCTAGGTCACATGTCCGAGAAAATTCGATTAGTGGGTCATTTCTGGGTCATTATGGGTCAAGATCTAAAAAGCGTCTCAATTTACACTAAATTTTGCATCCAATGGTTTTCGGGTACGAGAAGACTGTTGGGCTAGGTCACATGTTCGAGAAAATTCAATTAGTGGGTCATTTTGGGTCATTTTGGGTCATGGTCAAGCTAATTGTATCTAAAAAACGGTTCAAACGATTTTGACGAAATTTTGTATCCGACTATTTTCGGGCACGAGAAGACTATTGAGCTGGGTCACATGTTCGAGAACTTTCGATTAGTGGGTCATTTTTGGGTCAAAGCGAGTCAAATTAATTTTATCTAAAAAACGACTCTAACGATTTTGATTAGATTTTGTATCCTACGAGTTTCGGGCACGCGAAAATCATTGGGCTAGGTCACATGTGCCAGAAAATTCGATTAGTGGGTCATTTCTGGGTCATTGTGGGTCAAGATCTAAAAAACGGCTCAATTTACACTAAATTTTGCCTCCAATGGTTTTCGAGCACGAGAAGGCTGTTGGGCTAGATCACATGTTCGAGAAAATTCAATTAGTGGGTCATTTTGGTCATGGGTCATTATGGGTCAAGCTATTTTATCTTAATAACGGTTCAGAGGATTTGAAATAAATTTAGCACCCTACAGGTTTAGGGAACAAGAAGAGTATTAGGCTAGGTCACATGTTCGAGAAATTCCGATTAGTGGGTCATTTTTGTCATGGGTCATTATGGGTCAAGCTATTTTATCTTAAAAACGGCTCAGACTATTTACACTAAAATTTGCATCCTATGGTTTTCGGGCACGAGAAGACTGTTGGGCTCACATGTTCAAGAAAATTCAATTAGTGGGTCATTTTGGTCATGGGTCATGCTTTTTGAACTCAAATTTAATTTTGACCGAGCATAGCTCGGTCCTCCCTGCTCGTAGAAGAAATTACATGCAACATTTCGCCTAAAACTTTCAAGAATGTCTACATTCAGTAGAATTTATTTTTGGTTTATCTTTGGTAGATTTGACAAAGCTTGCATCTTGACACAAATTCTTCGATTTCGCTATTTAAGTTGGACCAATAAAAATATCCTCTGTCTTTAATTTTGATTGAAACTATACCTCTATGGGACACATGTAATGTATTCAAAACTGTTTTTCTTAATGCTTTTGAAACAAATAGCCGCTGACCTCTGCAGACCTCTTTTGTAACATACAGCTCTTCATTTCAGTGCCAACGGGCTTGTACAGCTGTTATTGTTTTCTTTTTCTCGGGCCAGCCATTATTTATGTGAAAAAGCACATTTTGTAACATTTGGTTACTTGCTTTGGATTTTACATGTCTTCCAATTTTGTTGGAGAAGTATGAGCCAACAGTTGATCTTAACAGTTGATTCCTGACATAATTCATCATCAAAAATGTAAGTAGCTTAATGTGCCATTGAAAGGACATACCTGTTATATGCCATTGCTTTCCCGGAACATGCTCTAGCTCAATGTTGTACTTTTTACGATAATAAGATCCGTTGAAGACGATAAGAGATGGTATCACATGATTTCTTGCTTACGCCAAGAAATGACTTATGGTCCGTTCGTATACTTTAACATATTTTCCATAAGTATAGTAATTAAAATATTTCAAACCATATACCACAGCAATTAACTGTTTTTCGATTTGTGCCTATTGCGTTAGGTTTGTGTCAACGATACAGATTCAATTGCTGCTGGTTGCACTTCTTGCAGGAGTACAGCTTCAATTCCATTTTTAGTGACATCAGCTGATAAAATTACAGATTTATTTTCACCAAAGTATCTCAAGCATGGAGCTTGCATAATTGTTTTCTTTATCAACTGAAAGTCTCTTGGCGTGTGTTTTTGTCCCATATCCTAAACAGAATACTTTTTTTAGAAGCTCCCTTAGTACATGAGTTAAACTTGATAAATGTTGTTTTATCTGTGCTAAGTATGTTACCATACTCAAGACTTCTCTGACTTAGGTGTAAGAAATTCTTCAATTGCTTTCTTTTTTTTTTTTTTAGGGTCTAACTTAATACATTTATTTGATAACACATGACACAGATAATTTACAGAACTCTGACCGAGTTGTGTTTTCTTGATATTACACTTTAAAATGGTTTCTCTAACTTTTGTGAACACTTTGTGTTCCCAGTTTAACTTTTTGTTCGACGCAATAAATTACAATGCTCTCCAACAATAGCTGAGCGCAGTTCAATGTCACAAAAATGAACTTAATTTCTTCATCAGCAGCAGGTATCGCCAATTAGTTTGCTTCTTTGCAAACAGTCTAGGCTTTTTGCAAAGAGCCGGATTTCTCAATTTATCTACGACTTTTACATTCTCCATTTCATAAAACGTCAGAAACAGTTCAAAATTTTGAAGAAGAATTTTGAAAATGAAGTTTGAAATTGCATTTTGAGGCGATTTTGAAAGAAAAAAACCCTCACAAAATCTAGACTGAAGAACACCAAAACTGTGTCAACTGTACCAAAATATGACTCTCCTTGGATATTATTCTGCCGCATTCATAGACTAACTTGTTAGGCATTAGCTCTTCGACCATACTGCCTTTACGTTTCTTTTGTGCTGATTCAAAGTACAAACAGTTTCAATTACCTTCTAAGTTTAATTTTTTTTTTCTTTTCTGGTTGAAGTTCAAACAACACAGAACAAGGCATACCTCTTATGGGAAATCATGTGTAGTGATTTTCTTTAATCATATCTTTTGCCAAGTAAATAAAATAAGAAAAAATCGTGATAAATCAAAGTCATTTAGCCCATTTATATTCCACGAGCAGGGAAGACCGAGCTATGCTCGGTCAAAATTAAATTTAACCCATGATCAAATGACCCACTAATTGAATTTTCTTGAACATGTGACTTAGCCCAACAGTCTTCTCGTGCCCGAAAACCATAGGATGCAAAATTTAGTGTAAATAGTCTGAGCCGTTTTTAAGATAAAATAGCTTGACCCATAATGACCCATGACCAAAATGACCCACTAATCGGAATTTCTCGAACATGTGACCTAGCCTAATACTCTTCTTGTTCCCTAAACCTGTAGGGTGCTAAATTTATTTCAAATCCTCTGAACCGTTTTTAAGATAAAATAGCTTGACCCATAATGACCCATGACCAAAATGACCCACTAATTGAATTTTCTCGAACATGTGACCTAGCCCAACAGCCTTCTCGTGCTCGAAAACCATTGGATGCAAAATTTAGTGTAAATTGAGCCGTTTTTTAGATCTTGACCCACAATGACCCAGAAATGACCCACTAATCGAATTTTCTGGCACATGTGACCTAGCCCAATGATTTTCGCGTGCCCGAAACTCGTAGGATACAAAATATAATCAAAATCGTTCGAGTCGTTTTTTAGATAAAATTAATTTGACCCGCTTTGACCCAAAAATGACCCACTACACTCTCAGAAATAAAACACTCAATTTTGACGATTCCGCAATCCTCAGGCCTCATTTCGTTATTTTTGACAATCATTTCGTCACAGAGTCACGTGGTTTTTGACGAAAGTGAATCCTCAAATATCTGACGAAACTGTTTCCTCGCTGTCAAAAAAAAAAAAAAAAAAAAAAAAAAAACACTCACTTTTGACGATTTCGCAATTCCTGAGCTATATTTCAACATTTTTGACAATCATTTCGTCGTCTCAAAATTAAGTGATTTTTAATGAAATGAAAAATCTCAAATATTTGACAAAAATGTTTCCCCATTCCCGGCCAGATTATTTTTGTTGTTACAAAATCGTTCAAAAAAAAAAAAAAAAAAAAAAAAAAAAAATTACACAAAAGTACTAAATGTACAATGTATTAATGAAAACAGAAGCAAAAATATTTCATCCTTGGGGGCCGCTATAACACGAAAGTACCAAATTTCTACTTTATTTGTCATATCTGATAATTTGCGTCTATCCTTTTTGTAACGATTTTATGCATTTCTATTGCCTATTCAAAGATAAATTTTTCTAAAGATAAAGAATTTCGTTAGAAACGCTTAAAAAATTCTTCTAAAGTTACAGAATTTCGTTAAAAACGGTTAAAATAGTAAAATGCGAACATCATTTGGTTCATTTTCGACCGAAAACAACAACATTTTCCCAATGGTTAAAAAAAAAAAAAAAAAAAAAAAAAAAAAAAAAATCAAAATTTTAGGAGCTCTTCTTATTTAAGAAATAGATTCATATAACAATCAAATTTAAAATAGGTATAACTGACCCCTTCCCCTCTATAAACAGTAATCTTATCCTCTAAAATTGATGAACTCGCCTCCATAATATGCACTTCAAAATTAATTATTTCTGATCGATAAAATAACATATTTTAATCATTCATTGAACAAAGGAAATGTCTCTAATAAATTATATTAATCCAGCCATATTCTAATTATTTATTAACCATAGAAAAACCATAATAATAATCTAGCCTTATTAATTAAAACATGCAGAAGTTATAACAGTACCGATAAAAATACAATCTGCTTTCTAAAAATATAAACACACATCAGCATCCCGTAAATACTTTAAAAATCAAATAATTCCGAAGTCCCGCTAGCTGAGTGGTAAGAGGCGCTGGGCTGTCAAGCTAAAAGTCGCGCGTTCGAACCCCGTCGGAGGACGATCTTATTTTTCCCCAACTCAATTAAAGATGCTTCTAAAAACTGCGATAGATGGCAGCACCAACCTTTTTTGGAACTTTCAAAGAAATAATTTGACGAAACTCATTTCTTCGTAATTTTGAGGATGCAAATTTACTCGATTTGACGAAATATTTACTCGGAGCATTTTGCAGGAAACCGTTTCGTCAAAAACGAAGAAAATTTCTTGAAATCTGAGAATTCATTTTTGAGAGTGTAATCGAAAGTTCTCGAACATGTGACCCAGCTCAATAGTCTTCTCGTGCCCGAAAATAGTCGGATACAAAATTTCGTCAAAATCGTTTGAACCGTTTTTTAGATACAATTTGCTTGACCATGACCCAAAATGACCCACTAATTGAATTTTCTCGAACATGTGACCTAGCCCAACAGTCTTCTCGTGCCCGAAAACCATTGGATGCAAAATTTAGTGTAAATTGAGCCGCTTTTTAGATCTTGACCCACAATGACCCAGAAATGACCCACTAATCGAATTTTCTCGGACATGTGACCTAGCCCAATGATTTTATCGTGCTCGAAACTCGTAGGACACAAAATTTAATCAAAATCGTTAGAGCCGTTTTTTAGATAAAATTAATTTGACCCGCGTTGACCCAAAAATGACCGACTAATCGAAAGTTCTCGAACATGTGACCCAGCCCAATAGTCTTCTTGTGCCCGAAAATGGTCGGATACAAAATTTCGTCAAAATCGTTTGAACCGTTTTTTAGATACAATTAGCTTGACCATGTCCCAAAATGACCCAAAATGACCCACTAATCGAATTTTCTCGAACATCTGACCTAGCCCAATGGTTTTCTGATGCCCCAAAACGGTAGGATACAAAATTTCGTCAAAATCGTTAAAGCCGTTTTTAAGATAAAATTTGCATATATATATATATATATATAACCACACACAAGATTTGCTCGTATTAGAATATATGATTACGATCAGTTATATTTTTTTTTGCAAAAGAAATATATATATATATATATATACATAATATATATACAGATGGTACAAAGATTACAAACAACACACTGAAATATGGAAAAATGTATACTAAGCGAGACTAAGGAGAGAGAGAAAAACTAGGAGAGAGAGAAAAAATGACTGACATAAGTAATCAGAAAAAAGTTTTTGTCTTCATCGAGGGACTTAAGCATTTAAAATGGAAATGGGCTGGGCATATTGCAAGAAGACAAGACAAACACACAGTGTATAGGTGGTTTGCAGTGGTATTCCAATGATGTAAAATCACCAAGAAGATGATTTCAGAAAAGATGGTGTGACAAAATCAGAAAAGTGGTTGGAGTTAATTGGATTACAAAAGCACTAGACCTGCAGAAGCAATGGAAAATCTGGGGGAGGCTCACATACACACACACACACACACATATATATATATATATATATATAACTTCAAATTATTAACATTTTATGGTTTATTATATAATTTTTTTTTCTCTCTCTCTTTTTAAATATTCTTCATATTTTCAGTATTTTTGGCCAATTACCATTGAAGCAAATGCTATGGTAAAATTATGATTGCACTTGTTAATTTATTAACTATGTGGTATTCTGTCTACACTTTATTACTAATTATCTCTTAGGAGATTTAATTAGAATGTTACAAGAACTTGATATGTTTTTTGAAATTCAAAGATATTATAATTATATATATATATATATATATATATATAAACTTATTGCAAAAATTAACCATTGAAACAGAAATAACTGACCAAATGCAATGAAATTATTATCCCAAATAGCTATGTCAAATTACACATTATAAAACATAGTCCTAACAAATGAAGTATTTATTCAAAAAGTGAAACATAAGTAAAAAAAAAACAACAACAAATGCAAGCTTATAATGTAATTTACTTTTTCAAGGGCTGGGAACATGGAGTTCCAAAATTCGACCGATAAATTAAGATGGATGATAGAAGGCATCAAAAGGATGAAAACTTACTGTAGAACATGGGGTTGCAAACCACTCTTAGTGGGAGAAAATCGCATAAATAGTTATGAAGGGTGTGACGTCGAGTGGAACAAAAAGGGCCAATAATGAGTAGAACAAATATTTATATGACGTCAAGCATGATTACAATGCATTGCAGTTCAACGTTAGAAAGGAGACGGCGACACATTTTTATAGAAATTGTTTGAAGTTATGGCCACGAAGGTCCTTGCGCAGCCGAGAGCCGACACCGACGGACGAAGGATTGCCGGACGTGTTCAAACATATTCCTATTCTCTTATTTTCAACAATTCAAAAGTTTAATTTTAATTATTTTCCTTTTAAATTAATAATTTTTATCCGAAAGAATTTCTGAAAACATGGAAACATTTTCATGCCTTTTCATATACATATACTTTTATTAAAAGTATTTAAACAATGAGTTAAATCTGCAACAAATAAAATTTAACTACACCAAACATATCTCAAAGTAATTCCTATTATTTGAATAAATTTAAGAAAAAAATAAGTAGTAAATATATAAAATAATAAATATTATATATTAAAAGATAGATATTTCAATTAATTTATAACATCTTGAAAGAACTTGTTTGAAATTTTTCACGGCACACCCAATATCTTCCCACACTGTAAAAAAAAAAAAAAAAAAAAAAAAAAAAAAAAAAAAAAGGCAACTGTTTTTAGGAAAATTGAATATATCCACGAATAAAATTTTACAACAACCTCTTCCGAGTTACCCACGATTCAGTAAAGCGTCCCTTTATCTTTAGAAACCCCTTATCTTTTATTAATTTCTGTTCAGTGCGACAGTCAAAAAAGTCATAGTTCACTTAGGGAGTCGCTAGAGAGCAAAACAAGTTGAACCACTTAATGCAATGGCAATACAAGTTTCACAAAACCTTTCATTTTTCAAATTATTAAATATTGACTTACCCCACTGTCATTCTAACCCCTTCATTTATAAAACAAGAACGAAAAATCATGCGTCAAGCATAGATTATGTAGCACTTTCCAACGCTTCTAAAATAATTTTACAAATCATTACCGTTTAATAAGCTGAAAGATGACATCTAAGTAAACAATTCGGAAAACGCATAACATATTTAAAAACGTAATTTCAGGAATTTTCAATATATACAATATTTGGAAAAATATCCGAATACTTTTATGTAGCCCTGTATATGATCTATAGATTTGTATATATACTACATAGGATGCTAAATTTTAGTTTAGTTAGGAAACGCGTAGCACAGTTTAAATTCTCCTTCTGGAGTTTCTGTCAATAAACGGAAATGTGTTCGCGAACTTTTGTGCTGCCCTGTATAGGATCTACAGAATTTATACACACCACGTAATAGACAAAAAGTTAGTTAAGATTAAAATCGCGTTCAGTAACTTAAAACGCACTTCCAGGAATTATTGTTAACAGACAGTAGAGAATTCTTTTGTGTGTCCCTGTAAATGAACGATGACTGCTATACACACACTATTCTGTAGTAAGCCTCTTGTAATGCACCTTAGTAATATATATAAACTTCAATGCGTTTAAAATAGTGGAACATTATTTAAATAAGCCGCAGACGATTTTTCTCCATAGACGTAATGTAACGGAATTATTTTGACTGTCCCTGTAAAGTAACTCTAAGTGCTATACACCTACTATTCCATATTAAGCTTCTTATAATGCATCTTAGTGATCTATATAAATTTCAATGCGTTTACAATAGTGAAACATTTTTAAAATAAACCGCAAATGATTTTTCCCCATAGACCACAATGTAACGGAATTCTTTTGAGTGTCCCTGTAAGAAAACTATAAGTGCTACACACTTCAGTTGAAATAGGGAACGTGCCATAGATAACGACAATAACATATAAAAATTGCAGAGCAATCCGAGCATATTTACGGGAGTTAGAGCACGGACAGACGGCCAGACGGCCAGACGGCCATCCGGCCATCCGGCCAGACAAACCGAAGTCATAAGCACTTTTCAACTAGGTTGGAAAGTGCTAAAAACGTTTCCGAGTAGTTCTTATAGTGCATCAATCGGTTTTTTTCAACCTGGAATATAGGTTTTCTGGATGCTATCAATTCTTAAATGCATTTTTTTTTTTAATGTTTAACCAACATGTTTTATAGACAAACATGATAAATTACCAGCATTAACATTAATACTATTTTGTTACTCTTGCATGTATAAATTCAGTTACCAGCTAAAAATACTTAATTGAGAATTAATAGCATTATAAAAACCCATATTCGAATTTTATAAAACTGATTAATACACTATAAAAACTACTAAAATCAGTGGCAGCAAAATAAAATTTATTTTTTATAAATGCTTTTTTAAATCTCGAAAGTATATTGGTTATTGAGGGTTTCTAAAGATAAAGAACAGTTTTCGGAATCGTGGGTAACTCGGAAGAGGTTAATCTATATTTTCGTACGTAGTTATATAGTATAATTTTGTAAATTAAGATTCTTTATTTATTTATTTATTTTTTTTATTTATTTATTTTTATTTTTTTTTGGCATGCCAATAGAGTAGCAAAGGCTAGAAAAAACCCGGTTTAAACCTGGGAATAAACCTGGTTTTGGGGGATTAAACTATGTTTTTTGGGAATAAAATAGGTTATTTGGGAATAAACCGGGTCTATTGGAAATAAACCTATAGGAATAAACGGGTTTTTTGCAACTCTATTTGCCAATGTGTCAGGATAGACTGGTAAGCTGCGAGAAGGTACATGAGAGATTACCTAAACCGAAATGCACTACAGTTTAAAGGAAGGTTTTTAAAAAGAATCAGTAAATTCTTTAATAAAAACTATTCGGATGTGCCAATCCCAAAACTTTTTTCTATCTCACACAGGTTTCGCATACACTGTTAAAAATAAATCCGTAAATTCACGGTAAAAGTACTGGCAGCGAAGTTGCCGGACTTTTTCCGTTCCGTTAGTAGATTTTCCGTTTTGAAAAATAAAAGAAGGAAAATCGCCATTTGCAGAAGCGGTAACTTCCCGTTAACGCTCTCAGAAATCACGGAAATATTCCTCGTAGAACTGACAGAAACGGACATTTTCCGTTTTAGATAAACTCGGTTTAAAAAAAATCTTGACATCTCACTTGGTGCTGCCCTCTGTCGACTTTGCGGGAGTATTTACTATCTGACATACGTCAAGAACAGCTTTTGGTCGACATTGGGTTTTGAACCAGGGTTGATAATGCCTCGAGTCCAGCGTCTTGCCGGTTTGACCAGCGGGCGCTTGCTAGATTAGCAGTTTGAACGGATCATTTGGAAATTCTCAAAATGGCGGCTTAGAACAGACATAATTTGGGGTTTAGAAGCTTGGTAATTTTGAAGTTAATTGCGAGGAGATTTCGTTATGAGATGATGTTGATGTTTTAAAATTGTAATATTAATACAGGATAAAAACATGAATTATATATATTCTTAACTTGATTGTTAGATGTAAAATATGAATATTATATTTTAATTAAATTCGATAAAAAATGTTTGCTTGTTTAAGAAAAGCGATTTTTTTCCAACTATTATATATTTTTTAAATGTGTTCGCTTATAATATATTTTCAGTGCGAGTACTTTTTATTACTTTAAAAACTAAATTGCGAATAATTTTAAAGGAATGAGAAAAATATTATTTTCTTTTTATTTGAAAGCATTATTTTTGTATGTTGCTTTTTTGAGTAAAATAGATTTTTTTTTTCACTTAATTTAACTATTATATATATATTTTAATCTGCTTGTTTAGAATATATTTTAAGTGCGAATATTTTCTTATAACTTTAAAAAATAAATTGCAATAATTTTAAAAGAATGGGAAAATTATTAGTTTTTTTAATTCGAAAGTACTATTTTTTTTTTTTTTTAATAAACTCGAAATTTTAATTTATTAAATTTTTAGTTTTTCTGTGCAACAACATGTCAGTTTTTTAAACATTGAAAATAAATATGCAGCAGATAAGATAACGGAATATCTCCGTTATCCCCTTTCGTCTCCGTCCGTTCCGTTGTTTTCAGGAAATATGAGGAAATTTTCTGTTTTTTAACGGAAAATACCCTTTTGTCGCAAAAAAGGACTTTTTCTGTGAAATTCAGGAAAAAAATACCCGTGAATTTCAGATTTTTTTTAACAGTGTACACTAAAAAGAATCAGCACCAATTTATATCAAGGTCTAACTGAATCTAAAGTTTTATTAAATTCCGTGCATTAGTTCTTGAGATATGGCTATTGCTAAAATTGTGTAAATCCTGAAAAATGTAGCATAGCAGCACTACGTGTTAGGAGATTTAGACCAAAACCTAATCAACAACAACTTATGTCAACGTCTAACTGAATCAGAAGTTAGATGAAAATCCGTGCATTAGTTCTTGAGATATAGTTATCGTGATAATAATGAAAAAAGCAGTATAGCAGCGCCACATGTTGGGATACCTACACAAAAACGTAATCAGCGTCTATTTATGTCAAGATCTAACTGAATCTGAAATTTGATGAAAATAAGTGCATTAGTTCTTGAGATACAGTTATTTCGGAAATAGCGAAAAATGCAGCGTAGTAGCGCCACCTATTGAGCGATTTTCACCAAAAACTAATCAGCACCAATTTATATCAGGGACTAACTGAATATAAAGTTTTATTAAAGTTCGTGCATTAGGTCTTGAGATAGAGTGCCCACAAATATTTTGTCACATACAGACAGACAGAGTTACAGACTCACAGACAGACATTTTCTAAAGACAGGCAAATCGTGTTCAGGACCTTCTAAAACGTATAAATCCGTCGAAAACCGGAAGTCGAAAATTTTCATGAATGCAATATTTTCTTCTTATTGTAAAGATAGAAGAAAATAAAAAGGAAGGATAAATATTCCCTATCCTACAAGATGCTACAAGAATATATAATTAAATTTTAAACTATTGCAGGCGGCGGGTATGCGTGTGTGAATGGTGGAACTTACAATAAACATTTCTAGACAAAATTATATTCAAAGAAAAAAAAAGAAAGAAAAAAAAGAAAAAGAAAAAACTTGCTTTTATGTAAATAAAAGCGTCTCTAAGTTAATTCTCCCAGTTCAGATTTTGTACAAACACACACGGATTTAAAGCTGACAGTAAATCTCTATAAATAAGTGAAAAAAAAAAAAAAAACTCGATGTTATATTTTATGATTAAAACTTTAGCTTCCTAAGGTAACAACTTTGTTAGAAATTAATACATAGTGTTTTTTTTTTTTTGTTTTTTTTTCCCTTTCTGTTTTTTCGAGACTGTATAGTACAATTGATAATATTTTACTGTACACTGTAAAATAATTAAAAAAAAAAAAAAAAAACGATTTTTAATTTAAGAAAATATAACAAAACCACGAACGAAAATATACAATAACCTATTCCGAATTACCAACGGTTCCGAGAAACGTACTTTATCTTCAAAAACCTCAGAAACCGACGATTTTCGATATTTAAAGAATAATTATAAAAACAGTGTATCTGTTGCTGCCAGTGATTTTCGGAAACATTTTCGAGTTGTTTTTATAGTGTATTAATCAGTTTTCTCAACCCTTAATATAAGTTCTTCGAGTGGTATCAGTTCTCAAGTAAACATTTTCACGTTCAACAAGCATGTTTTACAAACAAACATGATAAATTAGCAGTATTAACATTAACATCAACATTAATATTATTTTGTTACCTTTGCATGTATAAATTCAATTACGCAGCCGAAAATGTCTAATTGAGGATAAATAGCCCCCTAGAAACGGAACTCCGTTTTGAGAAAGCTCATTAATACACTATAAAAACTGCTCGGAAAAGTTTCCGAAAATTAGTGACAGCAAAAGAAACTTTGTTTTTATAAGTGATACTTTAAAGTATATTTGTTTCTGAGGATTCTAATAATAAAGAATGCTTTTCGAATTATGTATAGCTCGAAAGAGATCATTTTATATTTTTGTTCGTGGTGTATTATATTTTCGTAGGTTAAAAAACATTCGTCTTTTTTTTTTTTTTTTTTTTTTTTTTTTTTTTTTTTTTTACAAGAAATTTTGAAAGCCCGCAAAATATCATGTTTTTCTTTTAATAAATATCTAAAATTAAATGCATTAATAAAAAAAATAAAATAATAAAAAATAAATAAAAAATAAAACAAAATTACACATTATGTAATGCAAATAATAAGTAAAATATTTCAAGAGCCATTGCTAAGTTGACTCTACACTGCAATGTGCGGCAGCGTATTACTGCTTATTTTACTGTTTATTACTGTTAACTTTACGGTATAATACTGGCAGCTGGGATGCCAGTATTATATTGTAAAATCAACACTTTTTTTTATGCAGTGTACATTTTTCTAACTTGAATTAAACGTAGTAAAAATATTTCAGTTCAGTGGTTCTTTTTCATATTTAACCTTCCTGTATCAAGCTAGAAATTAAAGAAAGGAAATCGTATACAATAGGTGTATAAAAGTGTCTTGCTAAGTAAACAGCTTGAAAATTTTAAATAAACACTCTTTAAAAAAACGCATACAAAAGAATTTTTAAAAAGAAAAAAGAAAAAGGGGGTGGGCAAATGAAATATTTTAACGGCTAAAACTGTTGAAAAACGACCAAGAAACACTGATCAGAAGACACATAATAAAATGTTAGATCATTTGTTCGAGGAGTTATTAGAACATAAATAAACTCTGATTTTACTAACATGATGCTGGTGTAAAAGACATAAGCATGAATTAGCGCATTTATTGAATATTGGCGTTCAAACCAAAATCATTCTTTCGCATTATTTAGTTTTTTTTTTCTCACAACCTTCTAGTTAAGTAAAATATATAACATCATATATGCATAACCGTTGGCGTGATTCTCTCTCTTTTTTATTTTTTATTTTGCTACGTCAGATTGGAGGCGGCCTAATCGCTTACATAAAACCATCATACCATCGATTTACACTTCACCGTGAAACAAAGCTTTGGCGGCGCGTCAACGCAGACAGGTCCGCCGCCGCTGCAATCAGCCTCCCGCCGGGGTGGCAGCTGGGGCCACCGCACTCCAGGAAGTCGGGGCCGAATTTACGGGCCTCTTCGTCAAGAGACGCAAGAAAGCGGCCATTTGCGATGTAATAATGATCATTGTAAAGACGTGTAATGGCTGTTTCTCGGGCGGCCATTTCTTCTTAATCCGTAGTAGAACTATTTATTCGCATTTCTTGTTTCTTTTCCGAATACTGTAACATGTTTGCACTGAACTTTACTGTGTAATTGTTTCTACATTCGAGCATAGGCGTAAATGCTTTTAAAATTTATTGAGTGGGCTCAACTCGCATTATTCTTTATTTACGCACATATATATGTGTGTGTGCATAATAAAAATGGAGAGATGTTATCTATTAATATTGCTTTTATTTAAATCTACTTTTACTGAAATTAAACATAATCAAAGGCATTGAAAAATATTTTACGATTGAAATGTGCTATGTATAAAAACACTGAGAGCGGGCAAAAATTTGAATTAATCGAAAGGACATTATTATTATATATTTTAATAAATTAATATATATTTAAAATTTAGAGATTATTGTTATATCATTTGGAACAAAAAATTAGAACACCTTACAATTTTACTATTACACCTTATAATTACAACTAAGGAGGGACTCCAAGTTTTACCACCTTATGCAGAAGGTCCTTTGCATTTTATCGAAACGATTTCACCATTTAATTTCTACGCACAAATTCTGTATTTCTCGAAACTTTTTGACTCTGCGGATAGTATTGGCTCTATCTATTCACTCTAGCTCAAAATTTCCATGATAGTAATATAAGTATAGTTTTTCTTAGTAAATTCGGGTAAATTTTGCCTCAGACCTCTTGGATTCAATTGCTTTCAATGTTCATTCATGGCGTCTTTATAAAGTTCACTATAACAAACACCTATCTGGTGCTAAATGAAAATTTGTGGTACCACTGAATGAAGCATGACTTTATTTAAGTGGCTGTAACAAAAATAGTGCTTAAAAAATCAACCAATTGAAGGGGGGGGGGGGACAATAAACAAGTGGTTTTGGTGAAGTAAAAAAAAATGTTTTTGAAGAGATTCATGATTGCATGATTTTATTGTGAAAATAAATTAAAGCTCAAAAAAGTATTGAGTAAAGCTAAAGTAAATTCACTCTATTATCAGCAAAATATTTTAGAACTCCTTTTCAGAGAATAAATTCCTATTTTATAAAGAATATCAGAAAGATTGAGCTTGATTATGGACAACGTCTCCAGCCACAGTTCACAAATCAACTGCCGAATATTTAATGCAAAAACAATCACAAACCGAAATAAATTTGGTCTTATTTGAAGAAAAAAAAAATGTAAAATAACTTGAAGCTTCCCGCATGAACTTTTCTGCAATTTGGTTTATTGAAAGCGGGCATTAGGATGATACCATTCATGAACAATGAAAAAACTTTGGATAGACTTCCAAGATGTGTGGACTAAAGGTGACATAATTAGCACTAAAGAAAATGTATACTATCATGGGAAATTTTGAGTGAGGTGGTTTATAGCTAAAAGTCCAGTCTATCTAATAGAATCAAAATGTTTCAAGAAATGCTTAGTTTTTTCATAGACATGAACTGTGAAAATCGGCTTCATAAAGTAGAAAAGCCCTTCTGTATTCTACGCTTATGCATTTGATAATTTATTTTTGTCCTGCTTCTATCATTTAGCACATTCCGAAATAAAAATGTAAATTCTAAAAATATGTGATGAGTTTTAATATTTTAAGACATTTCTAGTTATTCAATTACAAAATGAACTCTTACTCTTACACTAAAAAAAAAAAGTGTTGATTTTACATAGTACAATACTAGCATCCCAGCTGCCAGTATTATACCGTAAAATGAACAGTAATAAACAGTAAACTAAGCAGTAATACGCTGCCGCGCAAACACTTTTTTTACAGTGTATGAATACGGAAACGTTTTCATAGATAGCAACAGAATTTTCATTACAAATGAGAAAAAAAATGTAATGGAGTAGCCATTTGCGATACAATAATGATCAATGTAAAGGCGTGCAACGGCTGTTCCCGGGCGGTCATTTCTTCTTGACCGCAAATCTGTTGTAGTAGAATTATTTATCCGCGTTCCTTCTCTTATACGAATAACTGCAACACATTTGTAGAGAGCGTTACTGTGTAATTGTTTCTACATTCGACCAAAAGCGTAATGCTTTTAAAATTGTTAATATGCCCAGTTCGACTTCTTTTATGCACAAATGCATGTGTGTGTATTATTAAATGTATATATATGTTACTTATTTGATATTGCGTTTCAAATCTTACGATATTTTCTTATATGTAGATTCAAACGATTACAGAAGGCGCCCCCCCCCCCTTTAGACTATCGAAACGTAAAAAGTGTAGATGCTCAAAAACTTAGGAATGAGTTGTGAATTCACATAGATTCTGGCTATGGTTATTTATGATAATGTAAAAAGTAATGTAGGTCATATATATATATATATATATATATATTATTTTTATTTTTTTATTTTTTTTTATTTTTTTTTTGCAAATGAATGTATTAATAAGTTTTATAATTAAAGATATGCTTTTCAATTGAATACATAGATTACATTTGGGTCCATTCATTGTATTTCATTAAAGCGAAACATTTTAATTGATATTTTTGGAAGATAAAATTAAAGTTTGCTACGTGGATTTAGCATTGGCATTCTCAAATTTTAACCTCTTCTAACTTTACGAAGATATAAGAAAACATGTATAAACTAAATACATGTGTAAACTAAATACCGATCTGAATTTGATTCAAAGAACGCAAATAAAGTATCATGGTCAACAACAGATGCTAACATTTGTAAAATGAACGTTGAAACATTTTTTACTATTTAAGCAACCCCTTACGCCAAAAAAAAAAAAAAAAAAAAAAAAAAAAAAAAAAGAGTTTTCAGAATCGAAAAGAAGACATTATTCTAAATATAATGGCGTCTTTATTGTGATTTTATTGTAAACGATCTGTGAATGAAAGCGAGTGTATCTTTTTTATTAATCAAATTGTACATTTAATTAAAAAAATATATTCGATTTCAATATCACCTTAAAAAGAAAAAGCAATAACCATAGAACTATAAATTTAATTTCAGACCTTAAAACGGAATTTCAACACCTGTTCACAATAAGAAAGGGTATTTTATTTGGATTGTTATGAATTGGTGAAAATTTATTTGAGTTTCATTGCATCCAAAATCAGCTAAATGAAGTTACGAAAATTGGAAAATTATTAATTTACGATGTAAACTAATTTAAATTTATTTCTATTATTTCTATTATTTGCGTTATTATTCTATTCTATTATTCAATGATTTGATAATGAAAGGTAACATTATTACCAATTACCACTAAAGTTTATTAAATGAAATTAAATGAATTTTTACTGAACTCCACTGCAATCAATGCCTAAATTATGACAATATGAATTTGTTTACTTAATTAGCATGTTTTTATTTATAAGTTTAAATTGGAAAATTTCATTTTAGTGCTGATTTAGTCAAATTCAATCTAAAACGTTACATATAAAGTTCGTATATAATAAAATTTAATTTCAGAGACTGGGAATGCAAAATTAGTTAAACTAAAATGCAAAATTATAAAAATAACAATTTAAATAGTAAAGTAGTATATTTTATTTAAATAACTGTTAATTATAAAAATAATTTCAGAAAGTGAGTAAAAATTATTAGTTTAATTACAATAACTGTGAAAGTAGTATTATGTATAAAAGAAAGAAAAAAATAACTACTTATTTGTAAATTAAAAAGTTTGTGTCAGTCTCCAAAATTAAATAATCAAATCGTAATGTTTATAGCAATATTGTTGTGTGATAAATTAAGAAAAACAGTTTTATTTATATATATTTGTGTAAATTAAAACGCACTTAATTATCGCAATTTCACACCAGTCAATTTGATATATTTATAATAATTTGTAAAAATATTATTGTACATTATTTTATTTTATTTTTTATTTTTTTTAGATATCTGCATATTGGTAGACGAAAGGGGGGGGGGGAAGGAAATAAAGAAAGATAAAACGAAGGCATATAAAATGTTCAAATATTTTATCCAAAACGTCAATTTATAGGATTAGTTTAATTCTTTAAAGAAAATTAATTATGGAGATGCCTATTGTAAGTGACACCTATATAAAATTAAATTTAAAATGCGAATTAAGAAATTGAGGCGGTTCTCAAAAGAATATTTTTTCCCGCTCAAGAACAAGAAACTTGGGGACTCTTTTGAACATAAAAGCATATGCTGTCACGTCCAGAAATTAGATTCAAAACGCCAACTTTGACAGCCTATTCTGAAAAATCTTCTGACTTTGCCAAAAAACGAATAAAAAAAACAGTTCGGTTACATAGTTTCTTAATAAGAGTATCTGCCAATTTGATACATTTGCGAGCAAAAAGGAATTCAAAAATGTGTCAGAAAATAGCCAGTTTGGATTTGAAAACAGATTTTAAATAGTACCTATTTATTTTATTTTATTTTATTTTATTTTATTTTATTTTAGGGAGGAGGGGAAGACCAAACAAAAAAAAAAAAAAAAAAAAAAAAAAAGAAAAGAAAAGAAAAGGAAAGAACAGAAAAAAAAGAAAAGAAAAGAAAAGAACAGAAAAAAAAGAAAAGAAAAGAAAAGAAAAGAAAATGAGCGGTATAGCAAGGTACGATACAAATGGAACTTTTATCAATGTTGTAGTCGTACAAAAATCAGAGGGTATATTCTATAGGCATAGGGTATAGAGAATGTGCATGTGACGTCACGAAGCCGTAAAGAACAAACGGTAGGCAAAACATACGCATGCCTACTGTATAGTTAGCTGTGTTATATGCTTATTATTCATATTTTTTAAATTAATTATTCATTAATTTTGCCTTTCTTAATTGCAGCGGATAGCCCAAGGTAGGTCCTGATGCACCTGAGGCTCGGATTTTTTATTTTTTGAGACCCCGCCCCCCTTTAAGATTTTTGCCCTAAATTGTTAATAATTTACCCAATTTTTATCCGATCCTCATCGTTTTTGGGGCCTTTTTCCCGTTTAGCTTTCACCCCCATTTTTATGTTCTAGTTATGACCCTGGCCCCCTAGGGCCTGGTACGGGGCCCGTTGAAGTCTTTGTTTCCTAAACTGATAATTACTTGTCCGCTTTTAATCCGATTTTCTTAGTTTTTGGGGCCTTTTCTTCATTTAGTTATTTCCCCATTGCTACTTTCTAATTAGGACCTTTCATCTTAGGGCCCTGCTCAAAACTATCGGCTGGCCCCTTTTTGGGCCCCCTACTATAGTTCCCCTAAAAATCGTCCGATTCACTAACTTTTTTTTTCTAACAACTTAGAACTTCCAGCTACTACATGAACAATAAAAACAAAAACAAAAAAAATCGATGAAGATCCGGGCCCCCTGGGCCCCTTGAAGTTTTTGCTCCCTAAATTGTTAATACCTTGTCCCCTTTTAATCCGATTTTCGTTTTTGGGGCCATTTCTCCATTTAACTTTCCCCCCATTTCTTTCCCCCATTCCAGTTAGGAGTGTTCATCTTAGGGCCCTGCTCAAAACTATCAGCTGGCCTCTCTTTGGGCCCCCTACTATATTTCTCCTAAAAATCGTCCGATTCACTAACTTTTTTTTTCTAACAACTTAGAACTTCTAGCTACTGCATAAACGACAAAAAAAAAAAAAAAAAAAAAAAAAAAAAAAAAAATCCCTGACGGCTCGGCCTACAGGCACAGGTAGATTTCGAAGACGCAGAACGTGGGGTGCCTGTTTGTCGGGAATTGCGGAAGAAATGACATTTTTGTGATGATGCTGCAGTTGGAACCGCCTACTTCGAAACGAAACTTGTTTGCAGGCGGAGCCAGCAAGGATTTTTTTTTTTTTTTTTTTTTTTTTTTTTTTTTTTTTTTGCTATAAGAGTTGGTCCTATAAAAAACATGTCAATATAAAAGTTTTAGATAATATTAAGAGGATTTATAATAAATTTAAGCGGATTTGAAATCTTGTGAATTGACGAAGCTATGATTTTTTTTCTTCTAAAACCCCCCCTTTTTCCCCCCCTTGGGGCCATTTTTAATTATATCAAAAATCTGTCATACATACATTTTTGGCCCTTTTCCTAGAAGTAATAATAACTTTAAACGGATTCGATACGTATAATAATAAAGAAATTATGAGGATTTTTCTGTTTTCACAAAAAGCCCCCCCATTCCCCCCCCCCTTTGGTTCGATTTTGCCCATTAACGAACTTGACCGAGATTTTATGACCCTTGATTTTATGTATCAGTTTGGAAGAGATTTATGCAGAATTTTTCCAGTTATCGTGGTCAGAAAAAAGTGACATAGATAGATAGATAGATAGATAGATAGATAGATAGATATATAAACTTTGGAACTGGGGGTGGTTTTGGGTTCTGGGAGTCATGATCGGCGTAGATCTGCAAAAATTTTTCGAAATTTCCAACTTGGTGAGAATGTAATAGGTAGTATTTCTTACGAAATCTACCTAAAAGGGAGAAGATCCGGTCCCCTCGAAGTTATTGTTCCCTAAATTGTTAATACCTTGTCTCCTTTTAATTCGATCTTCGTTTTTGGGGGCGTTTTCTCCATTTAGTTATTTCCCCATTTCTACATTCCAGGTAGGACGTTCATCTTAGGGCCCTGCTCAAAACTATCAGCGGCCCCTTTTGGGCCCCCTACTATAGCTCCCTTAAAAATCGTCCAATTCGCTAGCTTTTTTCTAATAACTTCTTAGGATTTCCAGCTACTACATGAATGACGAAAAATTTCTCGGACAAGATCCGGGCCCCTGAACCCCTTACGTTACCCATAACTTCTTAATTATGATACGTATCGAATCCGTTTAAAGTTATTATTATTTCTAGGAAAAGGGCCGAAAATTTATATATGACAGATTTTTTATATCATTAAAAATGGCCTCAAGTGGTTGGGGGATTGGGGGGGGGGAGAGAACAGGAGTTTAAGAAGAAAAAAAATCATAACTTTGTCAATTCACAAGTTATCAAATCCGCTAATTTATTACAAATCCTCTTAATATTATCTACAACTTTTATATTGACAGGTTTTTTTTTATAAAACCAACCCTTACAGGAAAAAAAAAATTGTGTGCTCCGCCTACAGACACAGGTAGATTTCGAAGTGAGCGGTCCCAACTGCCGCATCATGGTCATTTGGTCAAAAAGGTCATTTCTTCTGCAATTGCATCTTCGAAATTTACCTGTGCCTGTAGGCCAAGCTGTCAAGGATATTTTTTTAAATATTAATCTTCTTTTTCGGCATCAACTTACGTTTACTCACCACAGTCGTAAATTAGAAATCGCGTTACTGTTAAAGATAAGGGGTTAAGTTTAGAAAGAGTGTGTGTGTGTGGGGGGGGGGTTGCATCTGTAAATTAAATATCGCGTTAATGTTAAAGGAAATTCGTTAAATTTACAGGGGTGCATATTCCACCGCCTGGGGACTCATTTTTTTATTGGGTTCTAAGGGCTCGATTTCAATAGGGTTTGGTTCATTCGACTCGATATTGGAAACTTGAGTTGTTTTTTTTTTGTTTTTTGTTTTTTTAATTTATTATCACGGGCGCTAGTCAGTTCGTTATTAATAAATGTTTGGTTCGATTTTGAGTAACTGGATATCATATTTTGTTACAAAATGTTATTTTTCACAAAAATATAACAAATTTCAGAAAAATAAATTTTATTTTTCACAAAATGCCCCCCCTCCCCCTCCAAGAAAAAAAAACTGCATCGACACCTGATTAAATGCTTTTTAAATGGTAAGGTTTTTTCAAAAACATGGCTTTTTTTTTTTTTTTTTTTTTTTTTTTTAGATTAAATTATATAATTCGCTTTTACAAAAAAAAAAAGAAATAGTAAAATGTTTCTTAAAAAATATCACCCTTAGTACTTCATTAAATGTTTCATATAAGTCAATGAACAACTTGAACTACAAGTAGGAAAAAAGTAAATAAAACGTTAACTTTACGACATAATTAAAAAAAAAAAAACTAAAATCTTTCTCCTACCAGCTACAACAAGTTGAAACGCTTCTTGAGCACTTGAATTCTTCCCTGGAAACTTTTTTTAAATAAGTTTCAATATCTGATGAAGCAATCGATGGCCAAAAAGTCATATCTGCTTTCCAATCTGCATCCACAATAATATACGGATCATCTAAAATAATAACACTATTATTCGGTTTGACAAATCTAAGCTT